>JAANYP010008336.1:80000-410455 GCA_020465985.1 Centrapalus pauciflorus
TAATTAAAAGTGTTTAAACGATCGAAATCAATAATTAAAATGTTTAAGGTTTTGATTTGGCTTGGAGAAAATCGACCAAAGGTTTTGGAAACCCCATGGTGATTCTCGGCCAACCTTGGAGTTTTTCGGAACTCGGGATTTTGAAACCTTAGTTCGTTTTATTTAGTTGATGTTTGATTGTTTAAAAGTGTTTAATTGATTAAAGTCGAAAATTAAACGTTTCGGTTCGCAAAATCAGACCTAGAGATTTCGGCCATGGGTTGAGACCCATGACCTCTCGGTTGTGATGTGATAACCGAGGTGATGGAGTATTTGTTTCCGTCATGTCGTTTAATTCACGGTTAAACTCGAACGATTATATTAAAATGCGTTAAAATCGAATTAATAAATCAAAAGTGTTTGGTTATTAATATTTAAACATTTGTGACTAAATGTGTTTTCGGTTTAAAAAATTAAAGTGGGAGACTTTATGAGTTTTAATAAAATTCACAAATCGGTTTAAATATTATTCCATTCGATAATTAAACGATTAATTGGAATATGGAAATCGAAATAATCAAAGTGAGTTGATTAAAAGCTTCGATTAATTCCAGCCGTCAAGGGTTTAATACCCTACTTGTTTTCGGTTCATATGGGTTATTGAACCCGAGTATGAGTCGGTTAACTAAGTTGGTTCGTTTCTGTTTTCCGGTAATTCGTCGTTTAAATTAAATCGGTTTTAATTAAAAGTTAAGTTTTAATGTTGAAATTAAAATTAATGGTAATTTTAATTTATAAACTAGATTTAATTTATGCATTTAATATTTAGTTCCATAAAATGCATTATCAAAATTAAAGAGAGTTTAATTTAAGGATTCTGTTTTCAAATTGATGAAATCGTGACTTTGAGTTTCATGTTCGGTCATGGTTTAATGTTTTGAGATTTGATCTCGACAACGTTTTTGGTAGAAATCGTTTAAAACCATAAAGAAAAGTTTTTGGTGTTATTTAAAGATGATCAATTTTCTTTAAATATTTTAAAACATATATTTTATTGGTAAAATTGTTTATTTAAAAAATTGACATTTTAAATAAAGTTTATTTATTTCTGGAAATGTGTTTCTATAGAATAATAGTTAATTGATAATTATTTAAAGGAAGTTTGTATTATTTATCAATATTATTTGAAAATAATAACTATATTTATTAAAGGTTGTTTAATAAAAAGTTTATTAAAATAGTAAGTTTGAGTTTCAAATGTGTTTGAATTGTTAATTGAATATTTTAAGAAAAGTGTAGTTTAGAATCCAAAGATGATGCAAAGATGGAATTGAATTTGAATTTTTCAGGAAAAAGTTTCTAATTTTGGAAAGTGTTCCTGAATTTCGAGTTTACGAACCGTATTTAATTTAAGAACGATATTGGACATGATTACTTCAATTAATGGTAGATTAATTGGTCTTGGAATTATTTTCATGGCAAGATGAAAATGAATTCTGGATTATTAATATGCTTTACTGCTTTATTTATGTTCGTGACATAGCCGAGCCTTGAGACCCCTTGTTTGTGATGGTTGCTTGTTTAATCTCAATATTTGTTATTTTATTGTTAGTTATATTTTTGGGAAGGCCTGCGTGCCATTGGAATCCCGGGTTTATGATGTAATCTGTAATATGTTAGAAAATAGGCAAATGTATTTAGATTAAAATTATGTAAAAATCTTGGCGAAGATGTCCATCAAGAAGAAGGTCATCCATCAAGGACGCTCGGAGACATCATCGGATGCTGAGGCTAGTGGGAGCTGAAAGAGTTCATCCTTCTTGCCTTGTGTGTTGATTTTGTCCCTTAGGTGTTGACCTAATTGGTTTGTCCGTATGACTCTCGAAAACCAATTTAGTTTAGGCAAGACTATGTCACCATGTGATTGTATGTTTTATTTCTTTATGACTTATTTATATCTGCGTGGTTGTGGTGACAAAGTAGATAAATAAAAGAAATCAAAACTACAATCATTTTTGATGCAAAATTGAAGTATTTAAAAGAAAGTTTAAATTGGAAACTTTAATTCTTTTGTCAGGTGTTAGATATGACATTTTTATGAAATTAGTTTTTCAAATAAAAGGAGATTTATTTTAAAATGTCATATGATCGAAGAGTTGAAATTCTTAAAACTGGTACATTAACTGGATTGTTTACCAGAATAGGTGGTGTCTAGGACAGTCTTGCTCGGGCTGTGGAATTTCCGAAAGGTTTAGAACCGAAAGGATCCTGCCCGCACACTAACCTGACTGGCCACTAGTTCTTGGTAAGAGACTGGTTATGAACCCAAATTAAAAATCTGACACAACACACCGTCCATATAGTGGCACTCACGGTGACCGGTCGTCGTAAGTAGGTTCAGCCTTCGTTGGGTGCTTACGCCGCAAACTCGGAGAGCTGTGAGGTAAGCACTGCGGATCCTAAGTGAGACTTGGGCCAGTGACTTGCAGTTGTTATATGGTGTGTGTTAGTGGTGGTTCCTCAGTAAGACTGTTGCCCAAGGTGTGGATGAGATTAAACATGATCAATTTAAGAAAATGAAAATCTCATAAGATCTAAGAGTTGCAAAGGGGTTGTAATTGGTAATAAGTTGCCTGCCTGAGTAGCTTATTCATGTAGGTTCAGCCTCCGTTGGGTGCATGAATAAGTAAAATGATTCTTAGGATTAATAAATCATTTTCTGAAGTTTCGGTTATTGATTTATTAATGGTTAATCAAATACTAATTTTTGAAAAATTGTTTTAGATGGTTGAAAGAGGCAGAGGTAGAAGCGGTTTAATAATAACAATGACAATAACAGTAACAACAACAATGATAACGTCAATATCCATTCCCCACTTGAAAATCCTCCCCAAAAGCACATGTTGCTACTTTGAGGTCCATTGATATGGAGAACTCAAAAGAAGCAACTTCCTGAACTGGGAATAAGATCTGACAAATGTTCTGAGTACAGAGTGAAAGTCGTATATTCTGGAAAGAGCACCAGAACCTGTTCCTGCAGAGACTGCTACAGTTGAGGAGAGAAATCTCCGCAAGAAGCACTCTGAGGATTCGGTCAATGTTGCCTGTCTAATGCTAGCGACCATGACATCTGAGCTGCGGACTAGCCTTATGGACGTCTCAGCTTGCCAGATGTATCGCCAGCTAAAGGATATGTTCCAGACTCAGGCTCGGACTGAGAAACATATACGACTAGGGCTCTGAGCTCCTGCAGAATGGCAGAAGCAACAACTGTTAGACCCCATGTGCTGAAGATGAAAGGTTATCTGGATCATCTTGGCAAAGTTGGGTATCCCGTGACACAGGACATGACCACGAATCTGATTCTCAATTCCTTATTGAAGGAATTTTAGCACTTTGTAATTTGTTACAATATGCATGGAGAAGATGATCAGTGGGCTGCATCAGATGCTATAGACTGCTGAGGGAATGATTAAGGAGAGAAGATAAGGAAAGAGACGGAAGGGAAAGTAAGTTTCCAAGCCGGAGGTTAAAGCTAACAAGTAGCTAAAACCCAGAACCAGAGAAGTCAAATCCAAGGATGACAAATTCTTTGAGTGCTAGGAAACTGGGCACTGGGAAAGGAATTGTCCCAAGTACTTGGAAACGGTCAAGGTTGACCGCATTGAGACTTCGTGTATCTAAATCAATCACTTCTATTGTTCTTGGATATGTGATACCCAATTGAACAAAGTTTCATGCATAATGTCTGCAATGACTAAAATGAAGTGAAAAGAGATGGCAAATTCAGTGGGAGCATGGAGACATCTTAGAGAATACTCTACTGGACACTAATTTTTCATGTCATCAATAGTTTATCATGGTGTATTATACAATTGATTGAATTTCTTGCAAGTATTTTTGGGATAAATAAAGAATTTTTGGAGTTAAAAATTTGTTGCTTGAAATTGCTATTGTTTAAGATTACTAAATGATGATTATAGACTATTGATTCCGTGGAGCTTGAATGTAACTTGTCAATGGAGATTTGACAGGATAGTAGTCATATTCAGATAAAAAGGGTTTAGCATGTTGTTGTGTAAATTGTTCAAGTGTTCAAATGCAATTTCATTGAACTTGTTAATTCTTGAAAGTCAGTTCAAGAGATTATATGAGTTAGATAGTCATCCGTGATTACAATTGAAACTAATAAAATGCATAATTAAATGTAAAGGAGTTACATGGAGGTTAATTCATTTAACTTGTCAGAAACAATTAAAGACTTGAGAAGTCAAAATTGTTTAGACGAGAGGTAATCGCATTTTATAAAATTACATGTGAAATGTATACAACTTGCGTGATGGTTAGTCAAGTAATAGTCTTTGACTTGTTTAAACACTCGTCGGCAAACTTGACTGAACACCACAACAAAATGTTGTTGATAACCAGGTTCTGGTGGTTATTAATACATATCACAAGTTTTGAACACAATGTTGTTAATTTAAGATATCTTGTTAAGATATACATAAACCGCATACTATCAGATTCAAGACTAAACATCTAAACGTATCACTAGTAGCAATTAATCTGAATTGCTAGAGCTCCTAAATTTTAATCTTGGTGTCTTTATGAGTGATTTACCAGTTCCTCTAAAGATAATGGATATAAATTTGTAAGGAGATTCAGAATGTGTCTGAATAATATTACAAGAAGTTGTAATAAAGAACTAGTGTAATTTTTCAAAGATAAACGGTAATGGAAGTTAAGTCAGTTAACTAGAGAACACTCCCACTAAGACCATGTCTGAAATTAATTTTTCGATAGATCGTATTACCATTACATTTGATAAAGGAACACTAGCATTAAATTGATGGAAGTCATGTTGTGTTTATTGAGATAAAGGAGATCAATATGATCACTTTAATGTCGTTCTATTTTGCATGTTTTAGAAATCCAAGAATAAATTTGAAATTATTCTAAAACTATTCCATAGCTGCTTGTTGTTGTGGGAACCACAACCGGAATTAAAAGGCTTCTGTGGTTTTTGGTTGATATTCATGGGTGATGAATATAGCAAAGGTTGGACCAAATTCACAGGTATTTGTTGCGAACGAATATTGGATTGACCCACCAATTGAGACCAATTTGTGGATCATAGTCATGAGTCGTCTCAAAAAGGTAATCTTTAGTACCTGAGATGTCTACGTACTTTAGTGCGTGTGCTGTTGTACATTTGGCCTAACCTAACGTCATCCGTAACTGGGTGACCATAACGGTTCGAGGCTGGTTGCAGTGGGAGTTGTGCTGGAGGCCTGGATAGTCAATATGAGATTTGCACCTTCTTTTAACTAAGAAGAGATATTTCTGGGCCCCTCCGGCGATCGATACTGACAGAAATGCATGGCCATGCTCGGACACTGATGTGTTCTAATCTGTCTGTTTCAGTTTAGTATGAGATCAGGGAGTCGAGAAACATAATCGTGTTTGCTACGGTTGATCTAATCCATGCCGAGCTTTCACAATGAAATATCGCGATGCATGGGATATAACCTAAGTTTCTTTTTGGAAGGCTGTTTCAACAAGAATGCCCGAATGGGAGTCAAAGTTTTTATGACCTTGGTTGCCTAAAGTGTCTAGCCATGACCTCCTTTAGGCGCATGCTGCAGGACAGTATGTCGTCTTACACAAGTGGGAGTATGTTAGTATATGGTGTGTAAAGACGACATTACTACTCCATCATGACTGATTTCATAAAACATTTGAGGGTCACACCGATGAGCACAACTGAGCAGATGCAATTAAACGATTAAATAACCAATATTAGATATTGTTTATGACACGAAATGATCATTGAGATTAAATTAATGGATGATTAATTATAT
The DNA here is from genome assembly GCA_020465985.1 of Centrapalus pauciflorus. Classification (NCBI taxonomy): domain Eukaryota; kingdom Viridiplantae; phylum Streptophyta; class Magnoliopsida; order Asterales; family Asteraceae; genus Centrapalus; species Centrapalus pauciflorus. The sequence goes on from JAANYP010008336.1 coordinate 85,841, forward strand.
CTCAAAGTACGGGGACTAAAAGTGCAATATTAGATATTGTAGTGATTTAATTGTCATATGATGATAATTAAATAACAATTATCTAGTCTTTTATTTATTATGATATATTAAATAAAAGATTGATTTATTTGAATTAGTATTATCATCTATTATTAGATAATTAGATGGATAATTATAAACAAATAAATAAAAGATAATTATAAATAATTATCTAGTCATTTATATATTATTAGATAATGTATAAAAGATTAATATTATTTAAAGGGTATAATTATAGAGATAATTATATAAGGTTTAAATAATAAAGATAATTATTAAGATATATATTATATTTATATATTAAAGTTTTAATTTATATATATATATATATATATATATATATATATATATATATATATATATATATATATATATATATATATATATATATATATATATATATGCGCGCACACACACACGGCCAACACATCAAATATATATATATTTGAATGTGTGGTGTGACCTACATTTGGATGAGATTGGTGCACACACACACAAAGGTGTTTGTGTGTGTGGTGGCCATCTCGGCCGTACCAAAGTCATACAATTGTGTGTGTTGAGTTTTTCCCCGTTCTTCGTGTGTTTAATTACATACTTGGCGTCGCTCGACCGTGTCATCACCGGTGGATACCAAAAGCATCTCATTCGTGTATTCTTGTCAACGAATACAAAGGTACGGATTTTTAATGCTTTCATGATTACTTATCTTATGTATGCTTGATGATCCGTGTACGGAATTCGTGATTTTAAAAAGCTTCCGTTGTGCGTTAATATGATTAATGTTTATGTTTTTATGAAAAACGATACGAATTCCCAACACACACGAACCATATTCTATATGTGTGTGTGTGTGTGTGTATAATCTCGCGTGATGCATCAATTTCCGGTGTGATGCATCAATTCCCGCGTGATGCATCGACTTTCTGCGTGATGCATCACTTGATCCAATGACTATAAGTGGTTCCCGGGTTTTCCGATGCATATAGATTTTTCATTGAACCATATATATGTGTGTGTATATATGTATGTATGTATGTATATTGTATAAAAAATAAATATCATGAGTTTGAAGGAGGTTGTGTTTAAAGTTTTAACTTAATCCCTAAATTGATTTAAATAATAATTATTATTTTTAGAAAATAAATGTCAAATGTCAAGAATAGATGATGATAAGTGACATCATGAAAGACCGACACGTGAATGAAAAATTTATGTAACTATTAGTATTGTTACGTAATAGATTTTTGATTTTAGGTTATTATATAAAGTTTTATTTAATTGTTTTATTGAAAACCCCACTAAAAATAAAAGGGATAAAGAATCATACAAAAGTATGCTACTTTACTGAAATTATCGATATGATTAATGTAATTTTTTTTACCCGGATGATACTTATACGTGGATTTTTATTGTTGATATGGTAATGGTACATTTGGTGACTGTCGGTTACATTTTTGCAATCGATTTCGATTTCGTTCAAGCATATTGTGTTTATGGGTCTTTGGTGATTAACATTTTGAAATCAAATGTACAACAAGTTTGAGATTAGGTTCAAGCATCAAGTTTGATTTCATTTACTGTATTGATTTCACTTTATTGGTTTCGATTTTGAACGGTTGGGTTCCGGAATCACAAGAAACGTTTACTCGATTGCTTAGCTAAATGTTTCAATCTCGATTCCGATTTTGACTTTGTTATGTTTAAGGTTCTAGATTCGAATTTAAATATCTGGGTTTTTATGACCATTTTCTGGGTCTTTTAGTTTCAAGTTGAACATTCTAGAATAGAATAAATAATAACAACAACAATTATAATAATAAAGTAAGTGAACATGTCATAAAAAAATGTTATGTCATCGTTTGAATCGACAAAAACCGTCATGTCAGCATAGTTACCGGTTATACATACCATATTGACAGGTCACATTTGAGTACAAGTATCATCCGGTTAAAAGAAAAAGTAAATTAGTCATATCGATAATTTCAGTAAAGTAACATACATGTGTATGACTTTAACCCAAAATAAAATCTTTGAAAAAACTTAAAAACCACAAAATGTACAACTAAAGGATGGAACGAGCCATCAATGAGATCTTGAACCTTAACAAATTATTATTGAGACACAATGTGTTCAAAGATTGGGAAAAATTCGTCAAATAGTTGTGTACTTTTGAGTTTGTACTCATTTATGTAGTGTATTTTTTTTGTGCACATTTGGTAGTTAAATTTTCAAAAATGTTTCAATTAGGTAGTTGGGTGACTTGGAAACCGGCACCAACCGGTCACCATGCTTACGTGGACGGGTTTTTCAAGAAAAAATGACATCAAATAGCTATATACTTTTAAGTTTGTACACAATTATGTTGTGTACTTTTTTTGTGCACATTTAGTAGTCAAACTTTTAAAAGTGTTTCAATTAAGTAGTTGGGTTACCTAAAAATCGATACCAACCGATTACTTTGCTTATGTGGACATATTTTTTTATAAATTGAAATTAAAAAAACGTAAGATGATTTATTTTTTTCTATAAAACTATAAAAAGATTTATAAACCAAATATGTATCAAATTGATAAAATATGCTTTCATTTTATAACAATATAATAGAGCATTAATTTTCAACTCCTAAACATGATATCTATCAAATGGAAATGATATGTTTTGAATTTGATAAGCATCATGTTTATGAGTCATTAATTCTAAGGAGAATTTCATATATATCCTTGTAAACTTCCAAAACTACGTATATATCCTTACAAACATTCTTATTACATATATATTCTTCTAAACTTTTAAATCTTACATATATATCCAAATGACTATTTTAAATTTAGTTACATCATTTAAAAAATATTAAATATCATTTTTTAATTAATTTATTATTGAATTAAATTAGAAAACAATATTTCTTTATTTTTCTAATTTATTTTTGTGGGAATTTAAGATGGTAGTTTAGGTATTCAAAATTTTTTTAAATTATAAAATAAATTTAAAATAGTCATTTGGATATATATATATATATATATATATATATATATATATATATATATATATATATATATATATATATATATATATATATAGAAGGAGGTTCAATGGAAAACCAACGTGCATCGGAAAACCTTAGAAAACCTCCATGCACCACTACAAATGCACCACAATTCCCGCGTGATACATCAAATTCCCCGCGTGATGCACCAAATTCCCGCGTGATGTATCGACTTTCGGCGTGATACATCAGCTGATCCAATGGCTATAAAGTGGTTCCCGGGTTTTCCGATGCATATAGGTTTTCCATTGAACCACCCATATTAATTATATTATATATATATATATATATATATATATTATATATATATATATATATATATATGTATGTGTGGTGTGTGAGATTTAAAGATTTAGAAGGATATATATATATATATATATATATATATATATATATATATATATATATATATATATATATATATATATATATATATATATATATATATATATATATAATAATAAGAAATTTTGCAAGCATATATGCGTAATAATTAAAGTTTACAAGGATATATATGAAAATCTCTCATTAATCTATGTCATAAAATATGTCAACATAAGTATCATAATCGGTTTGTATCAATTTTTAGGTAACTCAATTAACTACTTAATTGAAACACTTTTAAAAGTTTGACTACTAAATGTGCACAAAAAAAAGTACACAACATAAGTATGTACAAACTTAAAAGTTCATAGATATGTGATGCCATTTTTTCTTGAAAAAACCGTCCACGTAAGCATGGTGACCCGGTTGTTGCCGGTTTCCAAGTCACCCAACTACTTAATTGAAACATTTTTGAAAGTTTGACTACCAAATGTGCACAAAAAAAGTACACTACATAAATGAGTACAAACTCAAAAGTACACAACTATTTGACGTCATTTTCCCTTCAAAGATTTGGTAGATATCGTCAAGAACATGAAAGATATAGATTTTTTTTTTCATATTTGGTGACTATGAGGTTATTATAGAGTTTTGTGAGCTCCTTACTACAAGTATATAATGAAATATTCCTAATATGTATAAATGACATGAATATATGAATGTTAATATTAGTTACTGTATGATAACTAAGTTTGGAACTTGGTAAATGTGCTCATAGAAACTAAGGTCATTGGACGCAGATGGGTCTACAAGAAAAAGATTGACATGGACGAAAACCTAGACTCATTCATGGCATGGCTCCAAGCTATATATGGTGGTGGTTTGGATAAGAGTTTATCAACAAACACGCCTGTAATCTATAAATACTATTAAATGAATAATAATATGCCACATGTTGATTTTTTATTTAATTTGTCATGTGTTGAAACTTCTTTTTACCACATATAATTTATTGATAAATTTAAATTTAAATTCAAATAAAATCTAATCTAATCTAATAATGAATTATTTCGAATATAATAATCTCAAAATTTTTATAATCTTGGTTTGAAAATCTAATTTGGATGTTTTTGTGGTTCTAAAATTAGAATTTTTATTTTTATTAAAAGTGATGATAATCTTATGAATTTTATGGTTATAAAGTTCGTTAAAAATAGAATGTAATAATAATTAATTAACAAATGAGAAATGGTAATTTTTATATCTCATGAAATATAGTAAAACAAAAAATAACATATCTTATCAAAATATCAATGATAAATTAAAATGAATAATGATCACCCTAGTTCTATAACTGATATAAATTCAATATTAGCTTTTGGTATCTTTTTAAACACTTGATTTAACATAGAATATTGTTTGAAATGGAATTGGATAAGGAAGAAGAGCTAAGATATTCAATGAAAAAGATAAAAATGTTAGATTATAGTATTGTACCATCAAAAAATAAATTTTTAAATGTATCCTAACGTTAACTGTTCTGAATTTAATTATTTTTGAATTACATGGTTTTTATAACTAATTAGTTTAGAGTATGTAGAGGGGACAATGTCAATCCAATATGTTAAACAGCGAAACAGTTAAAATGATCCGTAGTAAAAATGTAAGCTGGATCATAATATAAAAAAATGAAATTCTAGAAAATGATATATTAATTAAGTAATTTTTCCAAAAATTTTTAAAATTATGTTAATTTTTTGATTGTCGACCCATTTGCTGAAATAAGTCAAAATTGACATACCGAAAGGTTTTGTTGTGTAGATTTGATATTATTCTATGATGTAATGATTAGATTAGATGGTACCCTTTTATAACTTTAATTTTAAATATGTAATCTGTATTTAACTTAAATCCTAATCTGTATGTACATGTAATTTAATATTCCGCACTTAATTACTCTATCTTAGTTGATTGATATTGTATTGCATAATGTGGTACCTAGACTCGTGAGAACTGCCCCGTAAGGGGTGGTCTTCACAGGCACCGCTAAGACTAAGAGACGTGGTCAAATATCGAACACGTACCGCAACATTTAATAGTGCCTTTCTCAACTAAATTTTATTGCACATTTATTCTTCATTTATTATATAAAGCTTATCTTTTATTATATTTTTAGGTAATCAATCATATATACTATTCGATCATTAATAACCATCAAAGGCATTTATACTAGGTTACAGTCGATATTTACTAAAAATGGCTCGTCGATGCGACATAATTTTATTTTTTGATTTAGCTATTCTGTATATTATTAAAGAATTATATCTGTTAGAACCATCATATATACTCTAGACAGTGCAACATAAAGTTATACATGATTTGATTCACAAATGTATAAAAATAATGGTTTTATACTATAAAAAAAATACACAACTCAGTACAAGAAAAATGTTATTTAGTGACACGCGCTTTTAGTAACAAAAAAAAAGAGTCACTATATTTTACTTTTAGTGTCAGTTATGAAAAAGAGTAGGTATAATAATTTTTTATTCACGTTTTTTCTAAAGTAGTGACACAAAAATTTTGTCACAAAACTACTTGAGACCTATACACACTCATTTTTAGCAGGCCCGGTTTAGGGCAAGGGCAGAGTGGGCTTTAGCCCAGGGCCCAAAGTTCTCCATGGCCTCAAAAAAATATGTTAGCAACCAAAGCCCAATCCAAAGACTTTTTCTAAACCTATTATTTATGAGCGGTCAATTGAGATGGAACGACCGAGCGATAATATGTTATGGAATACGTAAAAAGAAAAAAATGAATCAAAGAGTTAATCAATTCTCAAAATGAGTCTATATAAGTTTTTTCGAAAAATATACTAACGGTGATTATTTTTAAATATATTTAAAGGGTATCTTTTATGATTATTGTACAGGGTCTCCGGAATCTTAGAGACGACCCTGATTTTTAGTCACTATATATCTATACCCACTCCATTTTTAACCACTCTTTTGGTTGTGTAGGTAAATGATTTTGATACCTATAATGACACTTTTTTTTTACAACAAAGAGAGTGGGTAAAAGTGAAGTGCGTATAGATATACAGTGACTAAAAATGTATGTGGGTATATGCGTCACATATTTTTGTTACAAATTTTTGTGTGACTACTTTAGAAAAGTGCGGGTAAAAGATTTCTCTGTACCTACTCTTTTTCATAAATGACACTAAAAATAAGATATAGTGACACTTTTTTGTGTCACTAAAAGCATGTGTCACTAAATAATATCAATAGTAGGTGTCGACGTTCAAAAATGATTACAGATGAAGAACGAAAGCTGGTTATCAGTTGTTCGGACTTGTCATTGTTTGGCTCCCAACAAAAATAGTTAATTTGTTGTACTATATTTTTGTTGCATAGTGCTTAGTGTACTTTTTTGTAACATTACTTATTTATAAACAGTTTTCATTGTACATTAGCTGATCATTTATCGTACTCGAATGTTGTAAATTTTCATTTAGTCTTGTACTGTAAATATATATCATGAAAGTTGGTGTTCTCAGCCTTAGCATGAGTATTGCAAATAGGAGGTATTATTAGGTACAAAAAGACCTCAATAAAACTTGTCCTTGTTTTTAGGGGGAATCTTTGATCAAACCTGTTAAAAACACTTAGGGGGAGATTGTTACGCTTTTTTAGGGGTGACAATTTTGACCCAACGGGCCAAATAGGCCGAATAGTTAAATTGACCCATCGTAAAAAAACTAATGTAGAGCGCAACTTTTTTTTAAAAAGATGAAAATATTTAAACGGTGTATCAAACAAATTGTTCTTTGAAATTTTTTTTTCAAAATTATGTAAAATTTATAACTTTTGGTCGTCAACCCGTTTGACCCGTTTGCTTGAATGGGCTGAAATTGTCACCTTTGCACTCTTTAATGCATCAATCAATCCTTATAAAATTTGAAATACTAAGTTTAAGTCTCTTAAACGATGTTACAATAGTTTTAACTAGGTAGTATGTTAAATTTGTTATCATCAGTTGAACAGTTTTAACAACTTATGTCAAAGTTGTTCATGTTTGTTGGACATGTTTGACATATATAGTTAAGTGTTCTGTTTTTGTGAACATGTTACTCACTTATTGTAATATGTTTCTGTAACACTCTCTCTTACACATAAAAGTCAAGTCATAATAATATCATAAGTGACAATATCGCATAGATTCCATAATACCCATGTCAGAGGATTACACAAATTACTGATAACCAAAAACTTTAATACAAATGTCTTCAAAGTGAACTCATATGTCTAATACAGATAATCAAACGCAAACTGAACTAACATACAACCACTGACTATTGATTAGCATACACACGGAGTAGATATACAAATGCAGATTATTAAATTCCCAAAAGCTAACATCGACATACAACAACTAGCACACAGAATCCCAAGTAATCCCAGTTCCTACTTCTGTTGCGGCTATGGCGGTTCACCCTTCTCACTGCCTGAACATGTTAGACTCGAAAACGTAAACTCGAAAGCTTGTGAGTACGCGAGGGTTAGACTCTGCAGTAATAAACACATAACACAACACAAAGCACATATGATAGCATGTAACTCAATGTAAATAATTTAAGTACGCATTGTAAACTCTGATGTGATCTTGGAGCTCAATATACAACTCAACTCAGTGTGGATGTCGTTTCCTGGCTAACAGACTGCACACATCAGTGGTTAGCTAGTCCATAAGCACATGAACGACCTGGCAATAACTCTGGCGTATATATATGGTCTGATACTTCATGACTGGTTAGGGATAGTCAGCCTGTGCGATCGCTAATCACGGATACTCTGATAAGGATCTCAGCTCATACACAATTATCACACACAATAATAAGAATTAGAATCATACCTGAGGCCCCACATCTCTGTCTCAATTATCCCATAACAATTAACTCAATAAGACACGTAAAATAGAGCGCTCGTTGATCGCTAGCTTTCTGTCTCAATTGAACTCTTCTGAATTCTATCTAGGCTTAACTCGCTGCCGGGTCGACCTTGTATACATAACGGATCCCAGAATATTATTCAAACCCAACAGATACTCATAATAGACTCACACACAGACCCCAAAACAGATTGGACTCTAAAAGTAACCCCAAACGGGCTTTAAAGCCCAAAACCAACCGTGGCCCAATTAGGCGGATCGCGACCCGTACTCAACTCCGTCACAGCTATGCTTGGAATCGCGGTTGAGTTCCGGCCATCACGGCCGCTCATGATTTTGGCCACGCTCACAATCGCTGCTGGCACTTCCCCCAACCTCCTTACACTCATCGCGGCCGCGCTCAAGTAATCGCGACCGCGATCAAGGATGATTGGTTCTGCTCTGTTCGCGTTTCATGGATGTTCCAGGGGTCTAATACCCTAAGAAGTCGATTTTAGTAGCAAAATTCATATACCAATACATATTTACTACCTACAGGCCTCCAGGCCAAATTCCATGAATTAAACAACAAATAACACGAAATTAAGCTATCAAATTCAGTATTTTCTTACCTCTTTGTTTTAAAACGCAAAATGATGATGAAGATGATTAATTCACAGCAACCCTTTGAAATCTCTATCTGCTCCTCTCTGTTCCAGCAACCTTACTACACACACAGTTTAGTTTTCAGCTTTCTTTAGCAAGAGAAGGTCACAAGGTTTCAATTGAAGCTATATACGTACGGTTTCCATTTTTAGCAACCCGGTACCCGTATATCCGGACCCGATGTCGTATTTTTAATATTAATATCATTTTAATCCATTTAAATCTATGATCCCATGATAATTAATAATTCATGAAGTTAATAACCGATGCCAAATATACCCAATCCCGACACGTATAAATCCACTAATCGGGATATTACTCGATCAACACAATATTAATAATTTAAATATCAAGTAAAATAATTCCACGTACCAGGTCTAAAAACGGGATATTACAAGTCCTCCCCTATTAAAGAGATTTCGTCCCGAGATCTATCTGGAATTCTGGAATAATTGGGGATAACGGTTTCTCATCTCGGACTCGGGTTCCCAGGTGGCGTTAGTACCCTCATGATGTTTCTGTTGAACGAGTACCAAGGCAAACTCTTTATTCCTCAGTTTCTTCACTTTCCGGTCCGTAATCGCTTTGTGCGGCTCGACATATCTCAACTGATCGTCAATTGTAATCACAAACAACGACCATCTTTGGCCATACACTTTGTCAGATGACTCACGTGAAAGGTATCATGCATGCCGACTAACTCTGGAGGCAATAGAGTCTATACGCCTGATCCCGGACTCTGGCAATGATCTCAAACGGCTCAATGTACCGCGGACTCAGCTTGCCTCGGTGTCTGAATCTAATTACCCCTTTCCATGGTGATACCTTCAGCATGACTCGGTCCCCGACTCTGAACTCAAGCTCAGTCATACGACGATCGACGTAACTCTTTTGGCGACTCTATGCGACTATTATGTGCTCGTGAATAACGACCAACTTATCACTTGTCTCCTGTAATACCCTCGTGATATCGCCAAATTTACATATACTTTATAGCGATTTTATTCCTTCATTTTAGCTATTTTTATTGTTCCCTATTGTCATTTTTGGTTATTTATAATTTTTGTTTTGATTTCAGCCTTAATTGTTGAAAAGAAGAAGTTCAGAAGGGACCAACAGATTTCGACTCGCCGAGTCGCAATTAAATTTCTTGAATTTCAGTTTCCAGCAAGTTTCGACTCGTCGAGTCATATTACCCGACTTGGCGAGTCGCTTGTTGATTGTACGTGCGGGTAGTTAAGGGCGATCCAATGAGGGCTTGACACGCAAGCGACTCGACGAGTCGATTTGGGTGACTCGTCGAGTCGCCATAAGATATAAAATATTTTTGTTCATTTCAGCAAAGAATGGAGAGACGGACTTTCACACACTTTGACCCATACTTCTGCTCATTTTTGAAGAAGAAAAAGGGGATTTTTGGCTGATTTCAAAGGCTACATCAAGGGAATAACATTCTTACATCAAGGATCATCATTTGTGGAGTTTACTCATTTCTAAATATGTGTAAACTTTTAATAATCATTGTGTTCTTGATGGATTTAATCCAAAATATGGAGTAGTGTTTTGTTGTAATCATTTGGGATTAAAAACCCTAAACATTGGATGATATTACTTTTGTGGTTAGAATGAATATATCGTTGATCTTTTCATGAAATTGATTTTTATATAATGTTGGGATGAATGATGAATGTATGATCTTGGATGATTTATTTATGTGATGCGAGTCAATATTTAGTCATTCATTATTAACAAAGTTGATTATCATTGCTTTGTTGGTAGTTTTGAGATTGTGAGATCCAAAAAGGGATTTCATTCATTATTTTGATCAAACATTATATTAAGGTTTGTGATTTAGATGTGAGTCTAATCATAAACCACTTTGAGATCTTTACATTTGATTATTTTCATGATTAGATTATATTTGCAAGTAATTTGGAAATATTTGAAGGTTTAACTTCGATATGATTGAGTGATCTACATATTTTAGTTAACTTATCATTTGAGATTATAACATATATTTGAGTGATCTTGGTGATGTTATGATCATTGCTTGCTAAATGAGTTTTTGATAAATGTGTGTTTCAGTGATCTTCTACATTTAGAATTAATTCTAGGATTAATATGTATTCATTTTATTGAGTGATCTTTATATGAATAGTATTTAATCCTTTTAATATTCATTCTAGCCTTGCTCTTACTGCCATTATCCGATGTTTAGGGGAAAAGATTCCAAATGATTACACCTCTTGATATAGTTTTATTTAGTGGTAATTTCCTTCGTGTGTTAATTAAGTTGTGGAATTTTTGGTTCTAATTGTATTTAATCATTTTCAAATCGCTATTAAAACTCAATTCGAATGTAACTAATCTTTAGCTGTCATGTATTTTTCTTATTTCATCTCTGTCCCTGTGTTTGATATCCGGACTTATCTAAATTGTACAAGTAAACGATAGGTGATACTTGTGTATTTGTCCGTTAGTTTAGCTTATTTATTTCCTATTTTTATTAAAAAAAAGGTGTGCTAGCGGCTCATCAAGTTTTTGGCGCCGTTGCCGGGGACAGACGGTGACATTTGGAAAAGTTGAAAGTTTTTGATTAGTGATCCTTTTTTGGGAATTTATTCCCAAAAAGTTATTTCATTGTCTTAAATTCATTAATCTTGTTCAGGTCTACGTAACTGTGTCTGTTATTGTTGTTTTAGGCGTTTATGAACAGAAACCTCTTCTCGGATCTTACTGAGCCATTGTCGGATTTGGAAAGATTAATTCGCAATAGAAACAAACAACAGAAAGATTCAGATGTGGATACGAGCAAGGAACATCGAGCACCCCAATTGACGGTTCACCGATAATAGTGGTTAATAACGTTGAAAATTCAGAACCAAAGACTGAACCTCAAATTGTCACAAACATGGCAGCTCCAGACAGACGTATAATGCGGGAGTAAGCTAAGACAACGAATGCCGGCACGGGATCGGCTATCATTTGGGAAAATGCCCCAGGAGCAAACTATGAGATCAAGACTCAACCTCTGCAATATCTGAGTCAAATGTGTCCATTTGACGGTCTCGAGTCGGATGATCTTAATGCACATCTTACTCGATTCTTAGATATCTGTGATATCGTAAAGAGTCGAGAAACTCCTGTAGCATCTTTACATTTGCGTTTATTTCCTTATACATTGTGTGGTGCCGCACAAACATGGTTTAATTCACTCACTCCCCAATCAATTGGCACATGGGAGGAGCTTGTGATAGATTTCTTATGCGTTATTTTCCACCTTCTAAAACTGCCCGTTTTCTAAATGATATTCATAACTTTGTGCAGGAAAGTGGAGAATCCAAATACGAAGCTTGGGAAAGATACAAAGGATTGTTGAGGAAGTGTCCACACCATGACATGGATACTTATGCTCAAGTGTATCAATTCTACATGGGATTAACAGACACTACTCGAGAAGTGTTGGACTTAAAAGCGGGTGGATGTGTTATGGATAATGTAACCGAAGATGCATATCGAGCAATAGAGAAAGCTGCCACAAAATCTCCCGAATGGCATTCATCACGACATAGTGTAAGGTCACCACAGTCTACGGATCTAATCTTGACGTGACGTCGTCCAACGAGTGCGGAATCCTCGTTAGTGGCTTAACGGATCGATCACGCACGGAAACTGGAGCCGAACTTAATGATAGCCGATACAACGAACGACCTCACACAGTGTATTGCTCCAATACAGACTCTCTGGAACGTTCTAGCTCGCACGTGCACTTGCAAAAGCTCTGAAACTCGTATTTCTCAAAAGTCTCTTAATAAAACGAATTAACATCTAATTATACTAATTAAGTTCGAACTTAACTAATTAAGTTCGTTTAGGACCAAGCCCACGAACATGTCTAATACCCTACGAACTTAACTTCACTAAGTTCGTCTGGGTTGGGTTAAGTTCGAACTTTAGCCTTAGAACTTATCCTTAGAACTTATTCCTAGAACTTATCCTTAGAACTTATTCCTAGAACTTAATCCTAGAACTTATTCCTAGAACTTAACATGCAAATATAGACATCATACATAATTATGAATTAACACACATAACTTGTATTAATAAAGCCTTATCTATTAGAAATGACAATCTATTACATATCTAGACTGCTATCGTCACACAGGGTGTACCAACAGACTCCCCCTTGACGATAGCTTCTAGTAAGATATTCACTAGTCTACAGAACTAGGCTTACTCAAACTACTACCTGCATGAAGTCCCTGCTCAACACAAACCTTTGCAACTCTCTGATTTTCCTGCCTTCAGATCTCAAATGCTCATCAAAAGAGATTTCCTGACCATGAAGCTTAAGCAGATCATCCTTAAACAAGTTGACTAGGTGCAAGGGATCATACACTCTCAATATTACATTCTCCTCTTGATCTTCCATCACAGCCTCACCAGTCTCACTATCAACGTCCACCACATCAAATTATTCAAAACGTCTTGTGGCATACGCTTCAGTGGGACTTTCTTTATGCATTTAACCGGCTTGTAATACATTTTCATCCAAGGCCTACCAGTTAAAGGATCTATCCTTGTGTGGTGCATCACTCTCTTGCCTATTCTCGGATTAAGCCTTTCAAACTTTCTAGAACGTCCCCCCCTTTTGATGATCTTGGCAATGACTTCAGCATAGGGATCGTCTCCAATATTGATCAGCTCCTTCCAGGCTAAGGCCTTTATCTCACATTTGGGTAGAGAATTGAAATCCTTCAGCCTTCTCCGAAGATATTGTAGCTCATCTTTCCTCTTCAGAATAAATAGCTGCAGATATCTGTCGAAGAACCAGCTGAAAAAACTTCCAGATAATTTCCCAGGACTTGACATTTTCATTTTTTCTTTCAAAGCCAAGTCCTTCTTCTTTTCTTCCGTCCTGAACCACAATTTTCTCTATTCTTCATTTGTGAGCTCCCTATCAGGCACTTCAGATTCTGATTCAGCATCTAAGGCATCTTTAAGTGCTTCTATGTCAATCACGCTCTGTTCTTCAGTTGTATATGCCTCTGTGATAGGTTACTTCTGAACAATTATCTCATCAGCTTCATCCTCTTCGTCTACCAATACTTCGTCGTCTGATTTCCAATCTGGAACTTCTTTTGGAATAAACTCTCCTTGCTCAAGGTCTTCCAGATTCAAATCATCTTCGAAATCAAACATTACCTTTTCTTCTTCTAAATCGGCCAAGGCTCCAATCATTTCTTGTTGAATAAACTCTGAAGCTTCTGGAGCCTTGCCTTTTTCTAAGCCTGAGCCTGATGATCCAGACTCCCCCTGTAGTGTAGCTTGACGAGCAGTCTATTTTGTAAGATCTGCTAGCTCACCTTCTTTCTGTTGAGCACTAGGGTCATCTCCTTCATCGTCTCTCTCGCTCCCCCTTAACTCATCACCCTTACAGCTAGTCTCCCCCTGCAACACGATCTTTCAAGATATGCTCCAGGAGGGACTTAAGGGTTGCTATCTATACCTATTGATCTGCTACAGTCTTACGCAGTTTTGCAATGTCTTGATCAAGCTGTGTATTGTGCTGCTGTAGCTCATTCACTGCTTGGGGGAGATCAACTTTTGTTTTGAGTTGATTGAATGATTGAGAGTCAGTGGCTATGGATGATGCTGGAACAGTTGCTGATGTTGATGGAGCGGTTGTGCATGTGGATGGAATGGCGGTTGTGGCTGATGGAGCGGCGGTTGAAGTGGATGGAGCTTCTTGAATTATACGTTTTCGCTTTTCTCTTTGCTGCCTTGTGATCAGTGTCTCTTCTTCCAAAACAAAATCTTCGTCGTCTTCATCTTCATCTCGAAGACTGTGTACTGGAGTCATTTTTTGTCGGTGCACCACTAGCCTAGTGCCATGTCTTTCAAACGTTGTCGATGGAACGACTTTTTCAGAATTGGAATCTGATTCTGAGTCTGATGCAGACTCTACATGGCCTTCAGTTGCTTCAGGCGCTGTTGCTGGAGGCTGATAGTAGTCAATTTCCCAGAAAATATCTTCCATATTTGAAGGCGGTTCCAAAATGTTATGAACCAGCTCCTCAGTTATATTCTCCTGGGCTGCTGATCCCTGGATAAAAAAAATTTCTTCTAATGTCTATAATCTTGGGACAGACTGGGGTCCCGATGTGGATTCCTCAGCTGCCGCGACCGTTGTTTGGGGTAGAGATACTTCTCGAGCAACCGATGCTTGTTGAGCTGGTGCTTGTTGATGAGGTTCATCAATTATCCATTCGTCTATTTCTGGAGCTACAAAATCAGGATCAATGACTGCTCCGAATAAAGTCGCCACTTGAGGCCTCACTTGTTCTGCCCTTCTTGCGTTGTGGGATTGGCAGTCTGCAAAAATGCGCTTATCAATGGCAGCTACTGCAACTTGTTCTGGTAGCGCTGGTAGTTCTGACAAAAAATGCCTTGTGATCATCATTATGAATCTTGGGTACATCAAAAATCTTTCGCGGGCTTGTTGTAAAACAATGATATCATCCCAGACTGCAGCTTGGAGATCATCGTATCAAAACCGGCCTTCTTTGGTGCAAAACAGACCATCATCACATGCATTAGGTATCTCCATTGTCCAATAACTCCACTCTTTACGTAGGACGCTTTTGTGATGTCCTGGGCATATCCCATCCTCAGAAAGGCCGCTTGCCTGATGGGTGCCGGAAAGTCAATGGGGCCATCTTCTTGATCAATGGTGCCCAACTGCAGAATGGTCCTCAGATGATCAGCAGTAAACGAGATGGGTCAGCCACCAACTGTCGCCCTCAGAAGTGGTGGAACTGCAGAAGTGTCCACTTGCAATGATTGCCAGAACTGGCAGACATATGGGAGAATGATCATAGGGCTGTGAGTCAAAGCGTAGGCAACCCTAGACTGAGCTAGAAACTCCAGCGTTTGACGATACGGCTGTGCCTCTGGTTGTTGAAGATTTAGCGCCATGATCATATTGTGCTTGTTATATAATGCACGATCGGCCATTTATGCACACATATCAAACGTTTAAAATGTTAGAAATCAATTTTGAGAAAAATTTAAGTTATTCGAACTTGATTAAGTTCGAATATGATCACCTTCGAATTTACTTAAGTTCGAGATTAATTCCTTCGAACTTACTTAAGTTCGAACAGTCTGTTGACCTTCGAACTTATTTAAATTCGAGAAATCTTTTCGAACATGTCTGTTTTCGAACTTATAGATAATTTGAACACGTTCGAAGACCTGACAAGTTCGAACCTTGAAGAACAAGTTCGAATCCTGTAGAACAAGTTCGAAGTCAGTATTTTAAACATCAATCTCATGATTTAAACCTTTTTAGACTTAAATGACTAATGAATCTAGTCCTAATAGGTTCTAATCAAGTTTATTGAGAGTTAATTTTTAAGTTTCAAACCCTAAACCTTGTGATTTATACCACCTAGTCTTTGGTTATTTTAAACTCAAAATTTTTCTGATTTTAACCATTAAAAGGTCCTACAATCTACTTACTTTGATGATTGTTGATGAAAAACAACCAAGTGTATGTGTATGTTCGAGGTTCTGTGGAAAAATTCAAGGAATAGTCTTCAAATTCGAAAAATGACAAGTTCGAGATCGCCTATATATGTTCGTGAGGATAAGTTCGAGAGTAGTTGAAATCCTTAACAGAAGGACTAGCCACATTCATGGAAACAATCCCTGGAGTACCAACCGGTAATCCCCCGATTCCACCAAGGACATTCGAGGTTACCAATCTGACTGAGGCTCAAAAGAAAAGAAAACTAGGGGATAAAACTGGAAGGAAATTACTTCTGATCTCCATCCCCAATGATATTTACACATGCCTCACAAACAAAAAAACTGCCAAGTCAATATGGGATGAAGTGTGTAAACTGATGAGGGGATCTGACAGAGCTGCAATAAACAGAGCTAGAAACAGCCTGATGACGTTTGAAAATTGAGCTCGTGAAGGAGAACTACTGGAAAACACTTACCTAAGGTTTGTGAGTTTGGTAAGTGAAATGAAACGAAATGGAGTGACAAAGTCCAATCTGGACATAAATGTCAAGTTCCTAAATGTTCTGAACCCTGAATGGGAGAAATATGCTATGATTATCCAGCAGACAAAGGATATTGAAGAAATGGATTTTCATATGATATTTGAGAACCTCAATAACTACCAAGAGGTTGTGTTGAGGAAATTATCAGGAAAGAAGAAAGCTGAGAAAGAAACTGCTGACCCACTGGCTCTACTGGCAGAGAAGAAGTACAAATATAAATTGAAAAAGGAGAAAAGAGCGGTAGTCAGCAGTACATCTTCCGAATCAGAATCCTCCGATTCATCTGCAGATTCTGAGATCGAAGAAATGAAAAAGCAGATGGCATTGCTAACAAAAGATTTTCAAAAGAAGTTCTACAGAAAGCCAAACAACAATAAGATGCGCTACAAGACAGGCTCGAGGAAAATTGAGAAGAAGGACAAATATGAAAAATCTGGAGAAAGCAGTGGAAGAAAGACTGACAAATATGAAAAATCAGACAAGTCAGCAAAGAAAGATTCAGAACAGAAATGTTACAACTGTGGAAAACCAGGTCATTATGCTCGTGAATGTAGACTTCCAGTAGTCAAAAACTCTGACTACTATACTAGGAAGGCTCTCTTAGCCAAAGAAAAGGAGTCTGGAAAAGCTCTTATGGCGGAAGATGACCACTGGTTGCAGTTATCTGAAGATGAATATTATCTGGATGAGGATGCTTATATTTGCTTGAAATCAGAGGTTCTAATGAGTCAGAATTGAGTGAATCAGCCATGATAGCTGAGGATGAAGTATGGGTTGGTTTAACTGATGAAGAGGATGAAGAAAGACAAGAATCTGAGGAGGAAGAGACAGAAGAAGTTGCGTTGATGGCAACTGAAAAAAATGATGTAGAGGAAAATGAAGATTCCGAGTCAGACAGATCAGATGGTTCAGACAAACCGGAGGTACATTCCAACTCTGACTCTGATAATGATGAATCTTGTGTGCTAGAAGAGAAAGTAACTCATATGGCCTTTATGCTTAAAAATTTTGAAAAATTATTAAAGGCTGAAAAGAAAAATGCTCATTCTTTGGAAAACAAACTTCGTAATGAACATAACTTAGTTTTAGACTTTTCCAAAGATAAAGCATTAGCCTTACGAGCAGTTTCAGATTTACAAGATAAGGAAAGAGAACTACAAAGCAAAATACTAGATCTTAATCAGAATATATCTGACTTACAAGAAAGACTGAGAATAACAGAATTAGAAGCTTCAAATTTTTCTGTAAAATATCATGCTATTTTTGAAGAACGAACTAAAATTTATGAGAAAATAAAGAAAATGGAAGATGAATTTATCAAAAGAGGGCAAACAGATCAGACCGTTTATTTAAATCAACCAAAAGACACAGAATTTTATAATTCTAAATCTGGAATTGGTTGGGAAAATCCAAAGTATCTGACAAAGGCAATATCTAGTTCACCAACGATATATGATGTCAGATACATGAACTTAGGATTAAAAATGGCGTTTATGAAAGCATCTGATGAAGTAGAATCTAGTGAAGAAAAAAAATATTACGATCAGACAAAATGCAAAATTCTGTTGATTATAACAGAATAAATGAAACAAGTAATAATACTGATATTAAAGAAGAGTACATTCAAACATATTCTGAAAAGGATTTGTCTGAATCACCTACTCAATCTCAAAAGTTATACCTGCCATCTTCAATTCTAGAAAATATAAATTCTGATCTAGAATTGAAAATTAAAAATTTTGAGACAGAGAATAGATCTCTCAAGGCTGAACTAAAAATTATGGAACAAAAGTTACAAAATCAGCCTAAAAACAAAAAGTTATTTGATCCACCATCTTCAACTTCTCTAGATTCTATCAATTCAGAAAAAGAATTTGATCTGTTTATGCACTTTGACTTTAATTCCTTAGAGGAAATGTTTGTTAAAATTGATGAATTTGTCAAACCTCTGCATAACAAACACTCAGATGGTCAAAAAGAACCTGTTAAAATTCTGCAAAGAATTTCTTCAGATTCAATTAAATCATCTGAAAATTCACCAATTTTACAACAAAAGAAGGAGAAAACAAAAGTTATTTTTAACACTCCTAGCTTTGAAAACGGTGAATCATCTTCAAAAGGGAACTCCATTGCACTCAGAGTCCAATCATCAAAAGGTAAGAGATATTTACAGAAGAAACAAGTGTCTAAGTCTACTAATTCTCATGTTTCTTTTATGTCAGATATCATTGTGAGTGGGTCAAGAAAACAAGTTTGGAGAAAGAAGAAGAGATAACAGAAAAACAAGAATATAAAACAAGAGTGGCGCGTGAAGAACAATATTGTTACAGATAGAAATAGCAACATTGAAACCTCTGTTTGTAATAATAAATTTATTAATAATTCTTGTATCAAATTCTCTAGAACAGACTTAATTGCTTTGAACTATAGTGCATGTAAACCTTTAATTGTAAAATCTGATAAGCTCGTCTGGCAACCAAAGAAAAAGGACCCATGTTCTAAACAGAAAAAGGTTCCACACAAAATTACTTCAAAAACAGTTCCACCACGAATTGTACAAAAGTGGATACCTAAACGAACTGTTCAAAGGTGGGTACCTAAAACAACATCAAATGTTAAGCAAAAAGCCATATCTGTTGAGAAAACAAATAATACTTTGCATGATTTACCTAAAACAAATGTACCCAACTACAAGTGGGTACCTCATGTGCTATTTCGTCTTATAGGTAAACCATGTTTGGTATCTTGACTCCGGATGTTCCAAGCATATGACCGGACAAAGAGACATACTCAAAAACTTTGTAAAAAAGTTCTGTGGGACGGTCAGATTTGGAAATGATCAGTTTTGTCTGATCACAGGATACGGGAGTCTCACATATGACAAAATTACCATTCAAAAGGTTTTCCATGTTGATGGTCTTGGACATAATTTTTTTAGCATTGGACAGTTATGTGATAAAGGATTAGAAGTCAATTTCAAAGCCAATCGGTGCAGCATCAGATCCGGAGAAGGTAAGGAAATACTGGCAGGAAACAGGAAAACCAATTTGTACTACATTGACTTAGCCTCGATTAATCTGAAGAAAGATGTCTGCTTACTGTCAAAAGCTACATCTAAAACAGCATGGCTATGGCATCGTCGCCTTTCACATCTGAACTACAATGAATTAACCAACCTAGCGAAAGGGGGGTTAGTTAAAGGGCTGCCAACTCTCAAATTCCAAAAAGAGCAGTTGTGTGCCGCATGTGAAAAAGGAAAGATGACAAGAGCTTCACACAAATCCAAAACCGAACACTCATCCATGAGAGCACTGGAATTACTACATATGGATTTGTGTGGACCAATGAGAGTACAAAGCATTAATAAGAAACGATACGTATTGGTGATAGTTGATGACTATTCACGATACACATGAGTTTTCTTCCTGAGGTCCAAATCAGATGCAACCGAAATTATCATAGACTTCATCCGGAAAATACAAGTGAAGTTGCAACTCACAATTCAATCAATCCGCTCAGATAACGGAACAGAATTCAAGAACAAATCGCTTGACTCATTTTTGAATTCTGTAGGAATTACACATCAGTTTTCAGCTGCTCGAACTCCACAACAAAACGGTGTCATTGAAGAAGAAATCGAACACTAGTGGAATCAGCTAGGACGATGCTGGCGTATTCAAATTTACCGTTATTCTTATGGGCAGAAGCAGTTGCAACAGCTTGTTTCACACAGAATCGTTCAATCATAAATAAAAGATTCGGAAAGACTCCTTATGAATTAATTAATAAACGAATACCTAATATTAAATTTTTCCATGTCTTTGGTTGCAGATGCTTTATTCTAACGACAAAGATAATCTTGGAAAGTTTAATCAAAAGGCAGATGAAGGAATATTCATCGGATATTCAAAGGAGTCGGTTGCTTTCCGTGTGTACAACAAGAGAACCAAGACAGTCAACGAGAGCGTGAACGTCAAATTTGATAAAGGAGTGGTTATGGCTTCTGAACACACCAGTTCAGGACCCGAACCTAACACGCAGACTTCAATGGAGTCATCTGAACAGAATGCTGAAAATTATGAATTACATAAGTTGTTTGAGAATTTTTATGAAGACTATTTTGAGAAGCCCAAAAATAATGTTTTAAAGTTGGTGCCTGACAGGATTACTGAAGATCCCGTCGTAGTCTCTGATCTTTCTCATCAACAAGTTTCAGAAGAAACTGGAGAAGCCTCAACAACAAATATGCAATTGTCAACTGAAATTGCACAACCCATTGAACCTCCAAATTCTTCTGAGACCCCCTTAACTTCTGAACATTCAAAAGCTCCTAACTCAGATATCCCACCTACTACATCTGAAGTAACCCCCCAACCAACATATCTAGATCGTAATCCCAATCAAGACCAAATAGAACCGTTTCCACATACTTTTAAGTGGATGAGAAATCACCCGATAGAAAACATTATTGGTGATCCATCCGCTTCAGTCCAAACCAGAAGAGCCACCATAAATGAGTGTCTATTTTCAAATTTTGTAAGTAAAATAGAGCCCAAGAATGTGAAAGAAGCACTTCTGGACGCTGATTGGATTGTGGCGATGCAAGAAGAACTGAATCAGTTCGAGCGGTTAAAGGTCTGGAGACTTGTCGAGCGCCCTAAAGACAAATCCATTATAGGCACGAAGTGGATCTTTAAAAACAAGAAGGACGAACATGGAGTAATCATTCGAAATAAAGCTCGCCTCGTTGCCAAAGGATACAGCCAACAAGAAGGAATTGACTACGATGAAACGTTTCCACCAGTTGCATGAATCGAAGCGATTATAATGTTTTTAGCTTTTGCCACTCACAAAAACTTTACAGTTTATCAAATGGATGTTAAAACTGCGTTTTTAAACGGGGAACTAACTAACGAAGTATATACATATCAGCCCGAAGGATTTACTGATCCTTCGAAACCTGAACATGTATATATTTTAGATAAGTCACTGTATGGCCTTAAACAAGCACCGTCAGGGGTCGGATATCATAGTTATACAAATATATGTAGATGACATAATATTTGGGTCTACAAATCCGGAATTTTGTAAGAAATTCGCATTTTTAATGTCCCAAAAATTCGAAATGAGCATGATGGGAGAAATAAATTTTTTCTTAGGATTACAAGTTAAACAACTAGCTGATGGTATTTTTATCAATCAGTCAAAATATATACAAGACATGTTAAAGAAATTTAACATGGTTAACAGTACTCCTATGAAAACTCCCATGGCTCTGGATTCAAAGTCAAAACTTGATGAAGACATTTCGGGGAAACCTGTAGATGTGACTCACTATCGAGGTATAATTGGGTCATTGATGTATTTAACAGCAAGTAGACCGGATATTATGTTTGCTACATGTGTGTGTGCCAGATATCAGGCGAATCCTAAAGAATCACATTTAACAGCTGCGAAAAGAATTTTAAGATATCTCAAGGGAACTCCAAACCTTGGTTTGTGGTATCCTAGAGAATCTTCATTTAATCTAACTGCTTTTTCTGACACTGATCACGCAGGTGATAAGATGAACAGAAAAAGTACGTCTGGTGCAGTACAGTTCTTAGGTGACAAACCCGTATGCTGGTGATCCAAGAAACAACATTGTGTCTCATTGTCTACAGCTGAAGCAGAATACGTTGCTGTATCTTCTTGCTGTTCTCAGGTGTTGTGGATGAAAAGCCAACTGCGCGATTACGGGTTTACACCAAAGAAAATACTCATCTACTGTGATTCTCAGAGCGCAATAGTTATTGCATCAAATCCGGTGCAACATTCAAAAACAAAACACATTGACATTCAGTACCATTTTATAAAGGATAATGTAGAAAATGGAAATATAGAATTATATTTTGTACCTACTGAATATCAACTAGCTGATTTGTTTACCAAAGCGTTAGATGAAAAAAGGTTTAATTTATTGGTATACAAATTAGGTATGTTGAATCATTAAGATTTAATAATTCAGTAGTTTCAATTTATAATTTTAAATTTACATTTTTTATTGATTTTAATCTGATGTTAAATTCTTGAATCTTAAAAGTTTAATATTCTTTGGAATTTAACAAGATCTGGATTGTCATGTGCAGGGGGAGCAGAAAATAAATTTATCTGTTATTTTGTAGGGGGAGCTCAGCTGAGAAATACAATACACGTTTGAGGGGGAGCAACATTCAGAAATTAAAGGGGGAGCATTTTAAAATTTTTTTGTATTAATTTTTCTTTATGTCTATTTTCAATTTTTTTTGTTGTTATTTGTTTTTCAATTTTTTTTTGTTTTGTATGTTGTTTTTGATTGAGTTTAAATCTGGTTTTAAATTTTTTTTCTATGAATTTTATTTTGTTGTTGTTGTTTTTTTTTTGTTGTATTGTTGTGTTGATTTTTTTTTTGAAACAATAGAAGGTGTTGGTGGTTTTAAATGGGTCTTTCTTTGATGAATGTGAATTCAAATATGGGCCGGTTAATTTTTTTTAAAAAGAAAACATGGGCCGGTTCATAATCCACTCTATAAATTTGAAATTTGAATTTCAAATTCACTTTTTCGGATATTAGAATATTCATCATCTTCTCCAAAAAGTTTCTTCATCTTTAAGAAACCGAAAACACACACATACCTTTGAAAGCTTCAAGAAAGAATTTCAATTAATTGTGAGTAAAATCATTTGTTTCTTTCATATTTACATTCTTTATTTTTCAATATGAGCATCTATCTGTGAATGTTTGTGTTTATGTTCGTCTTTTGTGTATTCGGTGTTCATGGTGTTCATACGTATGAGTTCATAAATCTGAAATTAATTTTTTGGTCTGATTCAGTTTATCAATGTGAACATGAATCTGAAATTTCATGGTTCAAATCAAACCACACACACAGAAATTTGGATTCCTATTTCAAAAACTTGCGTGTTCTTCATTTTACTGAAATATGAATTTTTAACAACTTAAATGTTGTTTTTAATCGAAGTTCAATAAAACAAAACTGTTTAAAATTGATTTTCGAGTGGGCCACCAGTGTTTAATCAATAAAAAGGTCTCTGGAATCGATTATTGGAAAAAAATCAGTGAAAGTATACTTGAAAAATAATTTCAAGTAAAGTTTCTCGATTAAAGTTATATTCGAGAAAGCTCTTAATTTCATTCGAGTTGAGTCTAAGGCTAATCGAGAAACACAAAGAGGCATTCGAGTTGACTAAAGTAATAACCGAGAAAATTCTGTGTATCATGCGAGTTGACTGAATGAATAACACTTGGAACATTTCAGATCAACAATCTCGGTTAATACATTGCCCGAGAAAACTTATGGTTCATTCGAGTTGGTCTCATGCTATATTCGAGGAAATTCCTTATTCATTCGAGTTGGACTAATTGAACAATAGAGAACACTTAAGCCTTAATCGACAACCCTCATGTTCTATTCGAGTTCACTTCATGAGTCATTCGAGTTGTTTTAAGACCTATTCGAGTTGTTTCATGTTTTGTTCGAGTTTACTCCAAATTTTTTTCTAGAAAGTCTACCATTCATTCGAGTTGCTTTATAGACTTAGTCGAGTTGTGTCATGTATCATCCGAGTTTTAACAAGAGTTATTCGAGATGACTGTAGTTTCATTCGAGTTTAAATGACAATTTTTCCTAAGTGTTGAACTTTTTTAATTAAAAATGTCACATTTGTTCAAGAAATTGTTATAAATTTGTGTTTTTCTAACATTGGTCTCTGAACGATTGACTCTGGAATCCTGTCAATAATAGTTTAGTATTGTCTGGAATCCCGATGCCTTAAACAGAAAATCACAAGTTTTTATAATTTATGACGAAGTGTTATATTTTTCTACCATTGAATGATTTCATTTCTTTACCTGTCTTGTCTAACATGATTTTTACTTGTTTACAGGTTTCAAATGGCATCACTAGATCATTCCCAAAATTCCAATTCATCAGATTCTCATTCATCCTCCAATCATACACTCGTATCTACACCCGTTCGTTCAACCTCCGTTGCTCGACCCTCACCTTCAACCATCATCCCTGATAACTAACTGGTCAAACCCAAACATTGCCTACCCTTCAAAGATAACAATCATTGTTTGGATACAAAGGTTATCAAAGTCAGTCACCCTATCATCGTAGATATTCTCAAAGGCCATCCTTTAGGATATCTTCTTCAGTATAAACCTTCTATCCCACAGGTCTACCTACAACAATTTTGGCATACAGTCAAATTTGTTCACGCTGATGGAAACCACCACTTTAAAGTAACCATAGACCAATTTAAATCCAAAATTACCCTTGCCAGACTTCGTCACCACTTGTTTCTTCCAAGACGAATAGACACAGTTAACTTTCCTGAGTTAGCGGATTTTGAAGATTTTGTGTCTGATGAAGAGCTGGTTCATGATTTGATATGTCTGGGTTACTCAAAGCCACTTCCAAAAAAGCTCCAAATTTCATCGAAATGGATTAAATGGCGAATGGTACACATTATTTGGGATCATCAATAGGTGTATGACATCCAAGCATACATGCATAAATCGATGTAGCATCCACTGTCTAAGGATCTTTCATAGAATTGCTTTCAATAAGCATTATGATTATGCTCAGTGTATCTGGGAGGATCTAAAGGAGATCGTACTGGCCAAAACAACAAATAGAGCAAGGAAGTTCGTTCCAGTTCAGCGGTTTATACAAATTCTTATCCGAGGGATCTTAAGGGCAAATGAAAATATTCCTAAAAGATCTAATTCTAACCGATGCCCGGACTATGTCATGATGAGTTTGCATGAAGTGCCGGATTCTCCTAATGCGAATATCATGCCGATTCCAGAATCCTTGTTGAAGTATGCAGATCCTGAGAGTGAAAATGTGAAGTTATATAGGATAGACCATGCTCCAATAGAGATCCAAGAACCGGGTTGTCTTACCCACGGAGTGATAGGACGAGAGGAACCTCAGCACGGGGCTGAAGTTCAGGGAAGCCTGCAAGTGAGCGAGGGAGTTAAAGGGGTGGTGAGGAAGAGGCTGAGAAATCTGATTCTGAGAGGACTTTGTCGGATATTCAAGAAGGTGAAGATGAAGGAGATGATGATGATGATGATGGTGCTGATGGTGGTGATCATCATGAGGGCGGGATTGCTTTGATGGATATTGTGAGTATTGCACAGGAGAGTGTCAGGGATGCCCTAAGCTTAGAAAGCCGGGATTTACCCACATCTGCTGTTAGCTCTCCTATGGGAGTTAGCATTGAAGAGGTCAGTACCCCACTGACAAGTGCACACCCAACCATCCACTCAGTCTCCTCTCAACAGGAGACTGTTTCATTTGCGCACCGGGATGAATCACATATTCTATCCAAAAGTCATTTGGCTTCATGGATATTGAAATCAATACACATCTACCCGAGTGTACAACGTCTATTCATTCACAGAGTATAGATCCTATACAGCTTAGGACACTTGAGTCGACTTCATCAGTTGAAGTAAGTGTGGCTGAACTTCGTGTTCCCACCGGAACATCCTCAGCTACGGAAGCATTTGTTGCTCCGTCGCTTGAAGAGGGTGGAAGTCCAGTTAGAGCAACCTCTTTGCCATCTCTGAGTACTGGCCACACAGACGTTCTTTTCACAAGTTCGACTGTTGTGACAACTGGAAGTCTAAGTGACCCAATGGTGAATCTATCCCCGTTTGTTACAGAATCTTCATTAAATCAAGCTTTGAATGCAGCTGTTGCAGGAGTGAACACTCATGTATCTGCTCAGTTTTCTGAAGTGATGGCTCAGATGTCAAATATTCATAAATTTCTGAAAGGTAAATCAGTGGCCGAAGAATCAATCAAGCAGTCTGAATCCAATCAAGCATTGGAGGAGTTGAAGGAAGAGCTGAAAGAGTTTATTTTTGAACAGTTTGATGAGATGAGGGAAAGGATGATAAGTCTGGAAAGTACATTTATTACAGCTTTGGGAAATCTTTCTGAGCGAGTAGCAGCGGTTGAAGAAACGTGTAAGGCACAAGCTTCCTCATCTAAAAGAAAGCATGATGAGGACTCCGATGATGCTCCTCATGAGGGGGAGAAGAGGAGAAAGCTTGCTGAACCTACACCCAGACTTTTAATGATACAATATCCTGAGAAGGAAGCAGAAGTAAAAGAGAAAGAAGCAGGGGGCGCAAAAGAATCGGCTGGTGAACAAAGTGAGCTGGGATTGATTCTTTATGAAGATGTTCCAGTTCCTTTGAACATTCAGTCTGATATTTACAACTTTAAAGAGTACAATGATTCTGAAGATGATGTTCAAGTGCTTAAGGAACATGAGTTAATGATTCAAGGCATAGAAGAAGAGAGAGAGGAATATATTGAAGTTTCTGAGGATGATGATGTAATCACATTGACTGATGTTGATTTCCGAGGAGAAAGGATTGAAGAAGAAGAAGGGTTAGTTCAGGAGATATTGAAAGAGTCCATATCGACACCGACGGTTGAAAAGCCTAAGGTTGTAATTCAAGTTAAGGAAGAAATTGAAGAATTTCCTGTAGAAAATATTGTCATTCAGGAAAGAGTTGAGTTAAATGAGGTTGAGGTCATGGAAAGGTTTTTTTAATAAATATGTGCTTGCAGATGAGTCTCAAAAGGAACATATTTGAAGCGCAACAAGTAGTTCAAAGAGAAATCCAAGATATGCTTACTTTGCTGAATAAAGATGAGATTCGCAAGAATAAAGTAAAGAAGTTTGAGCTTCCAGCGAAAAGATCAGCAGAGTTTATCAGGAAAAGGAACAAAATGCCGTATATCGAAGACATTCTGGAGAAACGAATTTTTTGTAGGAAACAAGCACCATGTTCTTTTCTTAAGTTGTTTAGGGTCTTGGAGCCAAACATGCCAAATCTGGTTAACTATGCTAGTTTTCTGAGAAACAAGACACAAGAGGTTGATAAAGTGAAGAGTGAGTTCAGGACAGTTGATCCTGTTAAAATTGAAAAAGACAGATTCGTTAAGATTTTCTATCCAACATTCATTGTTACAAGAGCTGATGGAAATACCTATACGTTCACTCAAGCCGACATGTTTAACATGCATCTGGTTGACATTGAAGATTTATTCGATAATTTATGCAGAAATAAGAGAAATGAACACTGCAGATTTGCCTTGTAGACAATTTTCCACTTCATGCATACCAATCTGGTATTGATGTTAGTGCAAGATCTGCAGATTGGTGTTGAACGAGGGATGAGGAAGATAAACATGACATCTCCACATAGAGATATCAAATTTGCTGGAGAATTGAAAGAATTTCAAGTTATCATGGTAAAGCATCCAGCTGTTATGTACAAAGACAGAAACAAGAAGTTAAGAGCCATGAGGAGTGTCGAACTTAACAAATTTTCAGATGGTACGCTAAACAAAGTGTTGAGTAGTTTAAAGGGAAAGCTAGCGTCTGATAAAAAGAGAAATACAAAGAGAGGAGCTCTATCAGTCAATGACCAAAGACTTATGGTAGAATTTATTTCGAAGATTGAATGAAGGCTCTCTGATCGAAAAAGCATAAGAAGATTTGAACAGAAGCTTGGATTAGCAATTTGAAGTCTATGTATATTCCATCAAAGGGGGAGAATTATGAATGTATTTTAATTGATGGAATGTAAAGTAAAGGGTTTGTTTTGTATATAGTTAGTAGTTGAGAAAATATGTATAAATAGAAAGTTTGACTTTCATTATATAGTGATCTGACATTAGCTTTTGCACACCTAGATTTCAGGAAGATACAGTTACTGATTTTGTAAGAAGATCATCACATTTGTAATCGACATTTTGGAAATACAAGCATTCGGTTAGTTGTGATTTCTATTATTGTTCTTGATATTAAATGTTTATCTGATTGATATAGAAACTGTATATTCACAACTTCAAACTAGACTGTTGTTCGAACTTAATTGAAAATTTTGAAAATTTTTGAATAAAATCCAACTTTTTCAACTTTTTCATTTTACGGAACTCTTTCAACTTTGCGAGACATTCACACTAAGCGACAGATTATCACGCAACTTTGTTTTTCCAACTAAAAATGCATCCTAGTAACTTTGACCTCATTCCTAAAAATAAAATAATATAAGCTAAGATAAAATTAAGTAAAAATAAAAATAAAAATAAAATTAAACTAAATTAAATTAAAATAACATAAAATAGAATTAATTTACAACTAAAAATACACTAACTGAATATTTTTGCGAGAGAGTCAAAGAAGGTTCAATCATATAGCGGTGTCAAAGCACACTTTCAGTATTGCACTTTCACAGTTAGGAATTTTTATTCCTTTGATCGTTTGTTGTTACGTACATTCCAAGTCGATTGTCGGTATGTTTTTCCATTTAAACATTCAACACTTCGGAATTTCCTTTGGCCCTTTTATTCATCAAGAAACTACCTTACGTGTCCCATACTTAGACATACTTCCATGATTGAGGCAGACACACAATGACTATGACTTTTGGGTATTTGCAAATTATCTTTAAAAGAACATCGGACACAGGTCTGTATTTACATACAACAAGGTGTCTTAGTTTGTCTTAGAGTTATTCTCATGTTAGCAAGACTACGGTGACAAGTCTGTACTTACGTACAACAAAGAGACTTATCTTGATAGTTCAAGTCAAAACAGCGGTGACATGTCTGTAGTCACGTACAACAAAGCGACTTGTTTTGACTTCCTTTTCTATACAAATCTTTTTCTTTCTTTGTATAAGATGTATTTTGATGAAACTATACATGCCCCAGATAAATTTGCATACCTCATTCATAATCATTGTTTGTATGTCTCTAACATAGAAATTAAGACCTTTTGGTCATACATCTAAGTTAGTTACACATATGACATTTTCTTGATTATTTTATTTGCTTCACGGAAATTCTTCATGCCTTATGCCTACCAACATATCAGACAAGAATATGTACATTACTTAGATTTTAAGGTGCATTATGTGTGAAAGTTTAACACTTAGCGTTTGTTAGACTTTGCTAATTTTCGTCACTTTGATCCTAAGACTCTAAGACTTCTCTCATTTTTTTTAATATTCTCATTTTCTTTTGAAATTTTTATGCTTTTCTCTCTTTTTTCTTTTGTTTTTCACTTTTAAGTAAAGCAATCAAAAAGATAAACTAAAAATCAAAGAAAACTTTAAAATAAAGAAAATTCTACTAAGGTCAAGTTACTCCGGATTACGCATGCCATTTAGTTGGACTAACAATTCAAAGCGTGAC
Organism: Centrapalus pauciflorus; assembly: GCA_020465985.1. Taxonomy (NCBI): domain Eukaryota; kingdom Viridiplantae; phylum Streptophyta; class Magnoliopsida; order Asterales; family Asteraceae; genus Centrapalus; species Centrapalus pauciflorus. The sequence continues at coordinate 116,197 of JAANYP010008336.1, forward strand.
CTATCAAATGCTTTTGTGAAAAGCTCCGCATTATTGTCTTCCATTGGAACTTTTACCAGTTTAATCAAGTTTTTCTCAGCACAATCACGTATAAAATGATGTCTTATATCTATGTGCTTAGTCTTACTGTGTTTAACTGGATTATTTGTTATAGCAATAGTTGACTGATTGTCTATCCTAATGGGAGTATGAGTATAAGTCAAACCATAATCCCACAATTGTTGTTGAATCCACAGAACCTATGAACAGCGATTACCAGCAGCTACATACTCGGCCACGCACGTTGATACGGTTACCGAAGTTTGTTTATTGCATTGCCAAGATACTAGCCTCCCTCCAAGGAACTGACAACCTTCAGTCGTTGACTTTCTGTTCAAGCTACACCCTCCATAGTCTGAATCCGTGTAAGCCTCCAATTCCAGATCTCCATCGGCATGATACCAAAGTCCCAGCTTTGGTTTTGACTTCAGGTATCCTAGAATCCGCTTCACCGCTTTCATATGCATCTCCTTTGGGTTAGCTTGAAACCTGGCACAAATACACACATCAAACATTATATCAGGTCTAGAAGCAGTTAAATACATAAGTGACCCGATCATGGCCCGATATAAATTCGGATCCACATCAGTATCACTATCTGTACCCGTTCCGAGATTGTGATTCACTTGAATCGGAGTACTGAAATGCGCCGTAAGCTTTGTTCCTTCCATCCTGAAGCGCTCTAAAATGTCATAGACATACTTCGTCTGATGAATAAACATTCCATCTTTCCTTTGTTCAACTTTGTAACAACCTAACTTTTAGCCAGTCATGTAATGCTTCAATTTTGAGATAATAATATAATTTTATTATATTATTTATGTTGCACTTATTAAATAAAATATGAAAATGGATTAAGTAAACATGATTTTAAATTATATTTATGATAACATTATTGAGTAAAATAAAAGAGATGTAAAATACAAAAGTTAAATGGGTTAAATACACAAATGGATAAAATGAGATATATAAACTTAATAATGACCATTTAAAATCACAATTAAGTGATTTACTCTCTCTCTCTAATCTCTCTCTAAAGCATACGGCTACATCAAGATTTCATCAAAATATCCATAAATTGTGTATTAATTGGAGAATCAAGGCAAGGAGGAGTTACAATTAGCAACAATCAACAACAAACAACAAGAATTTGAGGTAACAATCGTTTAAATTTCGAAATATATGAAGTTTGGTTCGGTTTTGTGTATAACCGAAATCAAGAATTAAAGTTATGAATTTTTATGTTGCATGTGTAAATTTATGAAAGATTAAGATGAATTGAAGTTAATAAATGATAAAGAAACAAAGATTTTAGTTTAGATCATCCAAAATATTAAAGAAATCGGAAATTTTGAACAAAAATATGTTCTTGACAAAATGATGAGATTTTGGATGATCTTGTTATATTTGTGATGTTTTTGATCAAAATAATTATATAAAAGTACTCAAATAATGTTAATACAACTATACATGTAATTGCATGTTAATAAAATCAAGTTTTGAGAATATTTATGAAAAATCCGTATGAACATTATGATGAACAAGAAGAACAATTCTGGGAAAAATATAAACTTAAGGATCCGAATTCGGTAGAACCGAATTCGGATGATGCTCAAATTCGGATCTTAATTTCGGATCTGGCCATGGTCCCAATTCGGATATAGTGTTTCGGATCTTGAAAGATCCGAACGGTGCCATATTGATCCTAATTCGGATGTAATATTTCGGGTCCTTAATGGTCCGAATCCGGGGTAATCCTAAATTGATGATCCGAATCTGTATGTCAGATCCGGATTGGTCCGAATTCGGATGGCCAATCCGGATGGTCCAAAGTTAATGGGTCCGAAATCACATGAAATGTTTTAATATTTTGAAAGAATAAAGAAAATAAGCAAATGAAAGATTAATGAGTGATCGGTTATCAGAATCAGATAGAATTAAAGATCTAATGACCAAAAGATGATGAAATTCCATGATAATGATGATGATATTGACATGAGATTTATATAATATGACTCTGGACAGGTTCAGTTAATATCTGAACAAAGATTTAAAGACTTAAAGACTTAAAAGCGGGTCAGAGAATTGATTGACAGATTACAGATTGACAAAGATAAAATCCTGAGATAACTCAGGTGGCAGATTCTTATATCTGTTTGACCAAGACCCAGACCAGTGAGTTATAGATATTCAGATTGAACATGCATAAGATCCGGTTGAGATATATTGCTGCTGTTAGATTTATTGACATTCACTTTATCAGCTGGAATGAGACCTGTGCACACCATGGATGGGTGTTGCCCAGTGGATCATGATAGCTATTTGATTATCTTTTCATATTGCATTTAATATTGCTTCAGACTTTGCTTTATGATTCATTGCTATCATGACTTCTAAGACATATGCTTCCATCATTGATCAGACATTTGATAGATTGATTCAGCTTGATTAGCCCTTAAGGTCTATTGTTCTAGACCCGGCTATTTCACCAGTTCTTATGAATTGGTAATGACCTCCGATGTTCCGCCATATTGACTTACTGGTAGCTAGCCCAGTATGTGGCTGATCCCCACGATTTAAGCGTGAGTGTGGCCTGAACATCATTCGATCTTATGATACTATATCTCAATCATGAGGGCTATAGCGGTAGCCAAGACATATCACGCTTAGACTGATTACTCCGCTTGACACGCATGTTGATATTGAAAATCTATAAACTCACTAAGCATTGCTTACAGATGTTGCATTAATATTTTACAGGAAAAGCCAAAGGAAAATCACCTGCAGGACCTAGTACTTAGGTCATTCAAGATCCAAGTTTTGAAGCTTTCTTAGACCACTACTCAACAAACTTTCTGGTACTGATTGGAAGACAACAAATGTGGTGGTTTTGGGTAGACTTGATGTAATGTATAATGTTATGACTAGATTAGATGTTACCCTTTTATAACTTTATTTTGAAATATGTAACTTAAATCCTAATCTGTAATGTACATGAAATTCTTAATTTTTCCGCATTATAATTACCCTATCTTAGTATGGTTGATATTGTATTGCATGATGTGGGACCTAGACTAGTGAGCACTGCCCCGTATGGGGTGGTCTTCACAGGATGGTATCAGAGCACTAGTTTGAGTGAATCAAGTATTACGTAAGAATACTTGGTCTCAAACTGAAGCAATACATATGTATCAATCATTTAGGTGGTTTGAACTGAGATAGGATGTACAGACTGTTAGGATGGGAAAAAGGGTACATAGATCTAAGTCTATAAACTGATAGTTAATTGATTTTAATTTTCAGTAGAAGATGTCAGGATCAGGATCAGGTGATATTCCCAGCAACATGAATCCACAACAGATGTTTGAAATGATGCAACAACTTCTAGCCCAACACTCAGAACAACAAAACAAAATAATGCAAGAACAGTTTCAGGCCAGAGATGAGGCCGAAGCTAAAAGACGTGAAGAAAAGAAAAATAAGAGAAAAGAAAAGCAAGTCCAGACTAATGAATCTGATTCTGATAATACAAATCCCGAAACTCAAATTGCTCAGCCAAAAGGCTGCAAATTTAAAGATTTCAAAGCTAGCGGTGCTTTGAATTTTGAAGGAACAGTTGATCCGATTCAGGCGATGGATTGGATTAGTCATACCGAAGAGATCTTTAGAATCTCTGACTGTTTAGACTCGAAGAAAGTGAGTTATGCATCTGCACTATTTGTGGGAGCTGCCCGTGCATGGTGGAAAACCCAGCGAAGAATCTATGGTGAGGAGGTGATTCAGACTTTAGAATGGGAGCAGTTTCTTGATATGTTCAATGCGAAGTACTGCCCGATCGACCAACAAGATAAAATGGAAGTACAATTGATGCAGCTGACTCAGGGAACGAAGACAGTTGATGAATACGAGCACGAATTCTCAAGACTATGCGGCTACTCCTCATACCAAGTAGCTACCGAGGATAGAAAGATGAATAGATTTCGTGTAGGACTTAATCCAAGATACAGACATCCAATGAGCGCTATTAAATATAAGAGTTATCTGGAAATGGTAGAAGCAGAGAGACAGATCGAGCGAGGATACTTAGAATACGGCGATCAGCTTTATGCTCCGTCTACTAACCCGATGAATCCGTCTCCTCCAAAGAAACAGCGGTTTGGCAGATTCTTTAAGCCAAATAAGTCGCAATCTCAGCAATCTCATCAACATAGTTCACCGCAGAAAGCACAAGTTTACTCCCTAACGAACGAGCCACGATTCTGCAAGCGATGCAGAAAGTCACATATGGGGTTGTGCAATCCAGAAGATGTTACTTGCTTTGTGTGCAACATGATCGGTCACAGTAGTGAAGAATGTCCACAGCAGGGACGTGGATGTGCAAAGTGCGGGAAAAGAGGACATTTTATGTACCAGTGTCGTAGTGGATCGCGTTATCAGTCTCAGTCATCAGCTGGAGGGTCTACAGTTAAGAGTTCTGCTGCAACGCCGACTGCACGGACTCGAGCTTTCCAAATCACAGCCGAGGAAGCAAAAGAAACACCAGACGTAGTTACCGGTATGTTCCTGCTTAACTCGATTCCGGCTCGTGTATTATTTGATTCTGGCGCAAGTCGTTCTTTCATATCAACCTCTTTTGCACGACAATTATGTAAGATTCCATCAAAGCTTTCCGTGATACTAGATATTGAGACAGCCAGTAACAATTTTGTTATGGCTGATTCTGTTTATCGAAACTGCACACTACTTGTTGATAATATCGTATTCAATCTCGACCTCATCCCGATTCCGTTAAAAGAATTTGACGTCATCATCGGCATGGATTGGCTAATGAACAACGAGGCTACAATTATCTGCAACCGGCGAGTCATCAGAATCAAGTCTTCAGACGGCCGAGTACTTGAGATCAAGGGCGAGAAGCGGAAAGGTGCACATTGTTTTATATCTGTTGAAAAAGCGCATAAGTACTTATCTAAGGGTCACGAATCTTATATCTGTTATGTTTCATCTGAATCCAACTCTGAAAAGAAATCGTTGTCCGATATTCCTATCGTCTGTGAGTTCCCAGACGTATTCCCTGACGATATTTCCGGAGTGCCACCGGAACGTCAAGTTGAGTTTAGTATTGACTTGGTTCCTGGTGCGGCTCCTATCGCAAAAGCTCCATACAGACTTGCACCTGCAGAAATGCAAGAAATGTCTAAGCAACTGCAAGAGCTGTTAGAGAAGGGATTTATCCGACCGAGTTCTTCTCCGTGGGGTGCACCAGTGCTATTTGTTAAAAAGAAAGACGAAACCTTCCGTATGTGCATCGACTACCGCGAGTTGAACAAAGTCACCATAAAGAATAAATATCCTTTGCCCAGGATCGATGATCTGTTTGATCAGTTACAAGGAGCCAGTTACTTTTCAAAAATAGATCTCCGTTCTGGGTATCATCAGCTGAAAGTTAGAGATGAGGATATTCCGAAGACAGCTTTCCGTACAAGATACGGTCATTACGAATTTCTCGTAATGCCTTTCGGACTGACAAATGCACCAGCGGCATTCATGGATCTCATGAATCGCGTGTGCAGACCAATGTTGGATAAATCAGTTATCGTGTTCATAGACGATATTCTGATTTACTCCAAAACGAAGGCTGATCATTCTGTTCATCTGCGACAGTTGCTAGAGTTGTTAAGAAAAGAAAGACTCTACGCAAAATTTTCTAAATGTGAATTCTGGCTCAGACAGGTATAAATTTTATTATATAAGTCTTGAGCTAAATTCATTAAGTATTCTTAACACTTCAAAAATTTGATATCCTGATATGATTCTTATAGATTCAATTCCTTGGCCATGTCGTTTCTGGCGAAGGAATATCCGTTGATCCGTCTAAAGTCGAGGCTGTTCAGAAATGGCAAACGCCTCGCAATGCCTCTGAAATAAGAAGTTTCCTTGGATTGGCCGGTTATTATCGGCGATTCATAAAGGACTTCTCAAAGATTGCTGTGCCACTTACAATGCTAACACGAAAGAATACTCCTTTCGTTTGGACCGATAAACAGCAAGAGGCATTCGACATTCTGAAGCAAAAGTTGATTCAAGCGCCGATCCTAGCCTTACCAGAAGGTAATGATGATTTCGTTGTCTATAGCGATGCCTCTGGTACTGGTTTAGGATGTGTTCAGATGCAAAGGGGAAAAGTAATTGCCTATGCTTCAAGGCAATTAAAAGACTACGAGAAAAGTGCACCAACTCATGATCTTGAGTTGGCTGCCGTTACCTTTGCACTGAAGATTTGGCGTCACTATCTATATGGGACTCGGTGTCAGCTCTACACCGATCATAAGAGTCTTAAATATCTTTTCACTCAAAAAGATCTGAATATGAAACAGCGTCGATCCTTGGAGCTTATCAAGGATTATGATTGCGAGATCTTATATCATCCCGGCAAAGCTAATGTTGTCGCGGATGCTTTGAGTAGGAAAGTTTATCCGGAAAAGTGTTGCTATGCCCTGACTCCTGTAGTATTCTCTTCTGATCTTATTGAAGACATCAGAGTTGCTCAAGCTGAAGCAATGAAAGAAGAGAATATTGATTCTGAAAGTCTTAAAGGGCAGTTACAATTTCTAACTCTGAACCATTTGGGACTTCACTGTCTCAAGGGAAACCGAATCTGGGTTCCTAAATATGGTTCTATTCGTAGCACTCTTCTGTCCGAAGCTCATCAGTCCAAGTTATCTGTTCATCCTGGCAGCTCAACGATGTACTTTGATATGAAAGCTGACTACTGGTGGCCAAGAATGAAGAAAGACATCGGTAAGTGTGTTGAAAGCTGCAGAGTCTGTCAGATGGTTAAGGCAGAACATCAGAAACCCTTCGGGGATATGCAACCACTACCAGTTCCTGAGTGGAAGTGGGAGCATATAACAATGGACTTCATCATGAAGTTGCCTAAAACCAAAAGACAGCACGACTCCATCTGGGTAGTCGTTGACCGTTTAACGAAATCAGCACATTTCATACCGATGAAAGAAACTTATTCTCTTGATAGATTGGCGCAGCTGTACATCACTGAAATTATTTCACGTCATGGTGTGCCAAAGTCTATCGTATCAGATCGTGATAGTCGTTTCACTTCGAGATTCTGGCAAGCACTACAAGATGGGATGGGTACTCGGATTTCTATGAGTACTGCTTATCATCCAAATGCAGATGGCCAGAGTGAGCGTACTATCCTAACTCTCGAAGATATGCTTCGTGCCTGCATTCTTGATCTAGGTGGTAACTGGGATGACCACTTGCCGTCGGTCGAATTCTCATACAACAACAGTTATCATTCTACAATCAAGATGGCTCCTTTTGAGGCTTTATACGGAAGAAAATGCAGAACTCCTACCTGTTGGCGCGAAACAGGTGAATTGCCAATAGCAGGACCTGCCCTTCTACAGTTGACTCATGAAAAGATTCAACTCGTTAGAAGGAATATTCTTGAAGCTCAAAGCAGGCAGAAGTCATATTATGATAATCGGCATAGATCAATCAGTTTTGCAGTTAACGATTGGGTGATGCTGAAAGTATCCCCAATGAAGAATGTGGTACGGTTAATTAAAAGAAACAAGTTAGCTCCAAGATTCATCGGTCCGTTCAAGATCGTTGAAAAGATTGGGAATCAGTCTTATCGTCTTGATCTACCAGCTGACTTAGCTGGAATACATCCTGTATTCCATATTAGTCACTTAAGAAAGAGTTTAGCTGATGAAAGGGAAGTTCAGATACCACATGTTAACCTGCAGATAGATGAGAAGCTTCGAATAGTTGAAGAGTCGGAGTGTATTCTGGACTCGAAGACTAAGAAGCTTAGAAATAAAGATATACAGATGGTGCTTGTCCAGTGGAAACACCACAAAGGTTCGCATCAGTCTTGGGAATCGAGAGAAGTTATGAAAGCTACATATCCCAGTCTGTTCGAACGTAGCTAACTTCGGGGACGAAGTTTGTGCGTGGTGGAGCCCATTCTGTAACAACCTAACTTTTAGCCAGTCATGTAATGCTTCAATTTTGAGATAATAATATAATTTTATTATATTATTTATGTTGCACTTATTAAATAAAATATGAAAATGGATTAAGTAAACATGATTTTAAATTATATTTATGATAACATTATTGAGTAAAATAAAAGAGATGTAAAATACAAAAGTTAAATGGGTTAAATACACAAATGGATAAAATGAGATATATAAACTTAATAATGACCATTTAAAATCACAATTAAGTGATTTACTCTCTCTCTCTAATCTCTCTCTAAAGCATACGGCTACATCAAGATTTCATCAAAATATCCATAAATTGTGTATTAATTGGAGAATCAAGGCAAGGAGGAGTTACAATTAGCAACAATCAACAACAAACAACAAGAATTTGAGGTAACAATCGTTTAAATTTCGAAATATATGAAGTTTGGTTCGGTTTTGTGTATAACCGAAACCAAGAATTAAAGTTATGAATTTTTATGTTGCATGTGTAAATTTATGAAAGATTAAGATGAATTGAAGTTAATAAATGATAAAGAAACAAAGATTTTAGTTTAGATCATCCAAAATATTAACGAAATCGGAAATTTTGAACAAAAATATGTTCTTGACAAAATGATGAGATTTTGGATGATCTTGTTATATTTGTGATGTTTTTGATCAAAATAATTATATAAAAGTACTCAAATAATGTTAATACAACTATACATGTAATTGCATGTTAATAAAATCAAGTTTTGAGAATTTTTATGAAAAATCCGTATGAACATTATGATGAACAACAAGAACAATTCTGGGAAAAATATAAACTTAAGGATCCGAATTCGGTAGAACCGAATTCGGATGATGCTCAAATTCGGATCTTAATTTCGGATCTGGCCATGGTCCCAATTCGGATATAGTGTTTCGGATCTTGAAAGATCCGAATACGGTGCCATATTGATCCTAATTCGGATGTAATATTTCGGGTCCTTAATGGTCCGAATCCGGGGTAATCCTAAATTGATGATCCGAATCTGTATGTCAGATCCGGATTGGTCCGAATTCGGATGGCCAATCCGGATGGTCCGAAGTTAATGGGTCCGAAATCACATGAAATGTTTTAATATTTTGAAAGAATAAAGAAAATAAGCAAATGAAAGATTAATGAGTGATCGGTTATCAGAATCAGATAGAATTAAAGATCTAATGACCAAAAGATGATGAAATTCCATGATAATGATGATGATATTGACATGAGATTTATATAATATGACTCTGGACAGGTTCAGTTAATATCTGAACAAAGATTTAAAGACTTGAAGACTTAAAAGCGGGTCAGAGAATTGATTGACAGATTACAGATTGACAAAGATAAAATCCTGAGATAACTCAGGTGGCAGATTCTTATATCTGTTTGACCAAGACCCAGACCAGTGAGTTATAGATATTCAGATTGAACATGCATAAGATCCGGTTGAGATATATTGCTGCTGTTAGATTTATTGACATTCACTTTATCAGCTGGAATGAGACCTGTGCACACCATGGATGGGTGTTGCCCAGTGGATCATGATAGCTATTTGATTATATTTTCATATTGCATTTAATATTGCTTCAGACTTTGCTTTATGATTCATTGCTATCATGACTTCTAAGACATATGCTTCCATCATTGATCAGACATTTGATAGATTGATTCAGCTTGATTAGCCCTTAAGGTCTATTGTTCTAGACCCGGCTATTTCACCAGTTCTTATGAATTGGTAATGACCTCCGATGTTCCGCCATATTGACTTACTGGTAGCTAGCCCAGTATGTGGCTGATCCTCACGATTTAAGCGTGAGTGTGGCCTGAACATCATCCGATCTTATGATACTATATCTCAATCATGAGGGCTGTAGCGGCAGCCAAGACATATCACGCTTAGACTGATGACTCCGCTTGACACGCATGTTGATATTGAAAATCTATAAACTCACTAAGCATTGCTTACAGATGTTGCATTAATATTTTACAGGAAAAGCCAAAGGAAAATCACCTGCAGGACCTAGTACTTAGGTCATTCAAGATCCAAGTTTTGAAGCTTTCTTAGACCACTACTCAACAAACTTTCTGGTACTGATTGGAAGACAACAAATGTGGTGGTTCTAGGTAGACTTGATGTAATGTATAATGTTATGACTAGATTAGATGTTACCCTTTTATAACTTTATTTTGAAATATGTAACTTAAATCCTAATCTGTAATGTACATGAAATTCTTAATTTTTCCGCATTATAATTACCCTATCTTAGTATGGTTGATATTGTATTGCATGATGTGGGACCTAGACTAGTGAGCACTGCCCCGTAAGGGGTGGTCTTCACAAACTTGTAAACCGAGAAAGAAGTTTAGCTCTCCCATCGCACTCATCTCAAACTTCGACTTCATGACCTTCTCAAAATCTTTGCACATTTGCTCGTTTGACGACCCGAAGATGATGTCGTCCACGTACACTTGTACTAGTATAAAGTATACACCTTTCCTCTTAACGAATAGTGTACTATCAATCCTCCATCTCTTAAACCCATTGTCTAAGAGGTGAGTTGACCGTGTCTCATACCAAACCCTAGGTGCCTGATGCAATCCATATAAAGCCTTATCAAGTCGATATACTCTATCAGGATACTTGGGATCAGTAAACCCTGGCGGTTGCTCGACATACACCCACTCCTTCACCTTGCCGTACAAGAAGGCACTCTTGACGTCGAGTTGATATACCTTAAACCCTATGAAGGACGCGAAAGCCAGTAACAATCGAATCGCCTCAAGCCTCGCCACTGGTGCAAAAACTTCGTTATAGTCTATCCCTTCTTCTTGGTTGAACCCTTTTATCACGAGTCTTGCCTTGTTACGAGTAACTATGCCCCGATCATCCCGTTTGCGTTTAAAGACCCATTTGGTCCCTATAGAAACTTCTCCTCGAGGCAACAACACTAACTCCCACACTTCAAGCTTTCTGAATTGTGAAAGTTCCTCTTGCATAGCTTCAACCCAATAATTGTCTTTCAGAGCCATTTGCACATTCTTTGGCTCTACTTGTGAAATGAAACATGAGTATAAGCAAGTGTGAAACACCTCGGAGTCCTTAATCATTGGTAACAACACTGTGTTACTATTCACACTACTCCTCGTTCTCACCCCGGCATGTGGATTCCCTATGATACTCTCAATTGGATGATCCTTATTTATTGTCGATGTCTCAATTTCATCGACTTGAAGATTATCTCCCAAATTCGATCCTATTTCACCTACTGGGGGTATGACTTCAGACAAAATAACTTCTTCCTCATGATCACTATCTTCAGAGTTAGAATTACTTGTTTGATTCTCATCCATAGGTAATTCAGGTATTTAATCCAGCTGGAGACCCATCTTCTGTCGTTGTAGTCTCAGATGTTGATGGAATGCTTGATTTTGGAAAACCTTTACCCTCATTTTTGAGATTCATGGATGACAAGTCGTTTTCCACAAAACCTGCAGGTCCATTAAACGGTATGTTAAATGATTCAAACACAGAGTCATAATCAAATAACCATTCTGGACCAGTTTGGGGTTCGTGTGAATAACTTGTGACATCAATGTTAAACACAATTTCAACTGTACCACTAGTTTTATTAAAGACCCTATTGTTTGGTGAATTTGGGACATAACCTAGGAAGTATCCTTCGTCAGCCTTCTCACCAAACTTCGGTTGATGTTTTGTACGTAAAAGAGTGCATGGTACCCCAAACGGTTCGAAGCCAGTTAAATTTGGTGGTCTTTCAGTCAAAACTTCATAACAGGTTTTGTTCAGTGATTTGACAGTAATGACCCTGTTTAATACATGACTAGCAGTAATCACTGCCTCCCCCCAAAACATGGTAGCAAGCTTTGAATCCGAGAGCATGGTCCTTGCTGCTTCAATCAAAGTCCTGTTCTTACGTTCTGCCACCCCATTTTGTTGTGGCTCATAAGGTGCACTAAATTGATGCACTATGCCTTTAGTTAGGCAATATAAATCAACTACTGCATTCTTAAACTCTGTTCTGTTCTCACTCCTGATACGTTTTACCCTTGTCCCGTATGAGTTCTCGACTTGGTTTAAGAACCCAATCAGCGTGCCTGCTGTCTCGTCCTTCGTACCTAAAAAGAAAACCCAAGAGAAACGTGAGTAATCATCAGTAATAACTAAACAGAACACACTACCACCTATACTCCTTTTGTTGATTGGACCGAAGAGATCCATATGCCGCAAATCGAAGGTGAAAGCGATTGAGTTCTGAGTCTTCGACTTGTGTGACTTCTTGTGTTGTTTTCCCTTCTTGCACGGTACACACTTGTCTTCGAACTAAAAACTCTTCAGTGGAATACCTTGCACAAGGCCATTTTTCGTGATGTAATTCATCTTCCTTAGGTGCAAGTGTGCCATGCGTCTGTGCCACAACAGAGATTCAGATTCTGAAGCCTTTGATAATAGACAGATAGTTCCCATCGATGAATCTGCTACACTTATGACCATCATGTACAGATCATTCACCCTTGGGGCTCTCATCATAATCCACTCTTCAGGTATCTTGAATCCCGGCTTCAGCACTAATGCTTCTTTTTTAGTAAAGATAACTGAATTCTTCTTATCACAGATCTGAGAGACACTAATGTGATTGTGATCAAGTTTATCAACATGGAAAACTTGATCAAGAGTGATCGTCCCATTAGTGACTACTCCTGTTCCAGTGATATTTCCTCCCTTGTTCCCAGCAAATGACACAAAACCCTTGTTCCATCCCTTGAACTCCGTCAGTAGATTTCTTTCCCCAATCATGTGACGAGAGAAACCACTGTCGACGAACCATTTGTTGTTAAGACCTGTATTTAGCTCCTGCACATGAAAGAATATAAGTTAGTTATCACGGGGAACCCAAGTCATGACTGACTTGGTAATACCATTCTCATCCACATACTTGAACTCTTTCAAATACCCATATCTCCTTTCAGGTGACTTGAGTTTTTGATTAATAACTTGTTGTGGTGCTGAGTGATTAACATTCACTCTTGGCCTTTGGGCTGTCATTTGTAGTGGAGCCCTAGAATAATTTCTATTATAGTGCATTTCACTGTTATATCCCTGGGCTCTTCCTGGTGTCTGTTGTCTGTTAGGGGTATGTGACCTAACTGGAGTGTAAGTTCTCTTAGGTGTTGTACTCCTATAGACTGGTTGTGGTCCTGACCTAGATTGACTAGGGACTCTATTCGGTGAATTAGTCCTAATCACTTCATTCTGTCTGAACGACACCGGTATTTGTTTAGTACCTACTCGAGGTGTTGCATTCAAGTTCTTCTCAGTATGTTGAGAACCACTAGTACTTGCAATACAAGGTACTGACTTTAAGGCTGGTTGGTCTGGCTTTCCTACTATCGCCGTAGACTCTACTTTCTTATACGGACAGCTAGATGCAACGTGACCTTTCTCATGACATCTGAAGCATGACATTTTATCAATTGGCTTTTTATAAGTACCCTTTGACTTAGGTGTCTCACTAGTGTCATGTTCTCTTGGTTCAATTATGGTGTTTACAAATTCTTGCTGATTATCACTTACAGTTTTTGCTTCTGCGAGTTTAGTGTCACTAGTAGACTGCACAAACTTAACTTTCTTAATCTTAGGGGCTGTGGTTGACACCTTAGTTGAAATTACCTTTTCAGGTTCAGTTACAGTTACTACATCTGATTCAACCGTTTCTGTGGTCTTATCCTGAGGTTGAGGCACATAGTTGTTGTTGAATGGTGGAGGACTTTCCTGATCACCTAGGCCCATTGTTTTCTTAGACTGCCTCTGAGCTTCTAAGATTTTGCCTAGATTTAGGGATGAGTTCCTAAACTTTTCAAGTTTGTTATTGGCCTCTGCAACCTTAACTCTAGATTCAGCTAGTTCTACATCCTTAATAGTGAGTTCTTTGGTCAGAGATTCGACATGCTCATACATTAGTTCTAACCTGACACATTGTTCACTTAACTTGTCTTTTAAAACTATCACATCCTAAGCATCAGCTTTCATCTTGGCCCTTAAATCCTCATTAATATCTAGAAGACTAGCATTATCAAATTTTAATGATTAGACTTGAGCTGCCATGGTGGTATGTGTTTCTAGTACTAGATTTAATCTATCATTTAATGTAGCACATAAAACGCATAAATCATGAAATGTAAAAGTTAAGAGTTACCTTTTTGCGATCTGATTCCACATTAGCCATTTGAGCTGCAAACTCCAGAATGGTTTTCTCCTCTGACTTTTCCACCAACAAAGGAATTGAATCTGACTGCTGGGTGTCCTCCTTTTTTGCTTCAGCTCCTTCACCGGTCTTAGTTACCTCAGCCATAAAATCTCTTGCATCTGACTCCGGATGAGTGCTCCAGTCATATGTTCCATCTAGCTATCTGCTGGATGACACATTCGTTAACAGACCAGCTATCGCTGCTTGATTCCCTGACGGTCACCACGGTCTAGGATTTGGTAGTTCTCCATGGACTTCTCTCTTTAGCCCTTTGTATATGTTCATAAATGGGTGTGCACCTCCAGAACGGATCTAATCTTGACGCGACGCCGTCCAACGAGTGCGGAATCCTCGTTAGTGGCTTAACGGATCGATCATGCACGGAAACCAGAGCCGAACACAATGATAGCCGATACAACGAACGACCCCACACAGTGTATTGCTCCAAGACAGACTCTCTGAAACGTTCTAACTCGCACGCGCACTTGCAAAAGCTCTGAAACTCGTATTTCTCAAAAGTCTCTTTATAAAACGAATTAATATCTAATTACATTAATTAAGTTTGAACTTAACTAATTAAGTTCGTTTAGGCCCAATCCCACGAACATGTCCAATACCCTATGAACTTAGCTTCACTAAGTTTGTCTGGGTTGGGTTAAGTTTGAACCTTAGCCTTAGAACTTATCCTTAGAACTTATTCCTAGAACTTATCCTTAGAACTTATTAATCCTAGAACTTATTCCTAGAACTTAACATGCAAATATAGACATCATACATAATTATGAATTAACACACATAACTTGTAATAATAAAGCGTTATCTATTACAAATGACTATCTATTACATATCTAGACTGCTATCGTCACACAGGGTGTACCAACACATAGATTACTTCACGGGTCCTGTTAGACAAAGTGATGATGATACCTCAATGAAAGATGAAATGGCAAGGATGAGTAAACAACTAACTCTTTTGCAAAGTCCGTCCAGTCAAGCAAGACAAGTGTGTCAACTTTGTGAAGGCCCTCACACCGCACCTGATTGTCCATCACGAATGAAGCTCCTTACTAGACAATCAACAAGCAATGCTATTCAAGAGGTTTGTCAATTATGTGGAGGAGGTCATTCGACAAGGAATTGTGAAGAAGATAAGGTCGAGGAGTCATTGGAGGAGGATGTGTTGTATTCACATGGAGACAGGTATGATAATCCAAGAGGGAAACTTGCATTCCAACCACCCCTCAAGCATACGACAATCCCAATGTAGATAATAGAAACCATCCAAACTTCCGATGGCGTCAACCCAATGATCCACCACACAATCAACCCGGTTTTGAAGGTGCAAGTTCCTCAAATCCTAGGAATGCACCTTATAAACCCCGTCACCCAAGCACAACTCAATATCAACAAAGGACACACGTTCAATCATCTCAACCCCCAATAAGTCCATATATCACTCCACCCGAAGCAAAGCCAACTCTTGAGGACATAGTACGCAACCAGTAAGCCTCAATTCCAAATTTGGAGAAACAAATGCAAGAAATTGTGCAACTATTGGCCGAAAGAGAAAAAGGAAAAATGCCATCTAATACGGAAGGCAACCCGAAGGAACAAGCCAAGGCTATCACATTAAGAAGTGGAAAAGAAGTGGCATCGAATCCTTCTCCCTCTGTTCCTAGTTCTAATTCTAATCCTAATGTTGAGTAGGTAACCGAAGAACAAAATGACAAGGTGCAAAAAGATCGCCAAGGAAGTACCGCACAAGTCAAAATTTCCGGTCAAACAACACGAGCCAAAAATTCCATACCCACAACGCTTGAAGAAAGAAAAGTTGGAGAAGCAGTATGGTAAATTTCTTGAACTCATCAAGCAACTTCATATTAACTTACCTTTTGTTGATGCTCTTTCACAGATGCCGAAATATGCAAAGTTTATGAAGGATATGCTCACTAATAAGAGAAAACTTGAAGGTATTTCAAAGGTGTTGCTCAGTGAAGAATGCTCAGCAGTTTTACAAAACACGTTACCTGAAAAGAAAAGTGATCCAGGGAGTTTTACTATCCCTTGTTTGATTGGTAACTTATCTGTGAGTAATGCATTAGCTGATTTAGGTGCTAGCATAAATTTAATTCCATATTCTGTTTTTGCAAAGTTAGGCCTAGGTGAACCAAAACCAACACGAACGAGTATTCAATTAGCTGATAGGTCAGTTAAATACCCTAGGGGTATTATTGAGAACATGTTGGTTAAGGTACATAAATTTGTTTTTGTTAGGCACAAAAAGGGCTCTATCAAACCTATTCTATATCTTATGGGGAGATTATAAATCAAACTTGTTTGATACACTTAAAAGGTATAACTTAAGGCCTGTTAATGCCTTATTGAAACCTAATAAGTGATTTGCAATATTAGTCAAAGTTGCTCACCCTATTACATTAGTTGTAACTTAGGCAGATTGCCCAAGCTGTCCTATTCTGTTGGACAGGCTGGACATAAACTGTCTACGCTGCTCATGCCTGTTGAGCAGGTTGGACCAAAATAAAGTGTTCTGTTCTTTGTGAACAGAACTGTTCTTTGTGAACAGGTTATATACTTTATGGAATTTGTTTCCATGTCTTCATGTAAGGTCCTGGACATAAAAATCAGTTTACAAGTCGAAGACTAAGTGGAAAATCAGAAGCTGCTTACACTGACAAGCTGTTCTGATACATGAAGACAAAGTGGATATTTGTAATGGGTGACAGACCATTTCTTATATCAAAATGGCTATACAAGAAGAGGAAAGGATTAAAGTTGACATTCCCCTTTAAGTTAAAGTAATCTGCAACAGAGACAAAAAAGAAAAGACAAAGATTCTGCTATTTTGTCAGAATGTGCAGAAAAGCAATTTTGTCTTTTTGGAAAGACAATCCACTATCTCTGCATCCAATGAGGGAGTTTCACTAGTATTCTCTGAGAGTGTATAAAAGGAAGCTTCTAAGGAATGTGAGATAACTAAGAGAGAGATATTCAGAACGTGCAAAGAATTGTGTTTTCATGCATGCAAAGTCTGCTTAGAAAAGAATAGTTGAGAGTGTCCAAGCTGTTCATGTTCAAGTTGTCTGTCTGTATTGTAAAATCAGTGTGTACATCTTAGTGAGTGAATTCATTATAACTAGTCTGAGTGTGTCTTAGATTAGTTGTCTATATGTTGTTCTGTCATCTCAGTTTGAACCATTCCACAGTTCAAACTTCTTTGTAATTAACACTTGTTGATACAAACACACACACACACACACACACACACATATATATATATATATATATATATATATATATATATATATATATATATATATATATATATATATATATATATATATAGACAAACATTGAGAAAAGTGTGTTGAAATTTTAAATAGCTTTATTCACCCCCCCTCTACAACTTACATCAACATACTTGGAAAACCTTTTGGGACTTACAACTGGTATCAGAGCAGGTTAGAGTGTGTTTTAACTCTAGATCTCTTACATCTCCCTATTTCCCATCATGGACAACAGTTTTGCCAACTCCTCCTCTTACTATGACAATGGGTCAATGGCAAAACCTCCTAAGTTCAATCATCAGAATTTTTCTGGCTGGAAGTGCAGAATGATGCTCTATTTAGAGAACCTGGATGTACAACTACCATAAATAGTTATGGAAGGTCCCTATGTGCCAACTTCTGTCACTACTATAACTCCTGCTGCTGAATGAGCTGTTACTGAAATCAGGACCGTTGCAAAGGCAAAAGCTCAATGGTCTCATGAAGACAAACGTCTGGTTTCCCTTGATGCAAAGGCCAGGAACAACCTTGTAATCTCTCTTCTTGATGATGTGTTCAAACAGGTAGAGAAGATGAAGAATGCAAAGAAAATGTGGGATACTCTGTGTACCGTCTATGATGGCCTCACAATCACATTGGATAACAGGATCAATAATCTTGTTAGACAATATGAATTGTTCTTTGCAAAGCCAAAGGAGACTCTCATTGAAACCTACACCTGGTTCACTGCCATGATAAACGATCTCAAAGTTGTTGGGATCACTAAAGACAGGTTAACTTTGGTGAATAAGTTTATGGACATACTTCCTGAGGAATGGAATTACTTCTCTACTATCCTCAGAACCTCAGGCACCATCAGAGGCATGGATCTTGTAAATCTTTATGGATCCTTGTTAAATGATGAACAATAAAGGCAACAGAAGAGAAATGCCTTGGAGATGTCCAAAAGAGGTGCAGCCTTAGTGGCCAGCGTGAGACAAACTGTTAATCAGGTGTGTGATGTGTTCACACAAGCCGATCAACAGGCTGATGATGAAATAGAGGAAATGTCTGAAGAAGAGTACTGTGAAGATCTTACTGAGTTTGATGATTAGCAAACGATTGCCATGCTTGTCAGAAATTCAATAAGAAGAGGTTTGGTGGTAAGATGCTGCAAAAGAAATCAGGTGCCATCAAGAAGAAGGAATTTGACAAAACTAAGGCTGAGTGCTTTAAATGTGGCAAAACAGGCCATATAGCTGCTGACTGTGTGTCTAAAGCTATTGGTTCTTCCTCCAAACCATACAAGACAAACAAAGATGATGGCTACAGGGTTAAGTACCTAATGGCCATGGCAAAGCTGAAAAAGTTAGAGGACTTTGTGACTTCTAACAAGCAGAAGGGACTTATGGCCGAAACCTGTGACTGGGAGGAGTCTGATTCATCATCTGATGAAGAAGACAACAACTGTTTGATAGCCAATACTGATGCCCCATTAACAAGCAATTTCAAACAGGACCTGGCTGAAGCTGAAGCTCTCAGCACTTTGGAGAACTGGAATCCCACCATGATGTATAAGGTACAAAATTTTAAGGATTATAGCTCTGAGGAAAAAGTATAAATGTTTGATTATTTACTTGTTGATTTAGAAGCTGCTGTTGAGAAGCATGATGCTTTGAAGTCTGAAATCTCGAAGTTAAAATCTGATCTTGAAATAAAAACTAATGAAATGAACAGTTTTCATAAGTTGAAAATTGAACTTGATGAAGTAAAACACATCAACATCAGTTTATTAGAAGAAAAGAGAGAAATAGACTCAAAGCATCCAAGCTTTAAAAGATTGTTGACTCTTGGTGTCATTCGGCTAAGAGAGTCAACCATTGTATCAACAAGCAGATTCCTACTCAAATCCAAGCCTATCTTGGAGGAGATCTTGATACATCAGCTTCTATTGTTGACATCAATAATTTAGAAAAAGAGTTATCATCTCTTGGTGAGCTTCCAAATACTTTTATCCAAAAAGTTAATGGAAAGCTGGTCTCAACAAACAGGTTTGTCAGGCCTCAAAACACTGACAGTTTATGTGAAAAAGCTACAAAGGCTGATGATGGAATGTGTTTTCCATCAAATCAGTCTGCTAAGTGTCTAGCCAGTTCACATAGACAAAATAAGGGAAAACAAGTTAAAACTGCAGCTTTGGGCAATAAACGTGTCACCCAGACAGGTTCTGGATCTAAAGATGATGGGAAAAAACCTGTTAACCCTTTTAATGCTGAACATTTGGAGAAAACGTTTTCAAAAGGAAAGCAGCCTGCTTTCAACAGGGGTAAGTCTCTTGTTGGAAGCAAATCTGCTGTGATTTGAAATAAGTTTTTAAATCATAGTGGAAAACTGGTTATAAATGAAGGAAATTGTTGGGAAATAGTTTAAGTATGTTCAAGCTGTTAGTTAGACTTCTCAGACTGTTAGTAGAGTTTATATGTAAATCCAAAGTTCATGCTGCTAGTTGAAGAAACTCGAGCTGCCAGTGTAAAAGTTCAAGCTGCCAGAGTAAATCAACTCGAGCTGCTCAGTTCATGCTGTCAAGTGATTCAAGCTGCTCAACAGTTTCATAAACAGAAAGTGCTGATTTTCAGGAAAAGATATCTACATGAAGATTCCAGCATATCTACTATCAGAGAAGTCATGGTTCGTCAAGGAAACTAATCAAGAAGCAATATAAATATATAGAATAGGTCTTTCTATTGTATAGGAGTTTTCTGCATATTTTGAGTCTGTAATTGCTTTATTGATAGAGTTTTCATAAGCCTCTAAGGTTGTAAAACCCTAAGAACAGTTTGTGTTCTTCGTCTAATCAAACAGATTAGAGGTGATTGTAATCATTGAATTCAGCAATACAAACAGTCTTGATTACTTCTTATGTGTTTATTCATCATTGATTCTGAAAGTTTTTGATAAAATAATTAAGTGTTATTTCGCAAACTTCTTGATTAAACTTTGATTCAAAGCAAGATTATTGATTTATACTCTGATAAATTCAAATAAGTTAGTCTTGGTTATTCATATTTAGATCCTGACAAGTGGTATCAGAGCCAGGTTTGTCAAACCAGGTTGTTCAAATCAGGTTTTTCAAACCAGGTTACTCTTTGTTTTTCAAAGTCAAAAACTTTCTTTTAAATTTTTAATTGTTTTGCAATGGAATTTGAAAATAGCAGCAGTGGATCTGGGCAAGGACTCAAAGTGCCTATGCTCAAGCCGACTGAGTTTGAGATGTGGAAACTCAGGATTCAACAGCATATTCAATTCATTGATTATGCCATATGGGAAGCTGTTGAATTTCCTCCTGTAGTTGATCCAGAACTTGATGATGAGGGAAAACCAGTCAAAACTCCTCCAAAAACTGAATTTGAAAGGAAGGCTAGAATGAATGAAGTGAAAGCACTTACACTTTTACAAATAGCCATTCCTAATGCTTATCAACATCAGTTTAAAAAGTTTTATACTGCTCATTCTCTTTGGAATGCCTTAGAGAAGAGGTTTGCTGGTAATGCCAGTACCAAGAG
This sequence comes from Centrapalus pauciflorus, assembly GCA_020465985.1. NCBI lineage: Eukaryota > Viridiplantae > Streptophyta > Magnoliopsida > Asterales > Asteraceae > Centrapalus > Centrapalus pauciflorus. The sequence continues at coordinate 137,377 of JAANYP010008336.1, forward strand.
AAATCAAAAGGACCTCTTGAAACAGCAGTATGAAAACTTTTCTGGTGGCAAGAATGAAAACCTTACTCAAATCTTTGACAGGTTCAACAAACTGATAAGTGAACTGGAAAGTGCAAAGGTCAATCTGGATCAAGATGAAGTCAACAGAAAGTTTCTCAGATCTCTTGGAGAAGAATGGACAGTCTATGCTGCACAATGGAGAACAAAAGACACTCTTGATGGGATAGAATTGGATGATCTGTATAACAGTTTAAGAGTGTTTGAGACTGAGATTGATGCTAAAAAGAAATCCTTTTCTTATAATCACAATACTGCTCTTCTGTCTTCTGAAAAATCTAATAACTCTGATTCTTTCTCAGGTGGTGATGGCAACTCTGCTGAAACTCACTATGAGGCTTTTGTTGCCAATGATGGATTATTTGCTCTAAATGTTGAAGACTTGGAACAAATTCATCCAGATGATCTTGAAGAGATGGATTTAAAGTGGCAGCATGCAATGTTGACCATGAGGGCCAAAAGATTTCTGAAAAAAACTGGTAGGACCAACTTTCAAGCCAAGATAGAAGGCAAACCATCTTTTGATAAATCAAAAGTGGAATTCTATAAATGCCATAAGCTTGGTCACTTTGCCAGAGAATGTAGATCTCAAGGTCAATAGCCATCAAGGACTTCACAACCCATTCTAACATCATCATCAACAGCACTTGTCTCTCAAGAAGACAATGTGTTTGACTGGAGTGATCAGACAGAGGAAGAATTTCAAAATCAAGCACTTATGGCAGAAACATCAAATGTCTCCTCCACTGAACTGCCCTCTGAGGTAAATTCTAAACTCTGCTCTCAATCATGCAAAAATATGGTTAAAAAGTACAGAGATCATAATGAGAGCATGTGCAAAACTCTAGCTAAGATGGAAGAAAGGAGATATGAATACATGCAAGCCATAGAAGATCTGGAAAAACAGATCAATGATTATAAGGATAATGAGATTCAAATGGGGTATGATAGAACCTATCATGAGTGGGAGAAAAAGGAGCTAAATAAGAAAATAGAATCTCTGAATAAAAAGGTAGAAGAGACTGAACAAAAGGTGTTAGAGGCTAATAAGAAACTAGAATCTGTTAACATAGATCTAGGAAATTTTAAGTTAGCTAATCAAAAGCTGGAACACCTAATGGAAGTCCAATTTAAAGATAGAGTGAAATCTCAGGTCAGTCCCAAAGAAGGAATAGGATACAGAGCTACTCCACCTCCATACAATAACAAGTACATTCATCCAATGAGTGAGGTTGCTGATAGACTTGTCAATGAACCACTAGATGAGTCTATGACTATTGTAGATCCTATCCTTGATAACAGTTCTGAATTAAAGGAAGATAAGAGTCAAAATAGAGACTGTGACACAATGAGTGCACCCATAGAGGTCCAAGCCCCCAGTAAGAAAGGAAAAGAGAAGATGAGTGTATGCAATGCTACTCCACAAGTTTCTGTACATTCTAACTGTAACACTGCATCTTCATCAAAAGGAAATAAAAGAGGTAAAACTGTTTCTGTCTGCACATGCCAAAAGCATGGTGTTCAAAAGTTTCCTAAACAACAACAGGTAAGAGGAAACCAGAGAAACAAGAACCAGAAATTGACAGAAAAGTCTGGTTCTCCAATACAAACAGTCTTGATTACTTCTTATGTGTTTATTCATTATTGATTCTGAAAGTTTTTGATAAAATAATTAAGTGTTATTCCGCAAACTTCTTGATTAAACTTTGATTCAAAGCAAGATTATTGATTTATACTCTGATAAATTCAAATCAGTTAGTCTTGGTTATTCATATTTAGATCCTGACAAGTGGTATCAGAATCAATAATGAATAAACACATAAGAAGTAATCAAGACTGTTTGTATTGCTGAATTCAATGATTACAATCACCTCTAATCTGTTTGATTAGACGAAGAACACAAACTGTTCTTAGGGTTTTACAACCTTAGAGGCTTATGAAAACTCTATCAATAAAGCAATTACAGACTCAAAATATGCAGAATACTCCTATACAATAGAAAGACCTATTCTATGTATTTATATTGCTTCTTGATATGTTTCCTTGACGAACCATGACTTCTCTGATAGTAGATATGCTGGAATCTTCATGTAGATATCTTTTCCTGAAAATCAGCACTTTCTGTTTATGAAACTGTTGAGCAGCTTGAATCACTTGACAGCATGAACTGAGCAGCTCGAGTTGATTTACTCTGGCAGCTTGAACTTTTACACTGGCAGCTCGAGTTTCTTCAACTAGCAGCATGAACTTTGGATTTACATATAAACTCTACTAACAGTCTGAGAAGTCTAACTAACAGCTTGAACATACTTAAACTATTTCCCAACAATCTCCCCCTAACTTAAATTCTTTACACAAGACTTTAAGTTCTATACAAAAAATGGAAATGAATAAGTAAACTGTTATTTACAAACCAAGGCTTTCAAAAACTTATAACTGTGCAAGTTTCTGATCTATAGCCTTCAAAAATTCTATCTTCATCTCTTCTTTATCACAAGATATCCTAACTGATTTTATTTGCAGCAACATATCTTTTGAAAAATTGTAAAACTCAAGATTGAAGAAGATACCAGACCCATCTGTGAATTTGATTCTGTATGTCTTTGACTTGACAAACAGATCAATTTGCTTGATCTTTTTCCCTTTCTTCTCATCATCTTCTATCTCTTGTCTTGCAAATTCAGGGTCAACCACTGTACTTAGATCTCTGATGAGTTGCTTCACTTGTGGAAGAGCAGATCTCACTTGTGTAACAGACCCTATGTTGTACATCTTTATCAGTTCATCTCTAATCAGCTTCTGAACCATTTGCCAGAATGTATCAAACTCTTCTTCTGGTCCAGACTCTCTTCTGATTACAAATTTGATTCTCAAGTCACGGTCATCCAGTGACTTAGCAAACCAGTAGTTGATTTGAGGCTTTGTGAAATCATGCTGATCAATCAGCTTCTCTATCTCCATAGCCTTTTGCAATTGTTGCTCAAAGAGCACCCTCTTAATAGATGAAGGAATAGAAACAACTGCTTGATCAGTGGGAGCAGGTGCACTGGCATCAGCTTCAGTTTGGACTGATTGAGTTGATGGTTGGACTTCTTGGGATGGTTGAGCTTCTGGAGAGACTTTTGTTTTCTTTCTTTTCTCCATTTCTTTGTCATGGATCTCCTGCAGCCTTTCAGTAGTCATGGACTGAGCCATTTTCTTTGGGATACCTGCTGCAATGGCAAAATTGATTAAGAATCTTCTGTGCTCAGCCTTGGTGTGCCCTGTTGGCATTTTTCTCTTCATTGCTCCTTGTTTAACCACAAACCCCTTTAGGTAATCACCTAAGGTCTCATCATCATCCATTGGGGTTTGGGCTTGCTGCTCCAATTCTTTGTCCTGTTCTTCTGCTATTCTTTTGGCAACTTCAGCATGAAAGGCAATTTGAGCTTCTTTGGAGGAAAATTTATGCTTTGGAGACTCAATGAGAATGCCCTTGCCCTTGTCTTTTGCAGCAGATGATGTAGCTTGGACTATACTTGATGGAGCTTGAATGCCTTCCTTGATCACAACTCCAGTAGCTTTTGAAGAAGCAGCTTGAGTTTCTAGGCTAACAGCTTGAGAAGCTGTTGAGACTACTAGCCTTGAAACTGGAACTGTTGATGCTGCTTGGACTGTTGTTGTTGGAGCTGCTTGGACTGATTTGGGAACCTCCTGATTCTCCCCCTTTTTGGAAGCATTGGTTTGGTCAGAAGGACCTACAACCTTTGCCCCTTGGGATTGAATCATCTGCTCTAATTTCATGAGCTTATTTCCACAGAGGGTGAACCCTTTGTGAAGATAATCCATTCTCTTATTCTGAGCAGCCTCTGCCTGTTTGAGTGCAAAAATTTGAGCCCCCTGTGCAGCAATGATGGACATTTGATATTCCAACATGGCTACAACAGGTTTCAGCTTGGGATCCGTCAAGAGCATGAGTTGCAGACTTGTCTCAAGATCAGAAAACACCTGAGGTGCTTGTGATCTATCACTGGCATTAAGACCAGAAGTAGAAACCTCTGGGCCCCTCTGTTCTTGGTTCTGGGGTCTTCCAGCTTGTGTTTGCACACTGGCTGTTGCCATGGGTGTGGTCTTAGATATGTTGGCACTGACCTGTGCTTCTTTTGCAGAAACATCAGTAGTGCTAGCCACAGAACCCATATGAACCATCTCTGATGAGATGTTCACCTCCTGAGTGAGGATGGGAGTTTCCTCAATTGGTTCCCTTTGGATATTCTGTGCAGAAGTATCCTCATGCACAGGGATATATGGCTCTTGTTGATGGGAGGAGGAGGAAGGAGCTCCTGGTCCCCTTTTCCTTTTATATAAGAATTTTAGTGGGCGTCTTGGATGTACAAAAGGATCAGATGGAATATTTGTATCATGAGGAGTGGGTTGGGGTCCTGGGGGTGAAGCAGGAATGTTGGGCTGTGTCTGCTCAGGACCCTCTCCTCTGTTTCCTGGAATGATGTTCATCATTGCAGAGGGCAATGGAACATCTATATTGACAAAATTGGCACTTGGCTTTAACAGCCTTTTGATTGAAGACAATGAGTGCCTATGGGAAACATGTATCCGTTTATGTAAATGTGGAGTTGTGCAGGTCTGTGCAATAATTTCTACCAAAAACCTAGGATACATCAAAAATTTCCCATTCTTTAGGGAATGATGCCTTAACATTCCTTGAAAGATCATGTTTGAAAAATTGAACTGTTGGCCAGTGGAAAAGCACACTAAGGCAGTGGCAAAATTTGAAGAAAACTCAGACCAACCAGTTCTTTTGGGGCTTAAACATTGCTGAATAATATGCACAAGGTATTTCCATTTAGGAGAAAAATGTGCCTTAAGAAAAGTAAAAGAATCAGCAGGACCCCTATAACCAATATTTTGAAGACCAAAATGTAAAGCTTGAAGGGATAGTCGGTTATACCTGAGGCATCTTGAAGATGCAAGTGATGTCTGATGGATTCCTCAGTGATATTGATGACAGTATCATCAATCTTGGATATGAGGGTAGGCACTCCATTGATGGTTTGAACAGATGCATGGTTCCAAAACTGTTCAATATGGGAGATGTATATAGTAGGGTTAATGGAAAGGGCATAATGGATATGGGAGGGCCTGAGGAAATCCATCATTGCATGAAACGGTTGAAGTTCAGAATGTTTTAGGGTGTATGGGAGGCAGTTGTGTTCTTTTACGAACTCCATTGTTGAAGAAACGACGGTTTAGGGTTTGAAAGAAGAATGTGTGATTCGTTCAGAGAGAAAGCAAGAGGCCGTGGAAGAAGAACATGTAACTGGTAGTTACAACTGAACGAAGCTGGGACCTTTAAAGGTTTCGAAAAGGTTGGGTCCCGCGCACACATTTGAGAAAGTACCCAAATACCCTGCACACTTTGACAGATCAAGTGAAAATAACTAACAGCATGAAAGTTTAAACACTTGATAAAATAATTAAGGCAAAGGCAAAGCCATTGCTCAACCTGAGAAAGCTGGGAATAAGTTTCCCAAACCTGTGGAAGGACAAAAGACAATCAAATTACCTGTGTTTGATCTTTGCCCTCCCAAAAAGAGGAAAGAGGACATAGGCAAAGCTGTTGCTGTTGTACCTTCCACCCAAGCTGTTGGTTCTTCTAAAACAAGTGAGACTTTGTTAAAACCTGTTGAGAAAACCAACAAAGATAAACCAGAATGTGTTTCCAGGAGTGCTTCTTCCAAAAAGTCTAAAAAGAGAAATTGTTACAAATCTGGAAAGAAGACTCATATGGCCAAAGACTGTCCTGAAACTGAGGACATAAAGCCTGCTGACACTGCTAGCTCCAACATTGCAAAAACCAGCAGTGTTGGAAGTAACATTGTCATTGAGGAGAGTATCTCATCCTTATGATAAAATCCAAATTGGGAATATTAGTGTAGATCTTAGTGGTACATCAATAAATGTTGATGAAGAAGGAGAACTCATCCTTATGATAAAATCCAAATTGGGAATATTAGTGTAGATCTTAGTGGTACATCAATAAATGTTGATGAAGAAGGAGAACTCATCCTTATGATGAGTTCCACTAAAAACTAATATTTTCCCATGACACTCTGCAGGTTAAACAACCAAGCGAGGTTTGTACTTGGACAGCGGTTACTCAGGTCACATGACAGGTTGCAAAGATTTGCTGAGTCATCTCAAGCCTGAAAAAGGCCCAAAGGTCACCCTTGGTGACAATGTTCAGGGATCGACAGAAGGATATGGAACCCTTCAAGATGGTGCTGTAATATTCGACAGAGTAGCCTATGTGTCTTGGCTAAAACATAACCTTGTTACCATTAGTCAACTTTGTGATGCTGGCTACAAGGTTAACTTTGATGAGCACCTGGGATACATACTAGATCACCAAGGCAAAGTTGTGCTGTGTGCACAAAGAAAGAAAGGTGTATAAGTTGTGGATATGAACTCTGCTGCTCCAACAACTAAAACCTTTTTCATTTCATGTAACAACCTGGATTTTAAACGAACTTTTAATTTCTGTTATTGAGTTAATAATGTAATTTAATTACATTGTTTATAATGTAATTTCATTTAAGTAATGAAATTTATTTAATAAGTTAATTATGTTATGTATTAATTATAAAGTTACTTATATGTTATAATATAAACTATAAGGTTCAAAATTTAAAAGAAAGAGATTGATACAAAATTTTAGGGCCAAAATTATAAAGATGACCGAATTATAGAAATATAATATACGGGAGTGAATGAAATTAGATATATATACTTGACACGAATAAAAGATTAGAAATTGAACCCTCTATGTAATTAACTTAAAGTTGAGGATCGGGGGTGCAAATCGTCAAATTGCTAAACTTGAATATATATTGTTAGGCACAAAAAGGACTCAGTCAAACCTGCTCTACATCTTAGGGTGATATTTTTAATCAAATCTGTTTGATGCACTTAAAGGTATAATACAAGGCCTGTTAATGCCTTATTGAAACCTGAAAAGTGATTTGCAATATAAGTCAAAGCTGTTTACCTTGTTGCATTCGTTGCAACTAAGGCAGATTGCCTAAGCTGTTCATTCTGTTGAACAGGCTGGACATAATTTGTCTACACTGCTCTACTCTGATGAGTAGCTTGGACAAATTTTAAGTGTTTTGTTCTTTGTGAACAGAACCTGTTCTTTGTGAACAGGCTAACCACTTTATGGAATATGTTTCCAAGTCCTCATGTATTGTTTTGGACTACAAAATCAGTTTACAAAGTCGAAGACAAAGTGGAAAACAGAAGATGCAAAAGCTGCCTACGCTGTTCTGTTACATGAAGACAAAGTGGATATTTGAAATGGGTGACAAACCATTTCTTATATTTTTAAATGGCCTTAACAAAAGAAGAAAGATTCAAAGTTGACATTCCTCTTTTGGTTAAAGCCTTCTGCAACAGAGACAAAAAGAAAAAGACAAAGATTCCGCCACATGAAGACAAGTCCGCTTTATCAGAATGTGCAGAAAAGTTGTTTGGTGTTTTTGGAAATACATCCCATTATGTCATTGTCCAATGAAGAAGCTTCACTGAGATTCTTAGTGAGAGTATAAAAGGAATCTTCTAAGGATTGTGAGACAACCATGAGTGAAAAATTCAGATCGTGCATTGAAGTATGTTTTTCCATGCATGCAAGTCTGCTTGAATAAAACAGTAACGTGTGTCTAAGCTGTTCTTATTCAAGCTGTCCACCTGTGTCTTGTAAACAGTGAGTTCATCTTAGTGAGTGTCCTCATTGTATCTAGTCTGAGTGTGTCCTAGACTAGTTAAACATCTGTTGTATCTGTCACCTCAGCTTGAACCTTTCCGCAGTCAAGCTTATTTGTAATTAACACTTGTTAATAATATACACAAACATTGAGAAAAGAGTGTTGAGTTTTTAATTAGCTGTATTCACCCCCATCTACAGCTTAGAACAATACACTAAGGGAAACCTTTTGGGACCTACAACTGGTATCAGAGTAGATAGAGTGTGTGTTAACTCTATATCTCTCATTCGCCCTACTTTCCCATGGACAATAGTGCTGCAAATTCCTCCTCCTACTATGACAATGATTCTATGGCCAAACCCCCCAAGTTCAATCATCAGAACTTCTCTTGTTGGAAGTGCCGAATGAAGCTCTACTCAGAGAATGGTTCCTCCTCCTACTATGACAATGGTTCTATGGCCAGAGATAGTAATGGAGGGTCCCTATGTGCCAACCTCTGTTACTACTATAACTCCTGCTGCTGAAGGAGCTGCCCCATAGATCAGTACCTTTGAGAAGGCCAAAGCTCAATGGTCTGATGAAGACAAAAGGATGGTTGCTCTTGATGCAAAAGCCAGGAACAACCCGGTCATTTCTCTTCCTGATGATGTGTTCAAACAGGGTGAGAAAATGAAGACTCCAAAGGAGATGTGGGATACTTTGTGTACCGTCTATGATGGTCCCACTATCACACTGGATAACAGGATCAACAATCTTGTTAGACAGTATGAACTCTTCTTTGCAAAGCCAAAGGAGTCTCTCACAGAAACCTATACCAGATTCACTACTCTAATCAATGATCTCAGAGCTGTTGGGATCACCAAGGACAGCCTAACTCTGGTAAACAAATTCTTGGACATTCTGCCTGAAGAATGGAATTAGTTTTCTACTATATTAAGAAATTCAGGCACCATCAAAGGTATGGATCTTGTAAATATGTATGGATCCTTACTAAATGATGAGCAGTCAAGGCAACAAAAAATAAATGCCTTGGAAATGTCTAAGAGAGGTGCTGCCTTAGTGGCCAGCGTGAGACAACCTGCTAATCAGGTGTGTGATGTGTTCACACAACCTGATCAACAGGCTGATGATGAAAGGGAAGAAATGTCTGAGGAGGAAGACTGTGAAGATCTTGCTGAATTAGATGATGAGCAAATGATTGCAATGCTTGTTAGAATGCTGCAGAAGAAATCAGGTGCCATAAAAAAGAAGGCATTTAATAAAACTAAGGATGAGTGCTTTAAATGTGGCAAAACAGGCCATTTAGCTGCTGACTGTGTGTCAAAAGCTGTTGGCTCATCATCCAAACCATTCAAGACAAACAGGGACGATGGCTACAGGGTTAAGTACCTAATGACCATGGCTAAGCTGAGGAATTTGGAAGACTCAGTGGCTTCCAACAAACAAAAGGGACTTATGACTGAGACATGTGACTGGGAGGAATCTTACTCATCATCAGATGAAGAAGATAACAACTGTCTGATGGCCAACACTGATGTCCCATCAACAAGCAACTTCAAACAAGACCTGGCTGAAGCTGAGGCTCTCAGCAGCTTGGAGAACTGGAACCCAACAATGATGTATAAGGTACAAAATTTTATGGCTTACAGTTCTGATGAAAAAGTGAGAATGTTTGAATATCTGCTTGTTGATCTAAAAGCTGCTATTGAGAAGCATAATGATTTGTTGTCTGAAATCTCCAAACTAAAAACTGACCTAGAAATAAAAACTAGTAATCTGGACAGCTTCCATAAAATGGAAACTGAACTTGATGAATTAAAACACATCAATTCCATTTTATTAGAAGAAAAGAGAGAAACAGACACAAAAGATGCCAAGCTTCAATAGATTGTTGACTCTTGGTGCCAATCTGCACAAAAAGTTAGTCATTGTATCAGTTAACAGATCCATGCTCAAATCCAAGCCTATCTTGGAGGGGATCTTGACAAAGCAGCTTCAATTGTTGAGATAAATAATCTGAAAAATGACTTACCCACTCTTGGTGAGCTTCCAAGTACTTTCATCAGAAAGTAAATGGTAAGCTAGTCGCAACAAATAGGTTTGTCAGGCCTCAAAATACTGACAGCTTGTGTGAAAAAGCTCCAAAAGCTAATGATGAAATTTGTTCTCCATCAAATTAATATGCTAAGTGCTCAGCTGGTTCACACAAGCAAAAGAAGGGAAAACAAGCTCAAACTGCAGCCGTGGACACTAAACCTGTTAACAAGACAGGCTTTGGGTCTAAAGCTGATGGTAAGAGACCTGTTAATCCCTTTGATCCTGATCATTTTGAGAAAAAGTTTTCAAAAGGTAAGTAGCCTGCTTTCAACAAGGGTAACTCTTATGTTGAAAGTAAATCTGCTGTGATTTCAAATACAATTTTAAATGATAGTGGAAAATTGGTTATAACTAAAGGTAAGTCTTTCAAAACCAAAAGTAGTGATTATGTTGATAGGCAACATCCATCACATCTTAGTAAGGGCAAAGGCAAAGCCATTGCTCAACCTGAGAAATTTGGGCATAAGTTTCCCAAACCTGTGGAAGGTCAAAGGCCAATCAAACTTCCTATGTTTGATATCTGTCCTCCTAAAAAGAGGAATGAGGATACAGGTAAAGCTGTTGCCATTGTGCCTTCCACCAAAGTGTTGATTCTTATAAAAATAGTAATAAGTTTGCTAAACCTACTGAAAAGATCAACAAAAATGATTCAGAATGTGTTACTGGAAGTACATCTTCCAAAAAGGTAAAAAAGAGAAAATGTTATAAATGTGGGAAGAAGACACATATGGCTAAAGACTGTCCTGAAACTGAGGACATGAGGCCTGTTGACTCTGCTAGTTCCAACATTGCAAAAAACAAGTAGTGTTTGAAGTAATATGGTCAATGAGGATAGTATCCAAGCTGATGCAATCCAAATAGGGAATATCAGTGTGGATATCACTGGTCCATCAACAACTGTTGATGAAGTAGGAGAACTCATCCCTATGATGAGTTCCCCTAAAAATAACCAATATTTTCCCATCACACTCTACAGGACAAACAACCATCCCAGGTTTGGTACTTGGACAGTGGATGCTCAGGCCACATTATAGGTTGCAAGGATCTGCTGAGTGATCTCAGGCCTGAAAAAGGGCCAAAAGTCACTTTTGGTGATAATGTTCAGGGATCCAAAGAAGGATATGGAACTCTTCAAGCTGGTGCTGCTACATTCAAAGGAGTAGTCTATGTGTCTGGGCTGAAACACAATCTTGTAAGCATAAGTCAGCTGTGTGATGCTGGTTACAAGTTTAACTTTGACGAGCACATGGGTTACATATTGGATTCCCAAGGCAAAGTTGTGCTGTGTGCACAAAGGAAGAAAGGTGTATATGTTGTGGATATGAAATCTGCTGATCCCACAACTGAAACCTGCTTTATCTTCAGCAGCAAAGTTGGTTCTTTTGATCAGCTTAGCCGTGATGAAATCCCAATAGTCCTACAGCTTGTGGATGGGACTACATTGAACATGGCTCATTGGATTTTTGTGAATTTGAGGAACCTGGTACAACAGGAAACACGTCCAGCTGCTGTCAGATATCCAAGGATACTGAGCCTCATATTCAAGCATGTTTGTGGTGAGCATCTTTATAACTCTCAGCCCCTCTTACTTACTACCGCATTCCCAGTAATTGGGAATAGAGTTTTCTACACTCCAGTTCTTCCCAATGAACCTCCTCTCTCTACACCAATGAAGAGGTTGCTTGGCATGGTGGAAGGACCCTCTACTGTGAGGGTGGATCCAGTGATTGCTCCCAAAGGAAAATTCAAATCCAGGCCCAAAGTTGTCAAACGGGTTCTGAAATCGACTCAAGTTGAACCTGTCCGCAAGTCGGCTTAAACAGCTAAGTCAAAGTCTGCCCCTTCAGCCTCAGTGGCTGAGGGGGAGCAAACTTCTCACCTTGGTTCATCTTTTGAACCTGAAGCATCTGTGGCTGGTGCCTTTGTGGCACCTGAGACTATGGAACAGGTTAACCCCCTGTTTCTGACCCAGTCTCACCACCAGTCCAAACACAACTCCCTGCTACTTCTCCTCTCAACAGGAGTCAGTTGAAATTTAAGAAGCAACCTATGCTGCCTCTCCTATTTTGGGAGAAGGTCCAACATCATTGGAGCAGGCTTCACTACAACTTGAGTCCACCCAGAGTCAGCCTAGACCCTCTGGTTCCTCCCAACAGGAACCAGTTGTACATAAGGAGACTACCACATCATCTATCCCAGCCTCCCAACAGGATGAGGATTTTGAAAGACAGGAGTCCACTCCACTCCACACTGCATCCACACAGTCTCCACCTCATACTTCTCTAACACAGCCTGAGTCTGCACGGGGTGCCAAATCTGCTAGAATAGACCATCCAGCAGATCAACCTCTAACTTCTGCTCCTAGTGATGCAGCTGTTGTACACGAAACAGCTGCTGAAAGACCAACCTCCCAAGCTGATGAACCACAAGGAACAGACCATCCCTCTGGTGAAGCTGCCCCTCAATTGCAAACTCCATCAGCATGTTTCACCACTGCTGTTGTTGAAATGCACATTCCATCTCCCCATGAAGAGGTGCCTGTAAACCAAAGCACTGCTGAGGGAACCACCCAAGGTCTTGATGAAGGTGTTGCAACACAAGCAGTATCTGAAAGGCCACCATCTCTTACCCCCTCTCCTGATGAAGCAGATATAGCCACTGCTGAAGGATCCATTGACCCTTCCAAGCTGGGCCATCTCACCTATGCCTAGACTATGGAACTTCTCACCAAAGTATCCCTACCTTCCCCCACCCATCCTCAAACACCTGCCTCATCTTCATCCCATTCTCATTCTTCACCATCCACACAATCAAAACAGTCAACCCATACTCCTCCATCCACCAAAGATCTTCCGTTGAAGGATCAACTCTCTTAGCTGACAAACAAAGTTGGTTCTTTAGAAAACACCATGACCTCCCTACCATCCATCATTTCAGACTCCGTGTCTGCATAGCTTAAAGGATACTTTGATTCGTTCTAGAACTCCTTCCCAACTCCTCCTCCTTAAGCTGATCAATCCTCACAGCTGCTTGCACTCACTACACAGCTGCAAACAATTTCCCCTACCCTCTCCACTATCCTTTCCACTCAACAAGACTCTATGTCCTCCATGGAAGCTGTCTCCCAACAGCTATCCACTCTCCTAAACACTTGCACAACTACCATTCTTCTACATTGGCCAGCTTAAACACTCTCATAGTCTCTCTGTCCAATTCTTTGTCATCAAACCTTGATGATGTGCAAGACTCTCTTGAACTACATCTTGCACAGCATCAAAGTTTGATGTTCACAGCTTCTGACAGGGAAACCCTCTCTAACTGTCCTCTATTGCTGCTTCCCAAACTACCTCCATTCAGACATGCCTTACCCAGCTTGCAGAGTTTAAGGACAACCTGACTTTCTTAATGCATAGCCTGGTTGGCCCCAAACCTACTGCTAGAACTGCTGCTATGCCTGCTGCATTTGTTTCTCCAGGTAGACCACATGTTGAAGGCTATGTGCCATCTCCTTCAAAGGGGAGAAGTTATCTACCTCAAAGACCAAGGTTAAAGGGGAGAAATCCTCTTCTCCTTCTAAGGAGAAATCATCATCCGTTGGTCAAGCAGCAGGTGTATCACAAACAGGTCCTATAGGTCCCACTTAGAATGTCTCCCATCAAACTGAAGCTACTCAGCCTACTCAGGCTGGACCTCCAAACCCTGCACAATCTATGGGGGAGGAATCCATTCCTAGGGATAGGCCTAGTAGAAGGAGACATCTGATACTGGAAGAAGAAGAGGAAGAGGATCCTGAAGCTGTTCCAACTACAACAGCTAAAGGGAAGACGAAAGCATCTGTAGACCCTGACTATCATAAAGCTGCCCAGCTAAAGTTTGACAAGGCCAGAGCTAAAGAAATGGGTGTCTCTATGGAGACTTATTATGAATACAAATAAGAACAACTCCAAGCCCTTGAAAAACTAAAGAAAGAAGAAGCCTCTTCCAAAGCTGCAAGGACATTTGCATTCAAGGAGGCAAGTAAAATTAAAATTCCTTCTTTGAATGTCCAAAGGAAATTACTAGAGGCTGCTAGAGAGTCAGTGACTGAGGAGGAAGGTGAAAAGGAACAGGGTGCTCAGGTCTCTGTGACCAAGTCTATGCAAGCATCATCCTCTGCAAGAGCCCAGATTCACATTGACAACCTGGCAAGGAAAAAGTTCTTTGATGTTGCAAACAGAAGACTTGCCAGGGAACCAATTGTCAAAGCTGTTCCCATTTCAAGAAAAGGCAAACAGTGCAAGTTACAGATAACCAGAATGGATGCTGAAGGTCTACGTCGGGAAGCATATGAACACACTGACGTTGCACAAATGAGATTCAGAGAATGGGTAGAATTGGCAGTTGCCCTGAGCCAGTCTACGTCTGAAATTGCTAAGACTATCAAGGCATATGTCAAAAAGTTAATGGAAAGAGTGAAGGATCTTGGCCTGATCATAGAAAAACAAATCAAGGGTACCTCAGTGGTTACACTCAAGATAAAGGCCAAGATAAGAAGAAAGGATACAGAGCTGGAAGAGCTCCTGAAAATGATTGACCAAGGTGATGTAGCCGTGGAAATCAAAAGAGTAGATCACAGCCTGCCCAAAGGAGTGGAACATGAAGAGGATAAGCTGATTGAAGAACCTGAGCTGGGGGTATTTTTTGTAGATCCCCTTACGAAGAAAAAGTGTTTCCAGAGAGCATCATATTTGCACAAGGTTGGTCTTAAACAGCTTAGAACAATACACTAAGGGAAACCTTTTAGGACCTACATATATATATATATATATATATATATATATATATATATATATATATATATATATATATATATATATATATATATATATATATATATATATATATATATATATATATATATATACATATATATATATATACATATATATACATATATATATATATATATATATATATATATATATACATATATATATATATGACGTATACGTGAGTAACCGGCCACTTTGGTTACTCACTTCGTCTTCTTTAATTTGTTTCTGCAACTCAAACAAAAATGACACCGTAAACACGTTCCATCTTTCGGCTTCGATTTGTCGCTTGTTTCTCAATGGAATTCGGTGATTGAAGTTGGAAATTTAAAGTCTCCCACTCTTCTTTTGCTGATTGCTTCTCCGCCAGAGATAGCAGCATCTCTTCGGGGATTCCTTGATACATGACAGCCATCCCATATTGTCTTTCCTTTCATCCACGACCTTCTTCGGATCCGTAGGTTATATCGCGTCCCAAACTTCTTGGGCTTGCATGAAGACCTTCATCTTTATGGCCCATGCGGTGTAGTTGTTTTTCGCTAGCATCGGGTACTGGAGGGAGATCTGCCCATCTTGCTTCTTTACAGCTTCCATGGATGGGTTTCTGGGCATATACTTTGGCATACAAATTCAACCTGGATCTCTGGTACAAGGTGTAGGGTGACAGTGGTAGGAGATGGACTTTCGATGAAGAATGATAAACAATTGACGAGGAAAATAAAAGAATTAAAGCTAAAAGGTTCTGCTGCGTAATCTCTGATAAAACTCAAAATGCATGAAGAAATAAATACATAATAAAACTCCAAGAAACTAGGACCACCTCTACCACTAATTTATTAACTAACCCACTATTTATTTGAGACTGAAAACACTGATGACTAAGTCAAAAACCAGAAACACTCAAACGTACAACTCAACACAGCACAAGTGTACATCTATGCTGCAGATTTGATTAAATTCCAACAAATTGTTCGTTAAGTAACAAACTACAAGAATGCATACTTTAATCAAGGTAATTTACCCTTCATCTTGTTAATTTTGTGCTGCATGTGTGAGATACGGCTGTCGAAGAAAGCCATGGCCTAAGATGTATTTGTGTACGTTTTTGTTCACCAAAAGAAACATCAAACACCATTTTTATCGGATTAATTGGCTGCTAAAATTGAAAGAAAAATCAAAAAGAAAAAGTGCAGGTGTGCGTGAGTGTTTGCATGTCTACCGAAAGCCATATGGTTTTGTATATGTTTCGATATTCATATGTGTAACATCCTTAGATCTAAATTATTGTAATTTAGATTAATTAGTTGGATATTTTGTAATTTATATAATTAAGTTGGATTATGAAAAATGATTATGTATCTGGATATTTAAAAAGTTGGTTGCTATTTTAAGAAATTAAGAAATTTGAGAATTTCAACTTTTAGTTATTAAGTATGATTGTTAAAAAGTTAGTGATGATGAAAATTTTGATGAAAATCAGTATTTAATGGAATCAGATAAGTTGAGGGGCTAAATGTGCCAATAGCCAAAACTTGAGAAATAAAAGACCTTTGGTCTTTTAATATGGTTCATTCTCATTTCAAAGAGTTCTCTTAAACTCTCTCAAAATCTCTGGAAAATCGTTTCTGAAATCTGAAATCGTGAAACAAAATTCGTGGATTAAAGCTAGTTATTAACAAGAACTAAGTCTGAATCAAGGTAAGAACATGATTTATCTTTTTGGGGTTTATTTTGAGAATAAAATGCATAAAATTCGAATTTTTAAATCTGAAAATTTGTAATGGATGTTTGTTATAGTAGTTGGAATTCATTTTGGGAAGATTACTGAAGCTTAAGAAACAAGAATCGTCAACTAAATCGATCAAAAAGGTAAGGAAATCTGATTTTTTCTGCAATTTTTGTGTTATTGAAGAAAAGTTCATATTTTGGTTGAATCTGGACGAATTAGTGTGTTATGAATGGGGAAAATGATGTAGAAACACCCCATATATGTTTATATAACATTAAATTTAATTGCATGTGAATAAAAATGGATTTTTGGAAATTTTAGTACAAAACCTGTAGCTGCGACTTGCAAAACTGCTGGTGAACTCGGCGAGTTCCCAAGAACACTTGAACAAATCTTCAAAAATTCATAAGTGTTGGATCAGAATTCGGTTGGGACCCGAATTCGGATGAGACCCGAACTTAGATGGAACTGAACTCGAATAAGAACCGAACTCTGATGATGAGCGCCGAAGACTTGAGGCAAAGTTAATGACATTGATGCAGGGGACTAAGACTGTGTCCCAATATGCTGTGGAATTCACGAGACTGAGTTTGTTTGCACCCCATCAAGTTGATACCGAGGAAAGGAAAGTAACCAGATTCAAGGCTGGTTTGGATATGGAGATTAGGAGGGTTATGAGCAACGTCCGCTACCCTACATTTGCTGGCTTATTAGAGGCTGCCAGAAATGTAGAGCAAATTCTGATCATGTCGGGTTATTCAATTGGATCTGCTGCTGCTTCCACTAACCCAACATAGCCGTCACCACCGAAACGCCAACGTGAAGGGGGATACTCGGGCTCTTCTCGTTCATCGCAGTATTCGCCACAACAGTCTTATCGCCGATCATCTGGGTCTTCTGGTCGTGCTCGTGCCTACTCCATCAACACCGAGCCGCAATATTGTAATAAGTGTCATCTGGAACACTTCGGCAAGTGCACTAATGGACGCGCTTGCTTTTGCTGTGGAGAGTTGGGCAATTTTCAGAGTGAGTGTCCACGAAAAGCCGATGCCTGCCATAAGTGTGGGGTATGGGGACATTATAGTCAAAACTGTAGAAAGAACACTCCAGCAGCTGCTGCTCCATCTTCAACCCGATCATCTGGGGGATCTAGTGGTGGTTCAGTCAACCGCCGGAACCAGCCACAAAGGGCACCAGCTCGTGCTTTTCTAGATTACAGCGGAGGAGGCTAGGGAAAACCCGGAGGTGGTTACTGGTATGTTTATAGTTAACTCTTTACCTGCACGAGTGTTGTTTGATTCTGGTGCCAACCGTTCTTTTGTATCCACTGTTTTTGCACAACGACTGTGGATGCCTCTGTCTAAGTTATCTGCTATACTTGATATTGAAACTGCTAGTAACACTCTAGTCAAAGTAGATCATATATACCGTAACTGCACTTTAGTGATTGAAGATGTAATCTTCAATTTGGACTTGATCCCGATAGTATTCAGTGAGTTTGATGTAATAGTCGGAATGGACTGGTTGATTGAGAATGAAGCCCATATAGTGTGTAAGAAACGAATGATCAAGATAACCACACCGGAGGGGCGTGAGATCTGTACATATGGGGATAGGAGAAGCGGGGATCTGTGCTTATTGACCATTGCAAAAGCCCGAAAGCTTGTTGCAAAAGGGTGTGACACCTACCTGGCATATGCTATTGATGCCAAGGCTGAAAAGAAGACTGTGGCCGATGTGCCTGTTGTATCACAATTCCCGGATGTGTTTCCGGAAGACTTGTCTGGCGTGCCGCCTGAGAGACAAGTGGAATTTCGCATTGATCTGATCCCTGGAGCTGCACCGGTAGCTCGTTCTCTGTATCGCCTTGCTCCTACAGAGATGCAAGAAATGATGATACAACTTCAAGAGTTGTTGGATAAGGGATTCATTCGACCGAGTTAATCTCCGTGGGGAGCCCCTGTACTGTTTGTGAAGAAGAAAGGTGGCACGATGAGGATGTGCATTGATGACAGGGAACTGAATAAGTTGACAATTAAGAACAAGTATCCGCTGCCGAGGATAAATGACTTGTTTGATCAGCTACATGGGACAAGTGTGTTTTCTAAAATTGACTTGAGGTCGGGATACCATCAGCTGAATGTTCGAGAGGAAGATGTGCCTAAGACAGCTTTCAGGACACGTTATGGGCATTATGAATTTTTGGTTATGCATTTCGGGTTAACCAATGCCCCGGCTGTTTTCATGGATCTGATGAACAGGGTATGTAGACCAATGTTAGATAAGTCGGTGATTGTATTTATTGACGATATCTTGGTGTATTCCAAGTCTGAAGCAGAGCATGTTGTTCATCTAACAGAGTTATTGGAATTATTAAGGAAGGAAAAGTTGTATGCCAAATTATCAAAGTGTGAGTTTTGGCTACAACAGATTCAGTTTTTAGGACATGTTATTTCGAGAGCTGGGATTTCAGTAGATCCAGCTAAAGTTGAAGCCATAAGAAACTGGGAACCGCCTCGTTCAACTACAGAAGTTAGAAGTTTTCTTGGGTTGGCGGGCTACTATAGGAGATTCATAAAGGACTTTTCTAAGATTGCAGTTCATTTGACTGCATTAACGAAAAAGAATGCACCGTTTGTTTGAGAAACTGTGCAGCAAGAAGCTTTCAAAATCTTGAAAAAGACATTAAGTGAAGCGTCGATACTTGCTCTACCGGAGGGCAATGAGGATTTTGTGGTGTACACAGATGCTTCGAGGCTGGGGTTAGGCGCTGTACTGATACAACATGGAAAAGTAATCGCATATGCCTCGAGACAGTTAAAGCAGCATGAGAAGGATTATTCGACTCACGATTTGGAGTTGACAACTGTCACTTTTGAATTGAAGTTGTGGAGACACTATCTTTATGGAACTAAGTGTCAACTCTATATAGATCATAAAAGTTTAAAGTACATCTTTAGTCAGAAGGAGCTTAACATGAGACAGCGTAGGTCTATGGAACTTATTAAAGACTACAATTGTGAGATACTGTACCATCCTGGTATGGCTAGTGTGGTAGCCGATGCCTGGAGTCGCAAAGCATATTCTAAGGATTGTTGCTACATGATGACGTCTACTATGCTAACTTCTAAGATTATTAATGATGTTAAAGCCGCTCAAGAGGAAGCCTTGAAAAAAGAAAATGTTGGTGCTGTGGATATTGGGGTACAAATTAAGAATATGGAAACAAGTGAATCGGGGTTGAAAGGAATTTATGGAAGGATCTGGGTGCCGAAGTTTGGTGGTATGAGAAAGGTGATCATCGAAGAAGCGCATCAATCAAAATTTTCTGTACATCCCGGGAGCACAAAGTTGTACAACGAATTAAAAGCAGACTTTCGGTGGCCCGGATTGAAGAAGGACATTGGGCAATTTGTTGAAAGATGTCGGACTTGTCGACTTGTGAAAGCCGAACATCAGCAACCATACGGCAGTCTGCAACCACTTCCCATTCCGGAATGGAAGTGGGAACACATAACAATGGACTTTGTTACGAAGTCGCCGAAGACTAGGCGTCAACATGATGCAGTTTGGGTAATAGTTGATAGATTGACTAAGTCGGCACACTTTATACCGTTTCGGGAAAGCTACTCATTGGAGAAGTTGGCTCAGATTTATATGGACGAGATTGTTTCTAGACATGGAGTTCGTAAGTCTATAGTATCTGATCGTGATAGCCGCTTCACCTCCAACTTTTGGTCGGCTTTGCAAGAAGGATTAGGAACAAGGATCGCTATGAGTAAAACCTATCGTCCGCAAACCGATGGCCAAAGTGAAAGGACTGTCCTGACACTTGAAGATATGATGCGGTTGTGTATATTGGATCTCGGTGGTAATTGGGACGATCATTTGCCACTAATAGAGTTCTCGTACAACAACAGTTATCACGCGACGATAAAGAAGGCACCGTTTGAGGCGTTGTATGGGAGAAGGTGTAGGATCCTACGTGTTGGAGAGAAACCGGAGAAACACCGATTGCTGGGCCAACATTGCTACAGGAGACAAACGAGAAGATACAATTGGTGAGATAGAATATGAAAGCGGCCCAGGATCGACAGAAAAGTTATCATGACAGGAGGCATAAACCGATCAATTTTGATGTGAATGATTGGGTTTATTTGTCGGTGTCACCTATGAGAGGTGTTACACCTTTTGTAAAGAGAGGCAAGTTGGCTCCGAGATTCGTCGGACCATTCAGAATAATAGAGAAAGTTGGAAATCAGTCGTACCGTTTGGAGTTGCCTAAAGAGATGTCGGACATACACCCGGTGTTCCATGTGGGAAACCTTAGAAAATCATTCACTACCGACAACGAGGATTGGGCAGATCACACGGAGTTGCAAATTGACGAAAGGCTTCGATATGTGGAAGAGCCGGAGTGTGTATTGGATACTAAAGTGAAGAAGTTATGGAGCAAAGAGATAGAGATGGTGCTTGTACGATGGAAGCATCATAAAGGAGCAAATCATACGTGGGAAACCAAGGCTGAAATGATGAAGAAGTATCCGCAGCTGTTTGGATCCAAGTAATTTCGAGGACGAAGTTTTAGCGTGGTGGAGCCCATGCTGTAACATCCTTAGATCTAAATTATTGTAATTTAGATTAATTAGTTGGATATTTTGTAATTCCCCCTATATATTACCCAAGAAGGAGAGAGAGTGTTCTCCTCTTGAGGTAATCTGGGCCGTCCAATCTGCTGAAATTAAATCACAGCCATGTTAATTCATTTACTTCTGTTGATGCGTGTTGTACAACCATGTTATGCACCCTGCAACCGAATCTGGTGAAACCGTCTAGAACATGGGTCCTATTTCGTTGCTTTGTAAACTGCTTACCTCGGTCTATTTAATCCCTTATAATACCAACAAATTTTAGTTTCAACTTTTTGCTATATTGGAAATACATACTGACGAATTCTCACATATTTAAATGAAAGTAAAGGAAATGGAATACCAGGTGATATCTGATATGCTTCATGAACGTTTATATGTATGTTCAATTGTTACTTTACAATTTTGTATCCGCCTTTGTTCCAGCATCGATTAACAAGCATCTCACATAACAGTAGTTATGTATTGTACAACCAACACTTTTCTAATATTTAATACTTAGTTCGTGACAGATGAATGTTCTATCCCACGGGTCTTTTGCATGAACCATCGAAGAAGACAGAATTTGAAGCAAAAACTGAAAGCAACAGATCTGTTTTCATGGAAAATAAAGACAACAAAAAACGAAACCATGTTCGCCGGTATACGATGCAAACCAACAATACATGTATATTTGTCATTTGGCTAACGCATCACATTTGAGACTTTGCAGACGGTAAATTGAAAAGATAACTTTTTTCCTTTCATTGATAGGGTTACAACTTCAATAATTTGCTGAATTTGTGTTATTGTTTTTATTTTTATTGTCTACCAATTACCATATGCAGGTCGAAATAGAATGGAAACACCAAGCTATCCGATTTGACGAAATGATTGACCAACAGATTGAGGAGAAAAATAATAAACAGTTAAAGGTAATAGGTGCTTTCTAATAAAGACGGATGCAATATGTTTTCAAATATACAATACATCGGCTACAACTTATGTGATAGACATATTTGACGCCTTCACTTACAGAATTGATATATTGATCAATGCCGATAATATGTGGCACTTTATCCAATGGGTGATACCACCGTACTACATGTGAAATGTCATCTGTTGTCCATCATCGGTAGTTTTATTACCTCCGGCCAATAAATAAATCTCAGCTCCATCGTTACTATTGTCATCCTCTATATACCAAGTCATTTACAAGTTTGGTACACTATAGATGCATTTAAATGAAATTTTAAGTCTACATATCCGGTTATAGAAACTGAGTTTGTACTAGACAAACATTCAGATCTGAAAAGTTTTATGTAAGATCCGTGATATTTTCCCGAAAGAACACACGGTTCATAACACACGCGATGACATCGTCGTTGTCTATAGACAAAGTAACATCGTCGTCATCACCGTGTTACGACCGATGTTTATGTATGCACACGCCATCGACTGTCCGATGTCATCATCGCCTAGAAAACATAGACGATTGTCGTCGGCTAGACATCGTGGCCAATGATCGCCATGGCACTGTAGGTTTTAATTACTTTACACACGTACCAAGGATGTCATCGGCTTGCCGAAATGATGGTAGCCGGACAGCCACCAGCGGTGGCTCCAAGGGTTGAGATGAGATAATAGAGAGAAACCATCTCATTCACATGGCCAGACGGTGGTTTAGTCGCTATAAAGCCACCAGTTGCGGCTATAGGGTTTCAAATGAGAGAGTCAAGTGGATGATATTAGGGCAAATGAAAGGCAACCACAAATATAAACCCTATCGGGTAAGTTTCTTGGATCCGGGAAAATAAAGGTCCGCGTGTTCTACATGCTCACCACGTGTGAAATCAAATTTACAATGTGCCACCGCCCACACGCAGTTCCTTCATGCTAGATTTGAATTTCATTTACCCATTTGCCTACCACATTGCTAACACACGGTGATCAGCTCTTTGCTCCACAAACAAATCCGACATGTCCCTCTCCACCGAAGAAGCAAAGATTCGGCAAGTTCTTTAAGCCCAACAAATCAAAGTCTCAACAATCCAAACAATCTCGATAGTATAGTTCTCCCCAGAAAGCTCAGGCCTATGCCCTTACGAATGAACCGCGATTCAACAAACGATGCAAGAAATCACATATGGGGCAGTGCAATCCTGATGACGGTACCTGCTATGTGTGTGGCAAAATCGGCCACAGTAGTGAAGAGTGTCCCCAACGAGGGCTCGGATGTGCAAAACATGGAAATCGTGGACACTTTATGTATCATTGTCATAGCGGACGTCGAAGCCAATCACAATCATCAGCCGGTGGTTCAACGATGAAGAGTTTAGCTGCAACGCCAACTGCTAGGACTCCTGCATTTCAACTCATAGCAGAGGAGGCAAAGGAAACGCCAGACATGGTTACTGGTATATTCTTTTCTCAATTCTATACCTGCTCGAGTACTATTTGATTCTGATGCGAGTTGTTACTTTATATCGACTTCTCTGGCTCGACGACTGTCCAAATCTCCATCAAAGTTTTCTGCTATACCTGATATAGAGACGGCCAGTAACAATTATATTATGGCTGATTCCGTGTATCAAAATTGCACTATACTTGTCAACAATATCGTATTCAACCTCGATCTCATTCTGATACCCTTAAAAGAGTTTGATGTCATTATCGACATGGACTAGTTAATGAATAACGAGGCTACTATCGTATACAACTGCCGAATCATCAGAATCAAGTCTTCAGACTGCCAAGTGTAGGAAACCAAAGGCGACAAGTGAAAAGGTGCCCATTGTTTCATTACTGTTGAGAAAGCGTGTAAATATCTATTTAAAGGTCACGAATCCTATTTGTGTTGCGTCTTACCTGAATCTGTCTCTGAGGTCAACAAGAGAACTGTATCTGATATTCCTATCGTTTGTGAGTTCCCAGACGTATTTTCTGATGATATTTCTGGAGTGCCACCAGAATGTCAAGTCGAATTCGGCATTGACTTAGTTCCTGGTGCGGATCCAATCGCCAGAGCTCCTTATAGACTTGCGCCTGCATAAATGCAGGAAGTGTCAAAGCAGTTGCAAGATCCATTAGAAAAAGGATTAATAAGACCCAGTTCATCTCCGTGGGGTGCACCTGTCCTATTCGTTAAGAAGAAAGACGAAACTCTCCGTATGTGCATCGACTATCGTGAGTTGAACAAAAGCACCATCAAGAATAAGTATCTGTGACACCCTTGCCACATTAACCACCAATTACCATTCACCCAGGATTATTCACCAACAAACAGATATATAATGATCTGATAGCTTAATAATAGTGCGGAAGCAAAATACATAAATAAAAGTATTACAACAGAGTCTAACACCCTACGGTGCTACAAAGGTTACACGTCTAAGTCTACAAATTCAAAGGTATTACATCATCCCCAAATTTATTACAACAAAATTTTCATAAACCAAATACCAAAGTAAACGGTAGAAATCTTCAAACACTTCAATAAACGTCCTAGCTAGACGGTCCCGCAGCGGATTTCCCTTTTCCTGTAAAAATTCAACAACTGAAGGGGTAAGCTAAAGCTTAGTGAATACCAGATGATTTTCACACATTCTACAAATCTTTATGATGCCACCCAGGGTAACCGCGGTAACACATACCGTATACCCCACACGTACTCCAAGTACGCAAACCCGAGCCGCAGCTCCTTCAAGCTGACACTCGGCATAAGAACAACCAACCATCTGAGGCAGACATTACATCGGGGATGACCTAATGTCTATCCTGACCACAGAGGTGTCAAACTCTTGGTCATATAGCACAGTAACATCAGAATACAGATGCGACCACGCAGGTCCATCGAAAAGATGCACAACAAATGAACGGACATGCAACAAATATGAATGTGCATCAACATAAACGCATGTTAGTAGAATGCCAAACGAACATGAAACAACAGGCCTCAGCAGGCAATGCAAACATAAAGCAGATGCAGACATGTTAAAAATCAAAGGTACTCACAGTGGGTGCGTTATTAATCTTTTAGCAATATTATTTCTCCTCGGAATTTCAACCGGATCAACCAAGTACCCCACTGTGGGTTAAACAACACCACAAGGGACCTGTAAGTCATTTGTAACAACACATTGTGTTAATATCTTGTTTAATTACATAAAACTTAATTTTTATAAGTTTTTACCATTTTTGATCCCAATTTCGGATCCATGTCCGAATTCGGACCCCACCCGAATTCGGACCCCCAATTCGGTTCTCATATGAACCCTAATTCGGTCCCAATATAAGCCCTATTTCGGACCTAGTCAATTTCGGTCATTATAAATTCGGACCATATGTCAAATTCGGACCACATCCTAATTCGGTCCCCAACCGAATTCGGACCCCATTCGAAATTCAACACATAAGAATTTTCTTTTAGTTTTCATAAATCAACATTTCAGGACACATCCGAATTCGGGCACATCCGAATTCGGATTCCTACCGAAGTACAATACTTATAAATATTTCTATATTAAATACCCTGAAGTTCGGGCCTCATCCGAATTCGGATCTGATCCGAGTTCATCTCGGATCCGAATTCGGATCCCACTGTGTTCATACTTGTGCAGTTTTTTGTCACTTCCAGATTTAATTCCATCGTTTTTGGTACTAGTTCAATACATGGAATAACTTACACAAACTAAAATACATCTATTTTCAACACTTTTAACACTAATATTAACACTATTACATATCAAATTAAACCCATTTTTGTTCATTTTGTTCCCTCCGTAAAACACACACACTAAAACACACACAAATCTCTAAAAATGGTACTTAGAGGTTGATTCAGAAGCTGAAATTCAATATGTATCAACTCTAACACTCGATTTTAATGATTTCATAACAATATCATACATGCATCAACATTTAAACCCCAATTCTATGAATTCGGATTTTATAAGAACCGAACCAAAAACCTTCAAATTTCGATATTTAATGAAATGTTTACCTCAAATTGATGATTTCAGTAGTAATAGTTCCTTGAATGCAATCAAAATCCAAACTTTCAGCTTCAAAATCCAGGCTTTTATGATCTTGTTTTCTTTTAGAGAGAGAGCCGAGAGAGATATGAGAGTTTAGTGAGAGAGTGTGTTGGTTGAATATGAAAGACCCTTGGTCTTTTATTTCACAATTTCAAATTTTAACACCTTTAGTCCCTCAACTCAACTAGTTTATCTAAATACTGATTTTCATCATAATTTTCATCAATAACATTTTAATGATCATTCTTAATAATTATTTTCACTTAATAAATAAAAATTCTAAATTTCCATAATATGCAACCAACTTCCATAAATGCAAATACATAATCATTATCAATAATTTAACTTAATACAAAATTCATCTAATTATCCCATTTACAATAAATTAAATCTGAGGATGTTACAGCATGGGCTCCACCACGCTCAACTTCGTCCTCGAAGTTACTCGGATTCGAACAGTTTCGGATATTTCTTCAACATCTCAGATTTAGGCTCCCAGGTATGATTCGCTCCTTTGTGATGCTTCCAACGTACAAGCACCATCTCAATTTCTTTACTTCTTAATTTCCTCACTTTCGTATCTAACACACATTCCGGCTCTTCAACATACCGGAGCCTTTCATCAATTTGCAATTCAGTGTGATCTGCCCAATCTTCGTTTTCGGCAGTGAATGACTTCCTGAGATTTCCCACATGGAACACCGGATGTATGCCCGACATTTCTTCCGGCAACTCTAAACGATATGACTGGTTTCCCACTTTCTCGATTATCTTGAATGGTCTGACAAATCTCGGAGCCAACTTTCCTCTCTTTACAAAACGTGTAACACCTCTCATAGGTGACACCTTCAAATATACCCAATCATTCACATCAAAACTGATTGGTTTGTGCCTCCTGTCGTAATAACTCTTCTGACGATCCTGGGCCGCCTTCATATTCTGTCTTACCAATTGAATCTTTTCATTTGTTTCTTGCAATAATGCCGGCCCAGCAATCGGCGTTTCACCGGTTTCCCTCCAACATGTAGGAGTCCTACATCTTCTCCCATACAATGCTTCAAACGGCGCTTTCTTGATTGTCGCATGATAACTGTTGTTATACGAAAATTCTATTAATGGTAAATGGTCATCCCAATTACCACCAAGGTCCAACACACACGACCGCATCATATCTTCAAGTGTCAGGATAGTCCTTTCACTTTGACCATCGGTCTGCGGACGGTAAGCCGTACTCATAACAATCCTCGTTCCTAACCCTTCTTGTAATGCCGACCAGAAGTTGGAAGTAAATCGGCTGTCTCGATCTGATACTATGGACTTCGGTACTCCATGTCTAGCGACGATCTCATCCATGTAAATGTGAGCTAACTTCTCTAATGAATAGTTTTCCCGAATCGGTATAAAGTGTGCGGACTTAGTTAACCGATCCACTATTACCCAAACTGCATCGTGTTGACGCCTAGTTTTCGGCAACTTCGTGACAAAGTCCATAGTGATATGCTCCCACTTCCATTCCGGGATGGGAAGCGGTTGCAAACTACCGTAAGGCTGCTGGTGTTCGGCTTTCACTAACCGACAAGTTCGGCATCTCTCCACGTACTGTCCGATATCTTTCTTTAATCCGGGCCACCAGAAGTCTGCTTTCAGCTCGTTGTACATCTTTGTGCTCCCGGGATGTACGGAAAACTTAGACTGATGAGCTTCTTCTATTATCACATTTCTCATGCCTCCATACTTTGGCACCCAGATTCTCCCATATATACCTTTCAAACCCGATTCACTTGTTTGCATATCCTTAATCTGTGCTCTTATATCCTCAGCACCAACATTTTCGTCTTTCAAGGCTTCCTCTTGAGCGGCCTTGACATCATCAATAATAGTGGAGGTCAGCATAGTAGATGTCAACATGTAACAGCAATCCTTGGCATATGCTTTGCGACTCAAAGCATCGGCTACCACGTTAGCCTTTCCAGGATGGTAAAGGATTTCACAGTCATAATCCTTTATTAGCTCCATCGAACGTCTCTGTCTCATGTTA
This sequence comes from Centrapalus pauciflorus, assembly GCA_020465985.1. Taxonomy (NCBI): domain Eukaryota; kingdom Viridiplantae; phylum Streptophyta; class Magnoliopsida; order Asterales; family Asteraceae; genus Centrapalus; species Centrapalus pauciflorus. Next base: position 165,533 of record JAANYP010008336.1, read on the forward strand.
AGTTCTTTCTGGCTGAAAATGTATTTCAGGCTCTTATGATCCGTGTATAACTGACACTTAGTCCCATATAGATAGTGCCTCCACAATTTTAACGCAAACGTAACTGCAGTCAACTCCAAGTCATGAGTTGAATAATTCTTCTCGTGTTGCTATAACTGTCTCGAAGCATAAGCTATAACTTTTCCACGTTGCATCAATACTGCACCAAGTCCCAACCTCGAAGCATCTGTGTATACAACAAAGTCCTCATTACCCTCTGGTAGGGCAAGTATCGGTGCTTCACTTAACGTCTTCTTCAAAACATCAAACGCCTCTTGCTGCACGGTTTCCCAGACAAAAGGTGCATTCTTCTTTGTCAACACCGTCAAAGGAACGGCAATTTTCGAAAAGTCCTTTATAAATCTCCTATAGTAGCCCGCCAACCCCAGAAAACTTCTGACTTCAGTAGCTGAACGAGGCGACTCCCAATTTCTCACCGCTTCTACTTTAGCTGGATCTACAGAAATTCCGGCCCCCGATATCACATGCCCTAAAAACTGAATCTGTTGCAGCCAAAACTCACATTTTGAGAACTTGGCATACAACCTTTCCTTTCTTAACAATTCCAATAACTCTTTTAGATGATCAGCGTGTTCGGCTTCAGACTTTGAATACACCAAAATGTCATCTATAGAAACAATTACCGACTTGTCCAACATCGGTCTGCAAACTCGGTTCATCAAATCCATAAAGACAGCCGGCGCATTGGTTAACCCAAAAGGCATAACCAAGAACTCGTAATGCCCGTAACGTGTCCTAAAAGCTGTCTTAGGCACATCTTCTTCTCGAACCTTCAGCTGATGATATCCCGACCTCAGGTCAATCTTAGAAAATACACTCGCCCCATGTAATTGATCGAACAAATCGTCTATCCTCGGCAGCGGATACTTGTTCTTAACAGTCAGTTTATTCAATTCCCGGTAATCAATGCACATTCGCATTGTACCATCCTTCTTTTTCACAAACAAAATAGGGGCTCCCCACGGCGATGAACTTGGTCGTATAAAGCCCTTGTCCAACAACTCCTGGAGTTGTGTCATCATCTCTTTCATCTCGGTTGGGGCAAGGCGATAAGGAGAACGAGCTACCGGTGCAGCTCCAGGGATCAGATCAATTCTATATTCCACTTGTCTCTCAGGCGGCACGCCAGACAAGTCTTCCGGAAACACATCCGGGAATTGTGAAACAACAGGCACATCGACCAACGTCTTCTTCTCAGCCTTGGCATCTATAGCATATGCCAGGTAGGCGTCACATCCCTTTGCAACAAGCTTTCGAGCTTTTGCAACAGTCAACAAACACAGATCCCCACTTCTCCTATCCCCATAAATGCAGATCTCACGCCCCTCTGGAGTAGTTATCTTTATCATTCGCTTCTTACATACTATGTGGGCTTCATTCTCTATCAACCAATCCATCCCGATAATCACATCAAATTCACTAAACTCGATCGGAATCAAGTCCAAATTGAAGACTACATCTTCAATCACTAAGGTGCAGTTTCGGTATACATGATCTACTTTAACTAGAGTATTACTAGCAGTTTCAATATCTAGTACAGCAGATAGCTTAGACAAAGGCATGGCAAGTTGTTGTGCAAACATAGTAGATACAAACGAGCGATTGGCACCCGAATCGAAAAGAACTCGTGCAGGTAAAGAGTTTACAATAAACATACCCGTGACCACCTCCGGGTTTTCCCTAGCCTCTTCTGCAGTAATTTGAAAGGCACGAGCTGGTGCCCTTTGTGACTGACCCCGACCTCGGTTAACTGAACCACCGCTTGAACCTCCTGAAGATCGTGTTGATGTTGGAGCAGCAACTGCTGGAGCATTCTTTCGACAATTCCGACTATAGTGCCCCCATACTCCACACTTATGGCAAGCATCAGATCTCCGTGGGCATTCATTTTGAAAGTGGCCCAACTCTCCGCAGCAAAAACACGCACGCCCGTTGGTGCACTTGCCGAAGTGTTCCAGATGACACTTGTTACAATACTGTGGCTCGGTGTTGATAGAGTATGCACGAGCACGACCGGAAGAACTAGACTGTCGACGGTAAGATGGTTGTGGCGAGTACTGAGATGATCGTGAAGAACCAGAATAACCCCCTTCGCGTTGGCGTTTCGGTGGTGAAGGTTGAGTTGGATTAGCTGAAGCAGCAGCGGACCCCATCACGTAACCAGACATACCCAAGATCTGTTCCACATTCCTGGCGGCTTCCAGTAAACCAGCAAACGTGGGGTAGCGTACATTGCTCATCACCCTCCGAATCTCCAAATCAAGACCAGCCTCAAACCTGGTCACTTTCCTCTCCTCGGTATCTACTTGATGAGGCGCGAACAAACTCAGCCTCGTGAACTCTACAGCGTACTGGGACACAGACTTAGTCCCCTGAATTAGCGTCATAAACTTTGCTTCAAGTCTTCGGCGCTCATCGGCCGGGCAATACTGCTGAGTGAAGATATCAGTAAACTCAGCCCATGTCATAACAGATACCCTTTCCAAGGTTAACGCATTCACCATCAAGTTCCACCACATTACTGCATCCTTAGTGAACATTGCAGTAGCGAACCGGACCATATCTTTCTCAGCACAATCGCTGATTCGGAATGTCCGTTCAGTGGCTGTTATCCATTCCAGAGCGGCAACAGCATCACCCAATCCAGTAAATTCAACTGCTCCATTTCCCTTAAAGTCCTTGAAACGACAACCCCTGGGCTTATTTGATGACCCAGTGTTGTCACCTTGCTCGTCATCGTTTCCCTCTCTTTCCTTATTCTTTCTCTTATCTTCTCTTCGTTTAGCTTCGGCCTCATCTCGAGCCCGAAACTGGTCTTGAATCATCCGATTTTGCTCAGCCATCATGGCTAGCATCATTTCTCTCGTCTCTTCTGGTGTCATTCCTCCTCCAGACATGTTCTGAAATATGAAACATATAACTTATTTAGTAACATGTCATTTATTTATAGACACCACCCAATTGTCCCGTATGATAGTCAATATTCTTATGATTACTAGATCGTAACCTATCTTAGTTCAGATCATTACTTAGTATCACTACATGTCAACACTTAATGTTTGAGACCAAGACCTCACGGACACTTGAATCTCAAACTACTGCTCTGATACCATACGCTGTGACACCCTTGCCACATTAACCACCAATTACCATTCACCCAGGATTATTCACCAACAAACAGATGTATAATGATCTGATAGCTTAATAATAGTGCGGAAGCAAAATACATAAATAAAAGTATTACAACAGAGTCTAACACCCTACGGTGCTACAAAGGTTACACGTCTAAGTCTACAAATTCAAAGGTATTACATCATCCCCAAATTTATTACAACAAAATTTTCATAAACCAAATACCAAAGTAAACGGTAGAAATCTTCAAACACTTCAATAAACGTCCTAGCTAGACGGTCCCGCAGCGGATTTCCCTTTTCCTGTAAAAATTCAACAACTGAAGGGGTAAGCTAAAGCTTAGTGAATACCAGATGATTTTCACACATTCTACAAATCTTTATGATGCCACCCAGGGTAACCGCGGTAAAACATACCGTATACCCCACACGTACTCCAAGTACGCAAACCCGAGCCGCAGCTCCTTCGAGCTGACACTCGACATAAGAACAACCAACCATCTGAGGCAGACATTACATCGGGGATGACCTACTGTCTATCCTGACCACAGAGGTGTCAAACTCTTGGTCATATAGCACAGTAACATCAGAATACAGATGCGACCACGCAGGTCCATCGAAAAGATGCACAACAAATGAACGGACATGCAACAAATATGAATGTGCATCAACATAAACGCGTGTTAGTAGAATGCCAAACGAACATGAAACAACAGGCCTCAGCAGGCAATGCAAACATAAAGCAGATGCAGACATGTTAAAAATCAAAGGTACTCACAGTGGGTGCGTTATTAATCTTTTAGCAATATTATTTCTCCTCGGAATTTCAACCGGATCAACCAAGTACCCCACTGTGGGTTAAACAACACCACAAGGGACTTGTAAGTCATTTGTAACAACACATTGTGTTAATATCTTGTTTAATTCCATAAAACTTAATTTTTATAAGTTTTTACCATTTTTGATCCCAATTTCGGATCCATGTCCGAATTCGGACCCCACCCGAATTCGGACCCCCAATTCGGTTCTCATATGAACCCTAATTCGGTCCCAATATAAGCCCTATTTCGGACCTAGTCAATTTCGGTCATTATAAATTCGGACCATATGTCAAATTCGGACCACATCCTAATTCGGTCCCCAACCGAATTCGGACCCCATTCGAAATTCAACACTTAAGAATTTTCTTTTAGTTTTCATAAATCAACATTTCAGGACACATCCGAATTCGGGCACATCCGAATTCGGATTCCTACCGAAGTACAATACTTATAAATATTTCTATATTAAATACCCTGAAGTTCGGGCCTCATCCGAATTCGGATCTGATCCGAGTTCATCTCGGATCCGAATTCGGATCCCACTGTGTTCATACTTGTGCAGTTTTTTGTCACTTCCAGATTTAATTCCATCGTTTTTGGTACTAGTTCAATACATGGAATAACTTACACAAACTAAAATACATCTATTTTCAACACTTTTAACACTAATATTAACACTATTACATATCAAATTAAACCCATTTTTGTTCATTTTGTTCCCTCCGTAAAACACACACACTAAAACACACACAAATCTCTAAAAATGGTACTTAGAGGTTGATTCAGAAGCTGAAATTCAATATGTATCAACTCTAACACTCGATTTTAATGATTTCATAACAATATCATACATGCATCAACATTTAAACCCCAATTCTATGAATTCGGATTTTATAAGAACCGAACCAAAAACCTTCAAATTTCGATATTTAATGAAATGTTTACCTCAAATTGATGATTTCAGTAGTAATAGTTCCTTGAATGCAATCAAAATCCAAACTTTCAGCTTCAAAATCCAGGCTTTTATGATCTTGTTTTCTTTTAGAGAGAGAGCCGAGAGAGATATGAGAGTTTAGTGAGAGAGTGTGTTGGTTGAATATGAAAGACCCTTGGTCTTTTATTTCACAATTTCAAATTTTAACACCTTTAGTCCCTCAACTCAACTAGTTTATCTAAATACTGATTTTCATCATAATTTTCATCAATAACATTTTAATGATCATTCTTAATAATTATTTTCACTTAATAAATAAAAATTCTAAATTTCCATAATATGCAACCAACTTCCATAAATGCAAATACATAATCATTATCAATAATTTAACTTAATACAAAATTCATCTAATTATCCCATTTACAATAAATTAAATCCGAGGATGTTACAGTATCCTCTGCCCAGAATCGACGATTTATTTGATCAGTTACAAGGAGAAAGTTACTTCCCCAAAATTGATCTTCGTTCTGGGTATCATCAAATGAAAATAAAAGAAAATGATATCCCAAAGACAGCTTTCCGAACAAGATATGGTCGTTACGAATTTCTCGTAATGCCATTTGGTCTAACAAATGCACCAGCGACATTCATGGATCTCATGAATCGCGTGTGCAGGTCAATGCTGGATAAGTCAGTTATCGTGTTCATAGACGATATCCTGATTTACTCCAAAACGGAGGCTGATCATACCATTCATCTTCGTGAATTGCTAGAGTTATTGAGAAAAGAAATGCTTTATGCAAAATTTTCAAAGTGCCAATTCTAGCTCAGACAAGTATAACCTTATATTGTCTCAAGCTATTTCCTAAGCGTTCTTTGTCTCAATAAAAACTTATTCTACTTTCTTATTTTTATAGATCCAATTCCTTGGCCATGTCATATCTGGCGAAGGTATTTCAGTTGATCCGTCTAAAGTCAAGGCTGTTCAGAATTGGCAAACGCCTCGCAATGCCTCAGAAATCAAAAGTTTCCTTGGATTGGCTGGTTACTACAGGCGATTCATAAAGGACTTCTCGAAGATTGCCGTGCCACTCACTATGTTAACACGAAATAATACTCCTTTCGTATGGTTTGATAAACAACATAAGGCATTTGAAACTCTGAAGCAAAATCTTATTCAAGCGCCAATCCTAGCCTTACCAAAAGGCAATGATGAATTCGTTGTCTATAGCGATGCATCTGGTACAGGTTTAGGTTGTGTCCTCATGCAAAGGGGAAAAGTCATTGCCTATGCTTGAAGGCAATTGAAAGATTACGAGAAAAGTGCACCAACTCATGATCTTGAGTTTGCTGTTGTTACCTTTGCACTAAAAATATGGTGTCATTATCTCTATGGTACAAGGTGTCAGCTTTATACTGACCATAAAAGCCTTAAACTCCTATTTACTTAAAAGGATCTGAATATGAAACAGCGGCGGTCCTTGGAGCTCATCAAGGACTATAATTGCGAGATCCTATATCATCTCGGCAAAGCCAACATGGTCGCGGATGCTTTGAGTAGAAAACTATATCCTATAAAAGTGTTGCTATGCCATGACTCTGGTTGTGTTCTCTTTTGATCTTATTGAAGATATCAAATCTGCTCAAGCCGAAGCATTGAAAGAAAAAAAAATCTCTGTTCTAAAAATCTTAAAGGGTAACTTCAATTTCTATCTATGAATCATTTGGGACTTCAATGTCTCAAAGGAAACCGAATCAGGATTCCTAAGTATGGTCTATTCGCAACACTCTTCTATTCGAAGCTCATAAGTACAAGTTATCTATTCATCCTGGCAGCTCAAAGATGTACTTTGATCTTAAAGCTGATTATTGATGGCCAAGAATGAAGAAAGACACCGGTCTATTCGTCGAAAGCTGCAGAGTCTGTCAGATGGTTAAGACAGAACACCAGAAACCTTTCGGGGATATGCAACCACTACCAGTTCCTAAGTGGAAATGAGAGCATATAACCATGGATTTTTTCACAAAATTGCCTAAAACCATCAGACATCACAACTCTATCTGGGTGGTCATCGATCGTTAAACGAAGTCAGCTCATTTCAAACCTATGAAAGAGACGTATACTCTTGAGGGACTGGCACAAATGTACATTACTGAAGTTATTTCTCGTCATGGTGTGCCAAAATCTATCGTCTCTGACCGTGATGGTCGTTTCACTTCGAGATTCTAAAAAGCGCTGCAAGACGGGATGGGTACTCGAATTTCCATTAGTACAGCTTATCATCCTAATGCATATGGACAAAGTGAACGTACTATCCTTACTCTCGAAGATATGCTCTGTGTCTGCATTCTTGATTTGGGTGGTAACTGGGATGACCATTAACCTTTGGTCGAATTCTCATACAACAACAGTTATCATTCTACAAACAAGATGGCTCCTTTCGAAGCTCTATACGGAAGAAAGTGCAGAACTCCCACTTGTTGGCGCATGTAACATCCGGCACAAAACCAGGTTAGCAACTATGACCTAATCAGTAGTCATTAGCAAATAATCAAGGTGATTAACAAAGTTCATAAGGAAATCCAAGTCAATTAGAAACAATTTCATAGGTGCGATGAATCGGCAAATTAATTAATCCGATCGATTTGCGTTATGATGGATTAATTCAACTAAGTACATAGTTAAATTAAGATTAGTAACACTAATCGTACATTAATACACTTACTTAACCTTAATTATGCAAGACTACATCAATTCATTAAACAAATGCATTTATAAGTATTTATAAATTACATAAAAAGGAAAATACACAAGAAATACATTGAAATACTTTTATACAAGAAATACAAACCAAAATACACCATTTTTAAGCCATAAAAATCAGCCTCAACACGAGGGGAACACACTTTTGTGTCCCCTTTGACTTTCATTAACAATATTGAAAAGAATTCCTCACTTTTTCTACTTTTCCAACATGTTGGTAAAGTGTTAAACACCACCTTTTCTTTCATCATTTGCAAGACCAATTCTCTTCTATAAATAGAGGACTCATTTCTCATTTCATTCACACCTTGAAAGATCAAAATCCTCTCATCTTTTCTCTCAAAAAAATCGGCCAAGAGCAACCAAGAACACCAAAGTTGCATCTTTTTGTTTCTTCAAGTTCTTCAAGTGTTTCTTTGGTGCAACAATTCAAGAACTCAACTCCTACTCATTTTCATTCTTTTAATACATCAAAGTAAGTAAAAAATACCTTAGTACTTCTTTTATTTAAGTTGTTACAAGTCTTGCATAATGTATATAATCACCAAACAACAACAAGTTTCATTAAAACTCAAGTTTATAAATAACTAGTTTTGTTTTAAAGTTTGTTTCTTCAAATGTGTTTATAAATATATAAACACACAATGTAAGCTTAAATATTATGAAAATAAGTTATATAAATGTATTTCATAAACTTTTATACATGTGGTTTTTGAATAAACAACAAGAATCACAAGTTGTTTCATGTTTATGAAATCCGGATTTTCGGCAGAAATATTACGTCAACTTTGAAAAATCATAACTAATTCATAACTTAACGAAATGAGTTGATTCTTGTCTCAAAACTTAGATCTATGTCTTAACTAAATATCTAGAGGTTTTCATAATTTAATATGGAATTTAGAACCCCCAAATATTATTTGGGAACCCGAAAGTTTGACAGCTCAAAAATGGCCAACATAGGGTTTTTAACGAGCTTTTTCCCCAACCTAAACACCTCGAGAAATGGCCGTTCATAACTTTAAAAATTATTTGTATATAGTAGTTTTATGTCTATGAAAATCAAAGCTCAAATCATTTTGGAGCTTGGTCGAAAACGGCCTCAAAGTAAGCCGAAAAACCTTTAAAAAGCTAGAAAATTATATATATATATATATATATATATATATATATATATATATATATATAAACTTAACGTTTTAAGTGGGTTTTATTTATAAACATTAAAGTTCGGTGATTTAAAACGTAAAAACCTTTATACATACATATTATCATATATATGGGAGTTATTAAGTCCCTCATATCATTTAGGACTCGGTTAAACGCGTCCGGTGTCGTCACTCAACAACAACGCAAAACCGTCGTTTTTACGCTCATTTTGCTATCAACATACGGTGAGTCTTCATAACCCCTATTTTCACTATCTATTGGGGTGGAAATACATGCACTATTTTCATATGGACCACAAAACTGTTTATTTCTTATATGTATTTCACATGTGGATCCATCAGCCCTCATATCATGAACTGTTAATTACATTTATTTGTAAGCGCGAATATATTGTGGATAGATCTATCGGGAGTCATGTCCCCAATTTGGGTTAGTCTTAACCGGCTAACAGTGGAATGCATATATATTTAACACACGGTATTACAGTCGGGAATACTGCACAGGGCAAACTCATTTAATTAAGCTTCGGTTGCATGATGATTTACGTAATACATACATGGAATTTATGCTTTATAAATTCAACTCATCTGATAATGTCCATACAATTGGTCTTTTCAGGTGATTAAGACATGGGCATTCATCGGAAGCATTCCAAGGCTTCCGTTCATTTTGGAGTCGCACCATTTTCAAACTCGAAGATTTATTTGCATCATTCTTGATAATCTAAATTATGTATTTAAATCTCTGTAACTTGCGAACTACTCTTCATTTGATTCGGGCTATGTAAACCAATTAAATATTTCAAAGTTTTATCAATGTATTTTTCCGAAAACGTCCATGTAGTGGTCGTTCACTTGATTATGGTTACCCTTCCGCACTCGTCACGCCTTGCAGCCAACCGGGGTAGCAGATTGGTGTCAGAGCCATAGTTATAGTGAACTAGGTTGCATTAGTACCCTAGACTATAACTGCTACAACTAAACTTCTTACTTTAATAACTGTGAACATATGTATGGACCCTGATGACAGAAATATGTCAAACAATACGGTTGTTACCCTCTCTGACCCTGAGGACGAGTACCCCCCATGTTGGCCAAGGAAGCCAAAATGACACTGAGATGTACTTTGGATCGGAAACCCACCCAGACCGAATCAATGACGAGGAAGAGGACCCGTCAGAACACAAGGAGGGCAACTGTGGCCTTGCAACACAAATTGCTCCACCATCACCACCACGTGTCCCATCCTACACCCCATTCAGAAGCCATCCCAATGGACCATTGAGGAAGTTCACCCCCAGGAAAAGGGTGCGACTGGCACAACGGGAGTCTATCCCGATATTTGCCCATCAGCCAAACCCGCTGCAGCAGTGTCGGGCTAACGCAAGACAGTGGGGGTGGATGCCTCACACTCTCCAAGAGTGGAGAAACGAGGAACAGATCCCAAGCCAGTTTGAATTCGGAGGAACATCTTCTTCGCAAGTACCAACACTGACCCAGGAACCTACTCATAAAACGGTGCCTTTATAGGTGACGAGGTTCGTCAGGCACAACCTCTTGTTTCGACAGATCCACCAGGAGGGCGGGGAGATCTCTGCAAAGATCGAAAAGGAGGCAATGCAAAACACCAACATATATTGGGCCAAGCAAAATATCGAGGCAATCCAACAAGACGGGATCGACGAATTGCGACAGCGCCTAGCAGTGTGCGAAGCCTGCAATGCAGAGCTAACCCAATGACTCAATGCTCTAGAGTACGGTGAAACCCCGGAGGCATCTCATACTTAGTGCCCTTCTACCAATTTACAATATTTCTCTAGGTTTAACTATCTGATGTATCTTTAGGTATGTAAGGGTTGAAAATTTATCGGAAAATCCCGACCATATTATGTATAAAGATTAGGTATCAAGCACTTTAATGAAGAATTAAGTTATCTATAAATCTGTGTATGATGATATGTAGCTATGACAATCTGCCTAAGAAATTTCAAACCCATAGACTTATACTCTTACCCCATTAGATACCACTTATGCATTTATACTATTTGATACCTGTGCTGATAGGACCTTTATATCCACTATGTTTAGTGAGCAGATAAATGCCATTCGTACACCATTAAGTGCCATTTAAGCTATTGAGGTTTATGACTGTAAGACACTTAAGAGAAATAATTAATTCAAGGGTGCTCCTTAGAATTAGTAGGTCAACTATTTGAAATACACTTGTTGTCCATCAAATTGAGGAGTTTTGACGTGGTTATAGGCATGGATTGGTTATCGAAAAACCGTGTGGAAATCATGTGCGACAAGAAGATGGTGCGCATACCCTTGACCAATAAGAAGATTCTAACTGTCCAAGGTGAATGAAGAAACACCAAACTAAGCATCATCTCCAGCCTAAGGACCCTGAAATGTCTACGAAAGGGTTGTCAAGTAATCCTAGTCCACATGACGGAGAAGGAACCGAAAGAAAAGCGGCTCAAAGATATTCCTGTTGTCTGTGATTACCCCAAAGTTTTTCTAGAAGACTTACCTGGACTCCCACCAACGAGGCAAGTCGAATTCCAAATCGACCTAGTGTCAGGTGCTGCACCAGTGGTGCACTGTTTAGCCTCATCAGAAATGAAAGAATTATCCAACTAACCACAGGAGATCTTAGATAAAGGATTTATCAAAACGAGTTCCTCATCTTGGGGAGCTCCAGTTGTGTTCGTAAAGAAGAAGGATGGAACCTTCAGAATGTGCATTGACTACTGAGAACTCAATAAGCTAACCATAAAGAACCGGTACCCACTCCCGAGGATCGACGACTTATTTGACCAACTCCAAGGGTCAAGCTTCTATTTGACAATAGACCTGAGGTTTGATTATCGTCAAGTTAGAGTTTGCAAGGAAGATATTTTGAAGACAACCTTCAAATCCCGTTACGGTCATCATAGATTCCAAGTAATGCCGTTTGGATTAACCAATGCCCCAACAGTATTCATGGACCTCATGAATTGGGTGTGCAAACTAAATGTAGACAAATTTGTGATCGTCTTCATGAATGACATATTAATCTACTCAAGAAACAAGGAGGAGCACGAACAATATTTAAGACTGATTCTAGAGTTGTTGGATAAAGAACAAAAGTATGTCAAGCTTTCTAAGTGTGACTTTAGGCTAAGAGAGGTGAAATTCCTCGGTCATGTGATCAATAGTAAAGGAATCCAAGTCGACCCCGCAAGGATCGAGGCTATCAAGAATTGGTCGACTCCTAGAACCCCCATAGAGATACGTCAGTCAGTAAGACTTGCCGCTTATTATAGGCAATTATCAAACATTTCTCAAAGATCGTTGGATCTCTAACAAAATTTCCCCGAAAAGACACTAAGTATGATTGGGGCGAGGATCAGGAGACAACATTTCAGCTATTAAAGCACAAACTGTGCAGCGCGCCTATTTTGTCCTTACGCGATGGAAGCGAGAAAATTGTAACTTAATGTGATGCTTCACATAATGGGTTGGGATGTGTGTTGATGCAGGAAGATAAAGTCATAGCTTATGCTTCACGACAACTTAAGGTTCACGAGGTGAATTACACAATGCATGATTTAGAGCTGGGAGCAGTAGTCTTTGTCCTTAAGACTTGGAGACATTAGTTATATGGTATGAAGTGTATAGTATTCACGGACCATAAGAGCCTCCAACACATATTGAACCAGAAAGACTTGAATATGAGGTAGTGTCGTTCGATGGAGCTATTAAGTGATTACGATTGTGAAATTCGTTATCACCCGGGGAAAGCTAATGTGGTTGCAGACGCTCTGAGCCGAAAGGAACGAGCTAAGCCGTTAAGAGTACGAGCCCTAGTTATGACCATTCAACCAAACCATCCTTCCTTAGTTCATGATGCACAAGTAGAAGTTGTTAAGGAGGAAAATATGAAAAATGAAGCCTTACAAGGAATGGATAAATAGTTTGGGATAAGGACTAACGGAAACCAATACCTCATAAATAGAATCTGGTTATCAAGCTTTGGTGGAGTAAGAAAGATAGTCATGGACGAAGTACACAAGTGAAGGTATGTCGTTCACCCAGATTTGATAAAATGTATCATGACCTCAAGGAGCTGTACTGGTGGCCTAACATGAAGGCTGACATTGCCATTTATGTCAGCAAATGCCTAACATGCTCCAAGGTTAAGGTAGAACATTAGAAACCATTTGGGTAATAGTCGACCGCCTAACAAAATTCTTTGTATATAGTAGTTTCATGTTTATGAAAACCAAAGATCAAATCGTTTTGGAGTTTGGTCGAAATCAGCCTCAAAGTAGGCAGAAAAACCTTTAAAAAGCTGGAAAATGATATATATATATATATATATATATATATATATATATATATATATATATATATATATATATATATATATATATATATGTAGGTCCCAAAAGATATCCCAAGTATATAGCCTTAAGCTATAGAGGGGGGGGGGGGGTGAATACAGCACTTTAAAAACTACACACAATTTTCTCAATGTTTTATGTATTATCAACAAATGTTAATTACAAACAAGCTTGAATGCAGAAAGGTTCAAGCTGAGATGACAGATACAACAGTATGTTTAACTAGTCTAAGACTGACTTAAACTAATTACAATGAATACACTCACTAAGAATCACTCACTGTGTTTACAAGACTCTGATGAACAGCTTGAATAAGAACAACTTAGACACTGAGCACTATTTTATTCAAGCAGACTTGCATGCATGAAAGACTCACTTTGAATGCATGTTCACTCTTGGTTTCAGCACTTAGCTTTTTGGCTTAATCTTTCAATCCTTGGAAGATTCTTTTTATACTCACTCAGAGGATCTAAGTGAAGCTTCTTCATTGGACGGAATGAAAAAGGTAAAGTCTTCTTGAAAAGACAACATAAACTTTTCTGCACATTCTGAAAAGCAGACTTGCCTTCATGTGGGCAGAACTTTTGTCTTTTCACTTTGTCTACTGTTGCATTGCCTTTAACTAAATGAGGAATGTCAACTTTGAGTTTTTCTTCCTTTGTAAAGGCCTATTTTGATATAAGAAAAAGGTCTGTCACCCTTTTTCAAATATCCTTTTGTCTTCATGTAACAGAACAGCTTGGGCAGGCTGAGCAGTTCTGATTTCCACTTTGTCTTCGACTTTGTAAACTGATCTTGTAGTCAAAAACAATACATGAGGACTTGGAAACACATTCCATAAAATGTTTAGCCTGTTCACAAAGAACAGGTTCTGTTCACAAAGAACAGAACACTTGTAAACTGCCCAAGCTGCTCACCAGTGTAGAGCAGCGTAGACAGTTTATGTCCAGCCTGTTCAGCAGACTGAACAGCTTGGGCAAAACTGCCTTTGTTGCAACACATGCAATACATAGAACAGCTTCAGGCTGATATTGCAAATCATTTTCAGGTTTCAATAAGGCATATAACAGGCCTTAAATTCAACCTTCAAAAGCATCAACAGGTTTGATTGATAATCTCCCCCTCAGATGCAGAACAGGTTTGACTGAGGCCTTTTTGTGCCTAACAATCTCCCCCTATTTGCAATAACCAGTCTAAGCTGGCCTTATCAAAAATCACTATATATTTTTACAGTACATTTGTTAAAATAAGATTACAACATCAACATAAAGTAAAAGATCAGTTTATATATACACTGATTTTTTATTACATTAGAACAACACATGTTATTACAAAAGTACAACTGATGTACTGATGTATATTACAACTAATGCAAAAGAGAAAATTACAACATATGCAAATAGAGTACAACTAATGTACATTGGACTGTTTTTGTTGGGAGCAGATAATGGTAAGTCTGTCCAACTGATGGACAGCTTCCATTCTTCACCTACCCAGATGGTAGATGGACTTCATCACAATGGAGGGGGACCTTCGAACATCTTCTCAAGTTGTTCCCTTGTATATGGGTAAGCTATGGCTTAGTGAGATAACATATAAATCATTCAACGGATATTTCTTTACAAACTAGAGTGAAAATGGGCAGTGCAAGCCCCATAACAAGTGAAAACCATGCAGTGCAATCATGGGGTTTGGCAGTTCAAAATGCTAATCGGGGATGTGCCGAACCTGACCAAGAAAGTGTATGGGATGATCAGTCCCCGACAGCGGCCTGCTGTCAGCCCCAGTCCAGGTCGCATCAGATTGTGAAGTAATCATCATGCAGAACAAGCATGAATTATAGGATGCACTTTCAAATGAATGCTGCCTACATGTTTGCCACATGTCAAGTACGGGTGTGCATCATTATAATGAATCCTATGTGAATGCCAAATGATGTAAATTGAACAACCTGAACATGCCATTGAAAGATGAATACAAAGACAATAAATGCTCAAATAGTAATCTATTACTCACACTGGTTTTACACAATGCAATTTGGCACTGAATCAATGTGTGTTAGTCAACACCACAAAGATCCTATTAAGTCAGTGTAATACTGAATCAGTGTTAGTATCTGTTTAAAACGTAATATTTGAAATCCAATTAATAATGAACCGAAATTCGGGTCCCAGCCGAATTCGGATGCACCCGAAATTCGGGTGGCCCTAAACCCTATACTTAGCATTATTATCTTGAGTTACCCATCCGAAATTCGGATGATACCTTGATCCGAAATTCGGAAGCATCCTAATCCAAAATTCGTGTCATTGACTTATGATTCTTCAAGTTTCTAATCCGAGATAGCATATGGTCCGAAACTCAGATTTGAACCGAACTCGGATGGATCCAAGATTTGACCAGATCCGAAATTCGGATGATCCGAATTGTGTTCATCAGATCCGAATTTCATACTTATACATTTTTTTATATTTTTCAGATTTCACTCTGGCCATTTTATGCATATCTGTGACTGAAAACTATTGATACGAACTTAAATGTATTCTTTTAACACATTTTAACATGATACATAACTTAAATATACCAAATCAGCCCCTTTTTGTCCATTTTTCATCACCGTCGATGAACACACATACTAAAACACATAGTGATTTCCAAAATTGTATTTAGAACTTGAATCAGAACCTATAATCTGGTACATAGCTTCTCTAATACTCGATTTGAACAAATCCATAAGAATCTATAACATGATTCGGTTCTTATAAAAACCGAACACTAAACTCAATATTTTGAAGTTTTGAGAAATTCTTACCTCAAATCGTTGATAAATCTGGTTATAGTTCCTTGATTGCAACTTGTATCCAAATTTTCAACACCTAATTTCCAAGATTTTGTGTTTTTGATTTGTGGGTTGAGAGGAAACCATGGTTTAGAGAGAGAAAAGGGAGAAAAACGAGAGAAGCGAGAGTAGGAGTTGGTAAAAGTGAACGATTGTTCACTTGTTGCCTTATGTTTATTAAAATTTTATCTTAATTGCAATTTACACCCTTCAAATTTGTATATTTTCTCATTTGCACCCTTTTAAACATCTAAGTCGGTTTCTTATTGCTATGCTTGCTCAAAAAACTACAATGAGGATTTCTCCTCAATATTTCTCATTTTTAAATTTGTGAACGAAATTTGCTTAAATTGAAATGATAATCCAATAATACATCAACTAAGTCTTTAATTGTAAATTACATGTGCTTAAAAATTTAGGGATGTTACAATGAAATTACTTAGTTTGTCGATATTGCTAATTATCTGCTGGAGGAGTCCTTTTAAAGGGTATGACATATCAGCAAAAGAAGAAATTATTTGCCGATATCAAATATTACTTTTGGGACGACCCCTATTTGTTTAGAGTCTGTGCAGATCAAATGGTGCGGAGATGTGTGTACGGGAGTGAAGCTAGAAGCATCTTGGAGCATTGCCATAACGGACCAATGGGAGGACATTATAGAGCAAATCTAATTGCGAAGAAGGTTTTTGATGCAGGCTTCTTTTGGCCTACAATCTTCAAGGATGCCCAAGAATTGGTAAGAGCTTGGGATGCTTGCCAACGGACAGGTAACATTTCCTCTCGAAATGAAATTCCCCAACAACCTATTCAGGTATTTGAAGTTATTGATATCTGGGGAATTGATTTCATGGGACCGATCCCATCCTCACATGGAAATAAATACATGCTTGTGGATGTGGATTATGTTTCAAAGTGGCCTAAAGCACAACTTTAGCTACTAATGACGCCCGAGTTGTTGTGAGGTTTCTCAAGAAGTTGTTTTCACGGTTGGTACCCCTAGAGCTATAATAAGTGATAGAGGTACCCATTTTTGCAATAATCAACTTGAAAAAGCTTCACAAAAGAATGGGGTAACCCATAGATTGTCCACGCCGTATCATCCACAAACAAGTGGACAAGTTGAAAATACAAATAATGGGTTAAAACAAATTCTTGAGAAAACAGTGAATGCAAATAGAAAAGATTGGGCCGAAAAATTAGGTGATGCATTGTGGGCCTTTAGGACGACTTTCAAAACTCCAATTGGCACCACCCCATTTCGTTTGGTTTATGGCAAGGCTTGCCATCTCCCAGTTGAGATTGATCATAAAGCCTTTTGGGCACTCAAGAAGTGTAACCTTGATCTGAATCTAGCCTGTAATCATAGAAATGTTCAATTGCAAGAGCTAGAAGAATTGAGGTTACATGCCTATGAGAATTCATGCATGTAAAAGGAGAAAACCAAAAAGTGGCATGATGCACATCTTAAAAGTCATTCCGACATCAAGATAGGTGACAAAGTCCTAGTGTTTAACTCGCGTTTAAGGCTTTTTCCTTTAAAGTTAAAATCTCATTGGACCGGTCCCTATGTTGTTAAGAATATATTTCCTTATGGCACGTTTGAGCTATTGAATCCGAGTGATGATAATACTTTCAAAGTAAATGGTCATCGTGTCAAAAGATATCTTGAGTAGGATGTTATTGTTGAGGAGGTTGAAGTCCTCAACTGGGTTCCGATCTCCACATGAAGTCGTCAAAGAGTCAAGCTTATGCCTCAGAAATAAATAAGCATGTGATTGTTTATAAAATCTGTTTATCTTGTTTCTTGCATTATGATTGTCAATTTTATTTGTCATTGTGTGCTTCAGTTTGGATATCGTTTGTCCATTTTGAATTTAATCTTCTTTGGCTTGCATCCTTTGAAAAATCTGGAAATTAGGCAACAGCTATAAATGACTTGTCGAGTCACTTGACCCGACTCGTCGAGTCGACCCCGTTTTAAGTCTGAGCCACAAAATGCCATTTTCACCAAAAAAAACAACCTTTTTCTCTCGACTTCCAGGCGGTGAATTCACCCATTTGGCCACCAAAAACCCGTTTTTCACCACAAATCTCCTAGATTTTCACTATAATCTTGTCACTTATCAAGTGCATTGCAGTTTGCGAGTGTTTTACAAGTTTTTGGTGATTTTCACCACGAACCACCGCCGGACGCTGCCTCTTTTCGCCAGAAAACTCGCCAGAGTTTGAACTTTTTGTATCAACCTTCTCTAATCTTCATACATATGGTAAAAATGCTTTCAATCATTGGTTAATCTTTCATCCTTTGCCTAGGTCTCAAATTTTTGTTATTTTTCTTTTATTTTTATTTCTGTTTTTCTTAAATATTTCTGTTGATTGCTTTAAGTTGTTAGTATTTTTGTGTTCATCTTGTTAATATTCGTATTTTAGGTGTAAGTTAGAAATACGTTGCTTGTTAGTGCATTTCTTTCAAAGTATGTTGTTATTTTTCGCATTTTATTTAGGTTCTTTATGTTTAAATGTTTATGTAACTTTCTACATTGTCTAATTAATAGGTAATTGTGGAAATTACATATTTGTATGTTCATATGTTGTGTTTGTTTAGCAAAGCTAGTTTATCAATTACCGTTTATAGTTCTAGTTTAGTTTTCAAATTGGGAATTAGCTTGTTTTAAGTTGTTTTAGGTTCTTGCTAAGTTGTTTTGTTATATAGTTTGTGTGTTTGTTTGTTTTTTTAGTAGTTATAAAGAAGTTGTCTTTGTTGCTTTTCTTTTGGCATGGTTTGTAAATAGTTTTTGTCAAAATTTGATAGAAGGCATAGGATTGATATTGAATGTGATTAACAAGGTTGATTTATGCGAATGTGGTTGTTAATTGTCTATGCAAGCTTAACTTTCATGGTTATATATCAACATCTTTGCTTGCACTTAGTCTTTTTATGCTGATATGTCATTGAGCTAAATAAATATTGCAAGCATATTTAGGCAATACTAGGTGAATGTGGCACTCACACACTTAGATAAGTGTGGGAAAGGGTTGATTGTATTTTGCTAGGTTTCTTGGCTTTTGTGGGCATAATTCATTGGAATTGTTTTAGAATCACTTTTCCGTCCATTGTTGAAATTTTTGTTTGTTTTCATGTAGGAAATGGTAACCGGGAGAAAGAGATCAAGAGGTGAAGCGTCGTCCTCTCTTGTCAGGGAACCCAGCCCAGATCAAGAACATGGGATCCCGTCACGATTCTTGTATGATCCGAACCACCCGTTCCTGTTTTTTTCCAGAGTATCTTCAGGAATAAGGGTAGAATATGAACGCCATCTTGAGGATCTTATCGCACGACACATCTACCCGGGGCGAGATATCAATTAGGATTTCTTTAGTCAGGTTCGAACAGGGAACAAGATTAGTCGGTTATGGACAAATTGAGCGATATCTTCAACATCCAGTTTGAAGATTTTACATCACAGGCCATGATCAATCTCTTGCAGATTAGGGAGCCAGTCTATGCAGAGAGTGTTGGAGTTTTTCTCGACTTATTCTTTTAACGAAAATACAACTGATATGAGAAAAACCCACATGGTTCAGTTCAGACTTGGAGGGCAAGACAGATCACTATCCGCCCTTCAACTTTGCACGCGACTACATTTATATTCAAAAGAAGACACAAGCCATCGGGACTTCAAGCGTTACTTGGAGGTAGGACTTAAGAAAGCTCCTGTAAATTTTCACTACCAAGAGTTCTGGTCCTCTATTTCTGAACATCCTAAGAATTTATGTGATTGAGGTTTGTCAGTTTAAATTTGTAATTTAAGTTGGATTGCATTTGGATTAATTATAAAAGTTGGTTGTTTTATTTAGAAATTTATGAGTTCAATTTATTAAGTTAATATAATTATTATTAAGTAGTTGAAAGGATAAAATAAAGATTTAATCTTTATTTATTTAATGGAATTAAGAATTTGGTTGCTATTTTATGGAATTAAGAAATTTTAAAGTTTCGAGCTACAATTATTAAAGTATGATAAATTTAAGTTATAGTGACGTTAAAATCAAGACATAAATCAGTATTCAAGAAAGTTTGATATGTTGAGGGGTTGAATGTGTCAAAAGTTGAAAGTGGGGAATTTAAAAGACTTAAGTCTTTCATTTTAACACATTCATCTATCTCTCTACTTCTCACTAAAAGAAAGAACAACCACGGTTCTTTCATCTTCAACTCAAGAGTTTAAGAAACATCAAAGCTTGGAAATTTGAAGTTAAAATCTGGATTCAAGGTGTTAAGAAAGGAACTACAACTATTACAACAAACAAATTAAGGTAAATATCTCTCAAACTCTCCAAAATTTGAGGTTTGGGTTCGGTTTCTATAAAAACCGAATTAGAGATTTTAGATTCAAATTGTTGATGCATGTTGAAAATAATTGTGGGTTTGTGTAAATCTAGCAATATAGAGGTTTTATATAAAGTTTCAAGTCTTAAATCAAGATTTAGATGTGATTTTGGGAGATTTACATATGTTCTATGTGTGCGTTGCTTAAGTACTGAAACATAAAAAGGGAGAACCGAAACCTTGATGGTTTCGGTATTGCCATTACCGAAACCTCTCCCCCTACTGAAACTTTTACATGATAGTGAAACCTTTATACTGAAACCCACAAGCATGTACCGAAACCACATGATAGTGAAACCTTTATATATCATCTCAGTTGGGTTTTATTGGCGAAAATAAAATGGAACCAGTCGGACTCTCTTAAATTTCAGATATAACTTTGACGGGTTAACGCGATAATTTGTGAAACTTGGCGAGACTCATTATTAAACGAGAGATTGATGGTATTAATGAGGGGATTAATTGTGAATAATAAAACCATCAAGTAAGAGGAATTAAATATGAGTTTCGGATGAAGGTTCCGAATGTTGTAACACTTTTAATTGTACAACTTTATGTACATTTGTTGAGGAACATGTTTATGATATGATTTTTTTAAGGAAATGTAACAGGTCCCTTGTGGTGTTGTCTAACCCACAGTGGGGTACTTTGTGAGTTCCGGTTGAAATCCCGAGGAGGATTAGGATAACTTGAAGTTATTTGTGCACCCACAGTGAGTACCTTTGATTTTAACATGTCTGCATCTGCTTTATGTTTGCTTTGCCTGCTGAGGCATGTTGTTTCATTTTCGTTTGGCATTCTACTAACTTGCGTATATGTTGATGCACATTCATACTTGTTGCATGTCCGTTCATTTCTTGTGCATCCTTTTGATGGACCTGCGTGGTCGCATCTATACTCTGATGTTACTGTGTTATATGACCAAGAGTTTGACACCTCTGTGGTCAGGATAGACAGTAAGTCATCCCCGATGTAATGTCTGCCTCAGATGGTTGGTTTTCTTATGCCGAGTGTCAGCTCGAAGGAGCTGCGGCTCAGGTTTGCGTACTTTGAGTACGTGTGGAGTATATGGTATGTGTTACCGCGGTTACTGTGGGTGGCATCATAAAGATTTGTAGAATGTGTAAAATCTTATGGTATTCACTAAGCAATTCGCTTACCCCTCAGTTGTTACATTTTTACAGAAAAAGGGAAATCGGCGGTGGGACCATCTAGTTAGGACGTTTGTTGAAGTATTAGAAGTTTTCTACTGTTTATCTTGGTATTTGGTTTATGGAATTACTGTTGTAATAAAATTTGGGATGATGTAATACTTTTGAGTTTGTAGATTTAGACGTATAACCTATGTAACACCGAAGGGGGGTTGAACACAAATTTGTATTATTCTATTTTGTATTTTATTGCTTCCGCACTTTAAGCCTTCAGATCATTATGTAATTGTACGTTGGTGATTAATCCTGGGTGTATTGTAATTGTGGTTAAATGTGGCAAGGGTGTCACATGAGATGGTATCAGAGCAGTAGTTTGAGATTCAAGTGTCCGCGAGGTCTTGGTCTCAAACATTAAGTGATGATATGTAGTGAATTTAGGTAATGATCTGAACTAAGATAGGTTACGATCTAGAAATCATAGGAGATTGACTATCATACGGGACAATTGGGTGATGTATTTAAATTAATGACATGTTACTAAATAAGTTATATATTTTATATTTCAGAACATGTCTGGAGGAGGAATGACACATGAAGAAACCAGAGAAATGATGCTAGCCATGATGGCTGAGCAGAATCGGATGATTCAAGATCAGTTTCGGGCTCGAGATGAGGCCGAAGCTAAATGAAGAGAAGATAAGAAGAAGAATAAGGAAAGAGAGGGAAACAATGACGAACAAGATGACAATATTGGGTCATCTAACAAGCCCAGAGGTTGTCGGTTTAAGAACTTTAAAGGAAATGGAGCAGTCGAGTTTAATGGACTGGGTGATGCTGTTGCCGCTTTGGAATGGATAACAGCCATAGAACGGACATTCCGAATCAGCGATTGTGCTGAGAAGGACATGGTCCGATTTGCCTCAGCTATGTTCACCAAAGATGCAGTCATGTGGTGGAACTCTATGGTGAATGCCTTAACAATGGAGAAGGTTTCAATGACATGGGCTGAGTTTACTGAAATTTTCACTCAGCAATACTGCCCGGCCGATGAACGCCGAAGATTAGAAGTTAAGTTCATGACTCTGATTCAGGGGACTAGGTCTGTGTCCCAGTATGCGGTAGAGTTCACGAGGCTAAGTTTATTTGCGCCTCATCAGATCGATACAGAAGAAAGAAAAGTGACCCGATTTGAGGTTGGTCTTGATTTGGAAATCCGAAGAGTAATGAGCAACATACGTTACCCCACATTTGCTAGTCTGCTGGAAGCTGCCAAAAATGTGGAACAGATCCTGAGTATGTCAGGATATGTGATGGGGTCTGCTGCTGCTGCTTCAGCTAACCCAACTCAACCTTCACCACCAAAACGTCAACGCGACGGAGGCTACTCTAGTTCTTCACTATCATCACAGTATTCACCGCAACAATCTTACCGTCGACAGTCTGAGTCTTCTGGTCGTGCTCGTGCGTACTCCATCAACACTGAGTCGCAGTATTGTAATAGATGCCATTTGGAACACTTCGGCAAGTGTACCAATGGCCGTGCATGTTTCTACTGTGGAGAATTGGGTCACTACCAGAATGAATGCCCTCGGAAACCGGATGCCTGCCATAAATGTGGTGTATGGGGCACTATAGCAGGAATTGTCGAAAGAATACTCCAACAGCTGCTGCTCCATCTTCGACTAGAGCATTTGGAGGATCAAGTGGTGGTACAGCCAAGCGCCAGAACCAGCCACAAAGGGGACTGGCTAGTGCATTTCAGACTACCGCGGAGGAAGTTAGGGAAAACCCGGATGTAGTTACGGGTACGTACATAGTTAACTCCTTGCCTGCAAGAGTGTTGTTTGATTCTGATGTCAATAGATCTTTTGTGTCTACTGTTTTGCACAACGACTTGCCATGACACTGTTTAAGTTATTTGTTATATTTGACATAGAAACTGCTAGCAACACTCTAGTCAAAGTAGATCACGTATATCGTAATTGCACCTTAGTAATTGAAGATGTAGTCTTCAATTTGGACTTGATTCCGATACATTTAGTGAATTTAACGTGATAGATGTAGAAGATGTCGACATTGTAAACAATTTGGACATAAGAATGACAAATGCCAAGGAAGACCGATGTTTGTTATAATTGTGGAAAAATGGGCCATTTTAGAAGAGTACTTTAAGGTTCTATATGTAATACTTCATCGAAGTTTTATGACTTTGAAGATAACATGAACTTAAGTATTATGGAATGTTATTACTAATATAGCTATGATTATGTTTGTGAATGAGAATACTCGAGAATATAAATAGGCATTAGATGAATAGCCAAAATGGATTTTGAAGCTTTGAATTGGAAAAGATGCTATAAATATCCTGGAATTTATGAACGAGGTTGTAATAAAGATTAAGTTTGACTATAATGGGTTAAAGAATGGGAACTAATTGTATTAGTATCTTATATGATATGATATGTTTGAGGGATTGATAACAACTTGTAATGGTTATCATAAAGCAAAATAGCATCAACTTGTATTAAAAATGGAGCGGTAAGGTATATTGTGTTGATTATTTTAAGCTTAAAAAGGTTGTGATTGATGTTGAAATTACTTAGTAACACATTAGTTAAAGTAGATCATGTGTATCGTGATTGTACTTTAATGATTGAAGAAGTAGTCTTATATGTTGAATTGATCCCTGGAGTTTCTCCAATAGCTTGTTGTTTGTATCGTCATGCATCTACCGAAATGTAAGAGAGATGCGGCACAAACATGACTACGAGTAAAAGTTACCAGCAACCGATAGAAGATCAGAATGAATGGACTATTTCCATATTGGACTATAATACACCTTGGAGTATATCATGAGATCATGTATCTTGGATTTATGTACCAACTAAAAAGACCAATTGCTTTGATGGAATTATCATATAACACTAGTTATCATGTTAAAATCAAGAGAACACCGTGTAAAGTTTTGTAAGGGAGGAAATGTAGAAACTCTACATATTGGAAGGATATTGAAAGGACTCTGATTGCTAAGTCTGTGATATGAAAGAAGAGTTATAATGATGAGACACCTAAACCAATCAGCTTTGAGGTAAACGATGGAGTATATTTGTTAGTATCATCGATGAGGTGTGTTACTTATTTTGAAAAAGGTACAAGTTGACACCAAGATGTGTTGGCACATCTAGAATAATAGAAAAGTTGGGAATCAGTTGTGTCATTTGGAATTACCTAAAGAAATATCGAAATAACACATGGTGTTACATGTGGAAAGCTTTATGAAATATTCACAACTGGTAATGAAGATTGGATGATTATACCAAATTAGAATTCAAGAAAAGTTAGTATATGTTGAGAAGCCGGAATATATTATGGATACAAAAGTAATGAAATTAAGAAACAAAGGAATTTGAGATGGTGCGTATACATTGGGAGCATCACCATAAAGCGAATCACACTTATGAAATTAAGGATAATATATTAATGGGGTATCATCATCTGTTTGAGTTCAAATAACTTCGAGGACAAAGTTTGAGCGTGGTGGAGCCCATGCTGTAACATCCTAAGAATTTAAAATGATGTGATTGAGGTTTAATAGTTTAAATTTGTAATTTAAGTTGGATTGCATTTGGATTAATTATAAAAGTTGGTTGTTTTATTTAGAAATTTATGAGTTCAATTTATTAAGTTAATATAATTATTATTAAGTGGTTGAAAGGATAAAATAAAGATTTAATCTTTATATATTTAATGGAATTAAGAATTTGGTTGCTATTTTAAGGAATTAAGAAATTTTAAAGTTTCGAGCTACAATTATTAAAGTATGATAAATTTAAGTTATAGTGACGTTAAAATCAAGACATAAATCAGTATTCAAGAAAGTTTGATATGTTGAGGGGTTGAATGTGTCAAAAGTTGAAAGTGGGGAATTTAAAAGACTTGAGTCTTTCATTTTAACACATTCATCTATCTCTCCACCTTCTCACTAAAGAAAGAACAACCACGGTTCTTTCATCTTCAACTCAAGAGTTTAAGAAACATCAAAGCTTGGAAACCCATTACTGAGACAATTATGCAACATTGAAACCCATTACTGAAACCTTGATACTGAGACCCGTACATACTGAAACTCACATACACAGAGACAATATATATATATATATATATATATATATATATATAAAGGAATATATATATATATATATATATATATATATATATATATATATATTATATATCATCTCAGTTGGGTTTTATTGGCGAAAATAAAATGGAACCGGTCGGACTCTCTTAAATTTCAGATATAATTTTGACGGGTTAACGCGATAATTTGTGAAACTTGGCGAGACTCATTATTAAACGAGAGATTGATGGTATTAATGAGGGGATTAATTGTGAATAATAAAACCATCAAGTAAGAGGAATTAAATATGAGTTTCGGATGAAGGTTCCGAATGTTGTAACACTTTTAATTGTACAACTTGATGTACATTTGTTGAGGAACATGTTTATGATATGATTTTCTTATGGAACTGTAACAGGTCCCTTGTGGTGTTGTCTAACCCACAGTGGGGTACTTTGTGAGTTCCGATTGAAATCCCGAGGAGGATTAGGATAACTTGAAGTTATTTGTGCACCCACAGTGAGTACCTTTGATTTTAACATGTCTGCATCTGCTTTATGTTTGCTTTGCCTGATGAGGCATGTTGTTTCATTTTCGTTTGGCATTCTACTAACTTGCGTATATGTTGATGCACATTCATACTTGTTGCATGTCCGTTCATTTGTTGTGCATCCTTTTGATGGACCTGCGTGGTCGCATCTGTACTCTGATGTTACTGTGCTATATGACCAAGAGTTTGACACCTCTGTGGTCAGCATAGACAGTAAGTCATCCCCGATGTAATGTCTGCCTCAGATGGTTGGTTTTCTTATGCTGAGTGTCAGCTCGAAGGAGCTGCGGCTCAGGTTTACATACTTTGAGTACGTGTGGAGTATATGGTGTGTGTTACCGCGGTTACTCTGGGTGGCATCATAAAGATTTGTAGAATGTGTAAAATCTTATGGTATTCACTAAGCAATTCGCTTACCCCTTAGTTGTTACAATTTTACAGGAAAAGGGAAATCGGCGGCGGGACAATCTAGCTAGGACGGTTGTTGAAGTATTTGAAGTTTGCTACTGTTTATCTTGGTATTTGGTTAATGAAATTACTGTTGTAATAAAATTTGGGATGATGTAATACTTTTGAGTTTGTAGATTTAGACGTATAACCTATGTAACACTGTAGGGGGGTTGAACACAAATTTGTATTATTCTATTTTGTATTTTATTGCTTCCGCACTTTAAGCCTTCAAATCATTATGTAATTGTACGTTGGTGATTAATCCTGGGTGTATTGTAATTGTGGTTAAATGTGGCAAGGGTGTCACAATTTCTGACAGTGTCTACCGAGCCAAATCTTCATATGAAAAAAAAAACAGATTCTGGAAATTATAAAGGGCCTAAAAAGTTGAAATGGCTAAAAAGAGTATGTTTTTCTAGAAAATTTTGATGAAAAGATGTTCCTCAAAAGGAAGATTCTTCGTAAGGAATACAAAATTCAATTGTAAAGTATTCCTTTTAAAGTCGGCAGTAGTGGTAGATATATGTATGTATTCTAGTTTAGTTTGTATTCCTCAAAATTTTTCTTGAAAAGTTTTTGTCTAGAGAATGCAATCTTTTGGCTAGAGTTCTCTACTTATCCAAAAAAGTCCTCACCTTTTTCCCTAGCCCCATTACAACCTTTGTGAAGCCCACATGATAAATGTGCATTTCTTGAATTCAAGTGTTGGAGATTTGATACCTTACCAAGTTTATGTTAATAGGTGCATTAACTTGTTGCAATTGAGTGTTATGTCTAAAGAATACGCCGAGAGCATTGAGTGATTCATTCATCTTTCGTGAGGTGTATTCTTCATGCATTTCTTGGTCTAAAAAATATGCAGGCACAAACAAGTTATCTTTGATGCATTCTCTTGATGTTTAACTTTGTCTTCAAGATGGGTTTCATGCTAGTCTTTAATGCCTTGGAATTTTTTATTTCCTTTTAAGAGAAGCTCTTTCCTTTTCCCTCCCTGGCCAAATTGTTGTAAAGGATTGCTTAAGGGCAAGCAATGTGTAAGTGTGGGAATGTTTGATATCGCCAAATTTACATATACTTTATGGCGATTTTATTCCTTCATTTTAGCTATTTTTATTATTCCCTATTGTTATTTTTGGTTATTTATAATTTTTGTTTTAATTTCAGCCTTAATTGTTAAAAAGAAGAAGTTCAGAAGGGACCAGCAGATTTTGACTCGCCGAGTCTCAATTAAATTTCTTGAATTTCAGTTTCCAGCAAGTTTCGACTCGTCGAGTCATATTACCCGACGCGGCGATTCGCCTGTTGATTGTACGTGCGGGTAGTTAAGGGCGGTCCAATGAGGGCTTGACACGCAAGCGACTCGACGAGTCGATTTGGGTGACTCGTCGAGTCGCCGTCAGATATAAAAGCTTTTTGTTCATTTCAGCAAAGAAAGGAGAGACAAACTTTCACACACTTTGACACATATCTCTGCACGTTTTTGAAGAAGAAAAAGGCGAGTTTTGGCTGATTTCAAAGGCTACATCAAGGGGAACAACATTCTTACATCAAGGATCATCATTTGGGGAATTTACTCATTTCTAAATCTTTTGATTATGTGTAAACTTTTGATTATCATTGTGTTATTGATGGATTTACTCCAAAATATGGAGTAGTGTTTTGTCGTAAACATTTGGGGTTAAAAACCCTAAACATTGGATGATATCACTTTTGTGGTTAGAATGAATATATCGTTGATCTTTTCATGAAATTGATTTTTATATAATGTTGGGATGAATGATGAATGTGTGATCTTTGATGATTTATTTATGTGATGTGAGTCAATATTTAGTCATTCATTATTAACAAAGTTGATTATCAATGCTTTGTTGGTAGTTTTGAGATTGTGAGATCCAAAAAGGGATTTCATTCATTATTTTGATCTAACATTATATTAAGGTTTGTGATTTAAATGTGAGTCTAATCATAAACCACTTTGAGATCTTTACATTTGATTATATCATGATTAGATTATATTTGCAAGTAATTTGGAAATATTTGAAGGTTTAACTTTGATATGATTGAGTGATCTACATATTTTAGTTAACTTATCATTTGAGATTATAACATTATATCTGAGTGGGGTAATGTTATGATCATTGCTTGCTAAATGAGTTTTTGATAAATGTGTGGTCGAGTGATCTTCACACATTTAGAATTAATTCTAGGATTAATATGTATTCATTTTATTGTATTTAATCCTTTTAGTATTCATTCTAGCCTCGCTCTTACTGCCATTATCCAATGTTTAGGGGAAAAGATTCCAAACTATTACACCTCCTGATATAGTATTATTCAGTGATAGTTTCCTTCGTGTGTCAATTAAGTTGTGGAATTTTCAGTTCCAATTTTATTTAATCATTTTCAAATCGCTACTAAAACTCAATTTGACTGTATCTAATCTTTAGTTGTCATCTATTTTTCTTATTTCATCTCTGTCCCTGTGTTCGATATCCGGACTTATCTAAACTTGACTAGTAAACGATATGTGACACTTGTCTATTTGTCCACTAGTTTAGCTTATTTATTTCCTATTTTTATTAAAACAAAAAGGTGTGCTAGCACGATCATCACAGTACTCGCCATAACAGTCTTATCGTCGGCAGTCTAGTTCTCCTGGTCATGCTCGTGCATACTCCATCAACACCAAGCCGCAGTACTGCAATAAATGCCATTTGGAACATTTCGGCAAATGTACTAAGGGGCGTGCATGTTTTTGCTGTGGAGAATTGGGCCACTACCAAAATGAATGCCCACGAAGATCGGATGCCTGCCATAAATGTGGTGTGTGGGGGCACTATAGCAGGGATTGTTGAAAGAATGCTCCAACAGCTGCTGCTCCATCTTCGACTCGATCATTTGGAGGATCAAGTGGTGGTTCGGTCAACCGCCGGAACCAACCACAAAGGGGACAGGCTAGTGCATTTCAGATTATCGCGGAGGAAGCTAGGGAAAACCCAGAGGTGGATGCAGGTACGTTTATAGTTAACTCCTTGCTTGCAAAAGTGATGTTTGATTCTATGTCAAGTATAACAGAACATAGTATTTAGTGAATTTAACGTAATAAATGTAGAAGATGTCGACATTGTAAATAAGAATAACAAATGCCAAGAAGGACCGATGTTTGTTATAATTGAGGAAAAATGGGTCATTGTAGAAGAGTACTTTAAGATTCTATATGTAATACTTCATTGAAGTTTTATGATTTTGAAGATAACATAAACTTAAGTATTATGAAAAGTTGTTACAAATATAGGTATGATTATGTTTGTAAATGAGAATACTCGAGTATATGAATAGGCATTAGATGAATAGCCAAAATGGATTTTGAAGCTTTGAATTGGAAAAGATGCTTTAAATATCCTGGAATTTGTGAACGAGTTTGGAAGTTGTAATAAAGATTAAGCTTGACTATAATAGGTTAAAGAATGGGAAGTAATTGTATTAGTATCATAGATGATATGTTTGAGGGATTGATAACAACTTGTAATGGTTATCATAAAGCAAAATAGCATCAACTTGTATTAAAAAGGGAACGCTAAGGTATATTGTGTTGATTATTTTAAGCTTAAAAAGGTTATGATTGATGTTGAAATTATTTAGTAACACATTAGTTAAAGTAGATCATGTGTATCATGATTGTACTTTAATGATTGAAGAAGTAGTCTTATATGTTGAATTGATCCCTGGAGTTTCTCTAATAACTTGTTGTTCGTATTTTCATGCATCTACCGAAATGTAAGAGAAATGCGACATCAACATGGCTACGAGTAAAACTTACCAGCAACCGATAGAAGATCAGAATGGATGATTTATTTTCATATCGGCATATATGACAATATAATGTATTTTGGATTTAAGTATAAACTGAAAAGATCAATGGATTAGATGGGAATTCCGAATAACACTAGTTATCATGATAAAGTAAAGAAGACCATGTTTAAAGTTTTGCACGCAAAGAAATGTAGAAGTCCTACATGTTGGAAAGAAATCGAAGGAACTATGATTGTTATGTCTGCATTATCACAAAAGTGTTACTATGGTAATAGATATAAACTGATCAGTTATAAGATAAATAATTGAGTGTAGTTGAAAGTATCACCGATGAGGGTTGAAACTTGTTCTGTAAAAAGAGACAAGTTGACACCAAGGTGTATTGGATTATTTAGAATAACAGAAAAGTTAGGAATCAGTCGAGTCATTTGGAATTTTCCTAAGGAAGTATTGAATTAATACATGGTGTTTCATGTGGAAAGCTGTATGAAATCTTCACAACTGGTAATGAAGATTGGCTGATTATACCAAATTAAAATTCAAGAAAGGTTAGTATATGTTGAGAAACATGTATGTGTTTTGAATACTAACATCAGAAAGTTAAGGATCAAAAAGATTAAACTAGTGTTAATACGTTGGAAGCATCACAAAGGAGTAAACCATACTTGGGAGATAAAAGCCGATATGTTGAATAAGTAAACGAATCTGTTCGAATACAAGTAACTTCGAGGACGAAGTTTGAGCGTGGTGGAGCCCATGCTGTAACATCCTAGAAATTAAATTATTGTATTTGTGGTTTATTAGTTTAAATTTTAAATTTAAGTTGGATTGCATTTGGAATAATTATAAAAGTTGGTTGTTTGATTTAGAAATTGATAATTTCAATTTATTAAGTTAATATAATTATTATTAAGTGGTTGAAAGGGTAAAATAAAGATTGAATCTTTATTTAATGGAGTTTAAGAAGTTGGTTGCTATTTTAAGGAATTAAGAAATTTTAGAATTTCGAAGTATAATTTATTTAGAATGACGATTAAAAATTATAATGATGATGAAATAAAGAGGGGAATCTTTATTTGATGAAAGATACATAAGTTGAGGGGTTAAAGGTGTTAATAGCCAAAAGTTGGAAATAAAAGACTTCAAAGTCTTTCATTTCAACAAAATCTCAACTCTCTGCTCTCTCTCTTTAAAAGAAAAACCCACGGGTTCTTTATCTCAAATCAAGAATCAAAGGAAACCTCAAACTGGTAGCTGAAAACTTGGATTCGGGTTGCATTGGAGGAACTATAAACACTACAAGCATCGATTTAAGGTAAATATCTCTCAAAAATTTCAATTTTAAGGGTTTATGGTTTAGTTTTGGATGAAAACCGAATCTGAGATTGAGGATTCAAAATGTTGATGCATGTCAAATATTTTGATGGGTTTGTGTAAATCTAGTGTTGTAGAAGTTATGTACAAATTTTTGGGTCCTAAATCGAGTTATAAGTATGATTGTAAAAATTTACAAGTATGCGTACTGTGCATTTACATGGTACCGAGACAAGTTTGGAGGTACCGAAACCTTAAAGGTTTCGGTACATATACCGAAACCCTCTACCGAAACCCATATTAGTGAAACTTGGAGGTACCGAAACCTTAAGGTTT
This sequence comes from Centrapalus pauciflorus, assembly GCA_020465985.1. Lineage (NCBI taxonomy): Eukaryota > Viridiplantae > Streptophyta > Magnoliopsida > Asterales > Asteraceae > Centrapalus > Centrapalus pauciflorus. The sequence goes on from JAANYP010008336.1 coordinate 197,766, forward strand.
CGGTACATGATACTGAAACTCACATAGTACAGAAACCCACACTACTGAAACCTTTATGTACCGAAACCATCACATGTACCGAAACTCTCTAAAGGTTTCGGTATAATGAAACCTACCGAGACTACAAAAGGTTTCGGTACATACTACTGAAACTTTTTAGTGAAACCTTGATGGTGAAACTTTTTAGTGAAACCTTTGATAGTGAAACCCATCAAAGGTTTCACTAAAAAGTTTCACCATCAAGGTTTCACTAAAAAGTTTCAGTAGTATGTACCGAAACCTTTTGTAGTCTCGGTAGGTTTCATTATACCGAAACCTTTAGAGAGTTTCAGTACATGTGATGGTTTCGGTACATAAAGGTTTCAGTAGTGTGGGTTTCTGTACTATGTGAGTTTCAGTATCATGTACCGAAACCGGTACCTCCAAGTTTCACTAATATGGGTTTCGGTAGAGGGTTTCGGTATATGTACCGAAACCTTTAAGGTTTCGGTACCTCCAAACTTGTCTCGGTACCATGTAAACGCACAGTACGCATACTTGTAAATTTTTACAATCATACTTATAACTCGATTTAGGACCCAAAAATTTGTACATAACTTCTACAACACTAGATTTACACAAACCCATCAAAATATTTGACATGCATCAACATTTTGAATCCTCAATCTCAGATTCGGTTTTCATCCAAAACTAAACCATAAACCCTTAAATTCGAAATTTTTGAGAGATATTTACCTTAAATTGATGCTTGTAGTGTTTATAGTTCCTCCAATGCAATCCGAATCCAGGTTTTCAGCTACCAATTTGAGGTTTCCTTTGATTCTTGATTTGAGATAAAGAACCCGTGGGTTTTTCTTTTAAAGAGAGAGAGCAGAGAGTTGAGATTTTGTTGAAATGAAAGACTTTGAAGTCTTTTATTTCCAACTTTTGGCTATTAACACCTTTAACCCCTCAACTTATCTATCTTTCCTCAAATAAAGATTCCCCTCTTTATTTCATCATCATTATAAATTTTAATCGTGATTCTAAATAAATTATACTTCGAAATTCTAAAATTTCTTAATTCCTTAAAATAGCGACCAACTTCTTAAACTCCATTAAATAAAGATTCAATCTTTATTTTACCCTTTCAACCACTTAATAATAATTATATTAACTTAATAAATTGAAATTATCAATTTCTAAATCAAACAACCAACTTTTATAATTATTCCAAATGCAATCCAACTTAAATTAAAAATTTAAACTAATAAACCACAAATACAATAATTTAATTTCTAGGATGTTACAGCATGAGCTCCACCACGCTCAAACTTCGTCCTCGAAGTTACTTGTATTCGAACAGATTCGTTTACTTATTCAACATATCGGCTTTTATCTCCCAAGTATGGTTTACTCCTTTGTGATGCTTCCAACGTATTAACACTAGTTTAATCTTTTTGATCCTTAACTTTCTGATGTTAGTATTCAAAACACATACATGTTTCTCAACATATACTAACATTTCTTGAATTTTAATTTGGTATAATCAGCCAATCTTCATTCCCAGTTGTGAAGATTTCATACAACTTTCCACATGAAACACCATGTGTTAATTCAATACTTCCTTAGGAAAATTCCAAATGACTCGACTGATTCCTAACTTTTCTGTTATTCTAAATGAGCCAATACACCTTGGTGTCAACTTGTCTCTTTTTACAGAACAAGTTTCAACCCTCATCGGTGATACTTTCAACTACACTCAATTATTTATCTTATAGCTGATCAGTTTATATATATTACCATAGTAACACTTTTGTGATAATGCAGACATAACAATCATAGTTCCTTCGATTTCTTTCCAACATGTAGGACTTCTACATTTCTTTGCGTGCAAAACTTTAAACATGGTCTTCTTTACTTTATCATGATAACTAGTGTTATTCGGAATTCCCATCTAATCCATTGATCTTTTCAGTTTATACTTAAATCCAAAATACATTATATTGTCATATATGCCGATATGAAAATAATCCATCCATTCTGATCTTCTATCGGTTGCTGGTAAGTTTTACTCGTAGCCATGTTGATGTCGCATTTCTCTTACATTTCGGTAGATGCATGAAAATACGAACAACAAGTTATTAGAGAAACTCCAGGGATCAATTCAACATATAAGACTACTTCTTCAATCATTAAAGTACAATCATGATACACATGATCTACTTTAACTAATGTGTTACTAAATAATTTCAACATCAATCATAACCTTTTTAAGCTTAAAATAATCAACACAATATACCTTACCGTTCCCTTTTTAATACAAGTTGATGCTATTTGTTTTATGATCAACACTACAAGTGGTTATCAATCCTTCAAACATATCACATATGATACTAATACGATTAGTTCGAATTCTTTAACCCATCATGGTCAAACTTAAACTTTATTACAACTTCTAAACTCATTCATAAATTTCCAAGAAGTCTATAACATCTTTCCAATTCAAAGCTTCCAAGTCCATCTTGGCTATTCATCTACTGCCTATTTATATACTCGAATATTCTCATTCACAAACAGGATTATACTTATATTAGTAATAAAACTTTATATCACTCGATTTCATGTTAACTTCAGCATCATAGAACTTCGATGAAATATTACATATGGAATCTTTAAAGTATACTTCTAACTCTATGGATTAATGTCCAAAAGTTATAACCACAATCTCAGAGATCTCATCTCTTTTGTTGAACCTTTCATTCATAGTTTCATCATGTAATATCATTACATGCTAATTCTTTGGTCGAAATTTGCAATTTCTGCTAAAATGGCCCACTTTTCCACACTTATAACAAGCATCAGCCTTCATTGGACATGTGTTAGCCTTATGTCCAAATTGATTACAATGGCAACATCTCTTACTTCTATCACGTTTATTTGTTCTTGACCTCAAGTATAGTCCATTTAGTTCATCTTCTCCAAACTTTACAATCTTTCCAATAGCTCTTTCTTCATGATTAACATGTGGCACGATATCAGGCTCACCATATTGCCTACTAAACAACAACTTGAATTGTTCCCAGCTAAAGGGAGCAATCAACTCGGATCTCAATTCTTTTTCCCAACAGTTCCACCATTCCTTAGCTTGTCCAATCAATTGATCCTTAGCCAAAAATACCTTGTACTCATCCTTACAATTCATTTCCTTAAAGATCTGTTCCATAATTGTAATCCACATTTCTGCTTCCTCAATTCTCAGGGATCCAAAGAATGTTGGTGGTTGCCAGTCCTTGAATGATCTAATTACATATTTCATGTAATTCTCATTTATTCCGGTTTCATAATCAATCTTTTCCTTGCCCTTGTCTTTACGTTTTGCTTTATTTCTAAAGTTTATGTCATCCTTAACATAATTTCTTTCATGTTCCCTTTCTTCTTTTCTCTTGTCTTCTTTTCTTTTAGCTTTGGCCTCATCTCGAGCTTGAAATTGATCTTGAATCATTCTGTTTTGTTCTGCCATCATTGATAACATCATTTCCCTCATTTCTCGTGGCGTCATTCCTCCTTCAGACATGTTCTGAAATACAAAATATATAACTTGTTTAGTAACATGTCATTTATTTAAAGACACCACCTAATTGTCCCGTATGATAGTCAATTTCTTATGAATACTAGATCATAGCCTATCTTAGTTCAGATCATTTCCTAAATTCACTACATATCATCACGTAATGTTTGAGATCAAGACCTCACGGACACTTAAATCTCAAACTACTGCTCTAATACCATTCGCTGTGACACCCTTGCCACATTAACCACCATTACAACACACCCAGGATTAATCACCAACACATAATTTCATAATGATCTGATAGCTTAAATTACAGTGCGGAAGCATAAAATACAAAATAAAGTAATACAAATTTGTGTCCAACACCCTACGGTGCTACATAGGTTACACGTCTAAGTCTACAAGCTCAAAAGTATTACATCATCCCCAAATTTATTACAACAGTAATTTCATAAACCAAATATCAAGTTAGACAGTAGAAATCTTCAAATACATCAACAGACGTCCTAGCTAGATGGTCCCGCCGCAGATTTCCCTTTTCCTGTAAAAAGTCAACAACTGAGGGGTAAGCGAATTGCTTAGTGAATACCATATGATTTTACACATTCTACAAATCTTTATGATGCCACCCAGAGTAACCGCGGTAACACATACCGTATACTCCACACGTACCAAGGTACGCAAACCTGAGCCCGCAGCCCCTTAGAGCTGACACTCGGCATAAGAAAACCAACCATCTGAGGCAGACATTACATCGGGGATGACTTACTGTCTATCCTGACCATAGAGGTGTCAAACTCTTGGTCACATAGCACAGTAACATCAGAGTACAGATGCGACCACGCAGGTCCATCAATAGGATGCACAACAAATGAAAGGACATGCAACAAGTATGAATGTGCATCAATATATACGCTATTTAATAGAGTGCCAAACGAAAATGAAACAACATGCCTCGGCAGGCAAAGCAAACATAAAACAGATGCAGACATGCTAAAATCAAAGGTACTCACTGTGGGTGCGTTATTAAACTTTAAGTTATCTTATATCTCCTCGGGCTTTCAACCGGATCACAAAGTACCCCACTGTGGGTTAAACAACACCACAAGGGAACTGTTACATTTTCATAAATAAAACATATCATACATATGTTTGATATCAATATTAAAGTGTCACATCATTCGGAACCTTCATCCGAAACTCATATTTAAATCCTCTTACTTGATGGTTTTATTATTCTCAATTATCCCCTTTATTGATACCATCAATCTCTCTTTTAATAATAAGTTCCATCAAGTTTCTCAAATTAATGCGCCAATCCTTCGAAATTATAATCCGAAATTATACCTTAGATCCCCAATTTCTGGGATTGCCAATTTGTCCAGAATTTATCATTATATATTACTGAATTTAAGAAGGTCCGACCGTTTCTATTTTATTTTCAAAAATCAAACCCCAACTGTTGGTACACCCTGTGTGACGATAGCAGTCTAATCGATTATGATTTAGGTAATATTCTGAGTTAACCAGTATTTTGATATATATGTTTAATATGTGTTTGTATGTTATTGATTGTGTGTTTGAACTTGATGTAACATATTACAAGAAGTTCAAACATAAAGGTCAAAGATTATGTCAAGCATAAGTTAAAACATAAGTTTCATCACTTAAGTGTTTAAGTGTATTGGCTAGATTCGAATAGGTTAAGCATGACATTCGAATCTGTGATAGATTCGAATGAGACCATAGATTCGAATATAGGTTAGATTCGAATCTGTCAGATGGACAGATTCGAATGGGCCTTAGGCCAGATTCGAGGTTGGCCCACAACAAACTCGAATCAGGGTCTATAATTAGGGATAGACTCGAATCATTAGTAGACCTTTGGCAGAATTCGTGAGGAATTAAGCAATAGGCGATCTCGAGTTTATCAGCTAGGTGAGTCCCGTTTCGGAGAGAATTAGTACGTAGGATCGTTCGTGTGTCGTTCGTTCAGCGTCTAATAGTCTCCGTGTTTCCGTTGGTTGAGAGTTGTCCGTCTAACCGTCAACGAGGATTCCGCACTCGTTAACGGATCCGCGTCTAGATAGATCTTGCATTGGTAGACCTTACAAGTGGTATCAGAGACAACGGAGTGTTCGTGGTGTTCTTCGTGTTCATCAGATACATTCTAGGTTTCTTGACGCTAGTTGGACGGTTTTTCTCTAAAAAACGTGTTTTTGAGCTTAGCAAATTCATATTCGGGAAACATTTTGTCGTTTTTCACGTTTTTGGTCGAAATCATTGTTTTCATTTGAAAATTAGTGATTTAATCCATAAAACGTCAAAAAATCAAAGTGTTAGCCGTTTTTCCGAGTTTGCGGCGCTCGAATCTATAGGGGTAATTAGGGTTTTACTTTATTTTCGAGTCTAACCAAAATACGCTCCTTTCGAGTCAATTTCAGTCAGTTTCGAGTCTGTGGTGTTTCGAATCTGTTAATACATTCGAATTGGATCTCGAGTCTATATTGTTTCGAGTTTGTTTCGAGTTGGTTACTGTTTCGAGTCTGTGCTTCGATTCTGCTGAATTTCGATTCTATTGTGCCTTCGATTCTAAGGGTCTTCGAGTCTAAGGGGTCCTTCGAATCTGTCATATCTTCGAATCTAAGGAATTGTTCGAATCTGCCATAATTTCGAATCTAATTGAATTAAGATACTTAATCGAATTTAATACCAAATAAATTGGAATCTAATTACATTCGAATCTATCTAGATTCGAAAGAGTTAATCCACATTAGTTTCGAATTAAATTAATTAAGTCTAAAATTCAATTTGTTTCAGAAAAGATGTCAAACCTTCAGAAATTCCTTGAAATGGATCACGAAGTTGGGAAGGCTAATGCACCACCAAAGCTGATGAAAGTTGAGGATTATTACTGGTGGAAGGACAGATTTACGGATTTTGTACGATTCAACGATATGCGCATGTGGGTGTGCATTGATGAAGGGTACATTCCACCAGTATCTGAGGTAGAAGGCCGTCAAAAGGTTCTGTCATACCAGATGATGAAAGAGGATGACAAGAAACTATTTGAAGCCGAAAACAAAGCTTTCTCTATTATCCGTATGGCGTTACCTCAAGATATCTTGCACACATTTCGGACTCAGAGGACGTCAAAAGAACTTTGGGAGTCTCTGCAGAAAAGGTGTGAGGGTAATCCACGGGTACGAAGAAAGCGTACAGAGCTGTTGACCCAACAGTTTGCAATTTTCAAGGCTCTTAAGGATGAACAGTTGGATGATATTATCACACGATTCTATCATCTGATAACAGAGCTTGAAAGTCACGGCATTGAGTACTCGGACAGTGACAAGAACAACAAGCTTCTTGATGCCCTACCAGCCAAATGGGCTATGTACGTGGCAATGATTAAGCTGAATGAAGATAAATACTATGCTCAATCACTGGATGACATCGTGGGAACGTTAAGGGCATACCACTTCGAAATGATAAAGGCTGAGACTGATTACGAGCAAGTCCAAAATCCGGCTATGTATTTTGGAAAGACATCAAAATCATCAGTGACAGCTGATCAGAAGAGTGCTACAGCGTTTTTCACCGGAGAAACGTCATCGCCACCAGAGTCCGAAGACTCACTGAATCGCGCGTTCTTAGGGTTAGGAAGATCGGAAGAACCGCAACCTCAAGTCCAACAGGCATCGACCAGTCAGAGCTATTCGAAGATGCCAATGAGCGCAAAGTCGGCGGAAGAACATCTGAATCTGCTTGCTTCGTTTGTGGCCGCATACGGAAATTGCGTTCAAGGGAAGATCAACGATCCGGCTCTTTGGGATGAAGATTACGATCAGGTCCCTGATGACTTAGAGGAAATGGATCTGAAATGGCAACTGGCCATGGTAACCCAGAGGGTTAAGAGATTCATAAAGAGAACTGGGAGGAATCTGCAGATGAACAACAAGGGGATAGGATTTGATAAGTCCAAGGTGAAATGCTACAACTGTCAGGGATTGGGACACTTCGCCAGGGAGTGTCAAAGACCGAAGGTAGAGACATACCAGGGGCAGAGTCAGCATCAAGGACAGTACCAAAGTCAGTCCCAACAGAGATACCTTCCGAGTTCTTCGTCTGGTCAAGCCAATCTAGCGGGTCTGATATCCAATGTCACTTCTGACAGACAGCTAGATGGTTCCTATGACTGGAGTTCACATCCGGAGTCCAACGCTAGAGCTTTCATGGCTGAAGTTACGGAGAATGGTTGTGATGAAGATGAGCAGACCACAAGGGAAAACAGTCCGCTGTGGGTAGAGAAAGCGAATGATCAGACCGTGCTGGAGTTTGCTGCTCAGATGGCCAACGTGGAATCTGACAACTCAAAGGTTAGTCTTTCTTATTCTCTATTTCGTGATTTATGTGCTTTATGTGTTAGTTCTAATGATAGGTTAAATCTAGTCTTAGACTCACATAAGACCATAGCTGCTCAAAATGAAAACTTAAAAATAGAAAATGCTAGCCTAAATGATATAAAACAAGATTTAAAAGAAAAGCTTAAGGCTGATGCTCAAGATGTAATCGTTCTAAAAGACAAACTGAGTGAGCAGTGTGTTAGGATAGAACTTATGTATGAGCACGTAGAGGCCTTGACCAAAAGTCTGAAAGACAAGGACATAGAGCTAGCCGAGACCAAGGTTAAGGGAGCCGAGGCAAATAGCAAGCTGGAAAAGTTTAGGAATTCGAGCCTAAACCTAGGGAAAGTCTTAGATGCCCAAAGACAGTCTAAGAAGCCTGTAGGTCTAGGTTTTCACGAAATTCCTCCACCTTTCAATGATAACTATGTGCCTCAGCCTCAGGAGAAAACTGACAAGACAGTAGTTTTAGAGGACCTACCTGAACCTACACCTGAGACTAAAGTTGAAAATACACCTAAGGTGACTGACTCAACCGTCAAGGTCAAGAAAGTGAAATTTGTGTCTTCCTCCAGTGAAACACCTGCAGGCAAACAGAAAATTTCATGGGCTGACCAGGTCGAAGAGACAGACACAATAGATGTACCAAAGGATGTAGACACCAGTGAGACACCTAGATCTAAGGGACCAACCAAAAAGTCCATGGATAAGATGTCTTGCTTTAGATGTCACGAGAAAGGGCATGTTGCTTCTCACTGTCCAAATAGGAAAGCAGATGTTACCCCTAAGACAGTGAACCCAACACCTGTTAAGCCCTCGACAAGTGTGGCGAGCACGAGTAGTTCTCAGAGTACCGAGAAAACTGTGCAGGCCGCACCAAAACCTGTTGTGAAACAAAACACCGGTTAAGGTTGGACCAAAAGAAGTGGTTAGGAAAAATTCACCGAATCGTGTCATTAATCAATCTAGGTCAGCACCTCAACAAGTCTATAGGAGCACCACACCTAGCAGGTCACACACTCCAGTTAGGTCACATACTCCTGTCAGACAATATGTTCCGGTAAAAGCTCAGGGATCACAGTCTGAAATGCATTATAATAAGACTTATTCTAGAGCACCACAACAAATGCCTACTCAAAGGCAAAGAGTGAATCTAAATCACTCGGCACCACAACAGAATTCAGTTCAAAGGCCCAAGTCACCTGAAAGGAGAGATGGGTACTTGAAAGAGTTCAAGTATGTGGACGAGAATGGTATTACCAAGTCAGTCATGGCTTGGGTTCCCCGTGATAACTAACCTATTTTTCTTTCATGTGCAGGAGATAACTACCGGTCCAAACAACAAATGGTTCGTCGACAGTGGTTGCTCCAGGCACATGACGGGGGAAAGAAGTCTTCTCACAGACTTCAAGGGGGGTAATAGGGGATTTGTATCATTCGCTGGCAACAAAGGAGGAAATATCACTGGAACTGGAGAAGTCACTAATGGGACGATTACATTGGATCAAGTTTATCACGTTGATAAACTGGTTCATAATCTCATTAGTGTATCTCAAATCTGTGATAAGAAGAACTCGGTGTTATTTACTGACACTGAGGCGTTAGTGCTCAAGCCGGGATTCAAGATACCTAAAGATTGGATATTGATGCGGGCTCCAAGGAAGAATGACTTGTACATGCTCGATATGAACAAGCCAGATAATTCGATGGGTCCGATCTGCTTACTATCAAAAGCTTCGGAGACGGAATCTGTTTTGTGGCACAGACGCATGGCTCACTTGCACCTAAGGAAAATGAACTACATAACGAAGAATGGTTTGGTGCAAGGTGTGCCTCTGAAGAGCTTTCAATTTGAAGACAAGTGTCTACCGTGCATGAAGGGCAAGCAACATAAAAAGACACACAAGTCCAAGAAGCTGAACTCCATAACCTCGACATTCGATTTGTTGCATATGGACCTTTTCGGCCCTATCAACCAAAGGAGTATAGGAGGTAGTTGGTTTTGCTTAGTTATCACTGACGATTACTCACGGTTTTCTTGGGTTTTCTTTTTAGGTACGAAGGACGAGACGGCTACAAAGCTCATCGGGTTCTTAGACCAAGTGGAGAATTCCTACGGAACAAGGGTTAAACATATTCGTAGTGATAATGGGACTGAATTTAAAAACTCTGTAATTGGTGTATATTGTCTATCAAAGGGCATCGTACATCAATTCAGTGCACCATATGAACCTCAACAGAATGGGGTGGCCGAACGTAAAAACAGAACATTGATTGAGGCTGCAAGGACTATGCTTTCGGATTCAAAGCTTCCTACCATGTTTTGGGGGGAGGCAGTGAATACCGCGTGCCATATTTTACATAGAGTCCTTACAGTCAAATCATTGAACAAAACATGTTATGAAATTTTGAATAAACGGCCACCTAACTTAACTGGATTCGAACCGTTTGGAGTACCATGCACACTTTTAAGAACAAAACATCAACCGAAGTTTGGTGAAAAGGCTGACGAAGGATACTTCCTAGGTTATGTGCCAAACTCACCAAACAAACGGGTGTTTAACAAAACAACTGGTACTGTGGAGATTGTGTATAACATTGAAGTCACAAGTTCTACACATGAACCCCAAACTGGTCCGGAATGGATATTTGACTATGATAAGTTATTTGAGTCATTTAACATTCCTTTGGATGATACTGCAGGTACAATCGATAAAGACATGGCGACGTTGAACCTAAATGACGATGGCCATATTTTTCCAAGGACCACGTTCGAATCTACGTCCGAGCCTACTGCGACTGTAGATGGGTCTCCAGAAGTTGCTAATCCAGAAGAACCTAACACTGAGAATCAGACTCAAGCATCAAGTTCTGCCTCTGAGGAAAACGTCCGTGAGGAAGAGAATGTGGAAGCTGAGCCTGTTCCCCCTTTAGGTGAAATAGGATCCAACTTAGGAGATAATCTAAGGGTAGACGAAATAGAGACCTCTAGGATTAACAAGAATCATCCTATAGATAGCATCATAGGAAATCCTAACGAGGGTGTGAGGACTCGGAGTAGTGTAAATAACAACACTGTGTTGTTGTCGATGATAAACGACTCCGAGGCATATCATACATGTCTATATTCGTGTTTAATATCGCAAGTAGAGCCCAAAAATGTGCAAATGGCACTTAAGGACAACTCCTGGGTTGAAGCGATGCAGGAAGAACTTTCGCAATTTAGGAAACTAGAAGTGTGGGAGTTAGTTCCGTTACCTCGAGGGGAGATTGCCATAGGAACCAAATGGGTTTTTAAGTGCAAAAGAGACGATCGGGGTATAGTCACGCGCAACAAGGCGAGATTAGTGGTAAAGGGTTTCAACCAAGAGGAGGGAATCGATTACAACGAAGTGTTTGCACCAGTAGCAAGGTTAGAAGCAATTAGGTTGTTTTTAGCTTTTGCCTCCTTCAAGGGATTTAAGGTATATCAGTTAGATGTTAAGAGTGCTTTCCTGTATGGGAAAGTGAAGGAGTTGGTGTATGTAGAACAGCCGCCCGGGTTTACAGATCCTAAATATCCTGATAGAGTATATCGATTAGATAAGGCTCTTTAGGGATTACATCAGGCACCTAGGGCATGGTATGAGACTCTATCCAACCATCTTTTAGAAAATGGCTTTGAGAGGGGTAGGATAGATAGTACTCTATTTGTGAAGAGAAAGGGAGATCATTTTATCTTGGTACAAGTGTACGTAGATGATATCATTTTTGGATCATCAGACGAACAGATGTGCCAAGATTTCGAGAAGGTTATAAAGTCTAAGTTCGAGATGAGTGCAATGGGGGAGTTGAATTTCTTTTTGGGGTTACAAGTTGACCAGAAGAAGGAAGGCATGTTTATCCATCAGACCAAGTATGTCTATGACATATTGGAACGGTTTGGGATGGAAGGAACAAAGTTGACTGCCCACTTCAGCACGCCGATTCAAGTGAATCACAATCTCGGCCGGGTACTGATGGTGATACCGATGTGGATCCGACTTTATATCGGGCCATGATTGGGTCACTTATGTATTTAACTGCTTCAAGACCTGATATTATGTTTGCTGTTTGTATTTGTGCTAGGTTTCAAGCGAATCCGAAGGAGATGCATATGAAAGCTGTGAAGCGGATTCTACGATACCTCAAGTCGAAACCGAAGCTGGGACTTTGGTATCATGCGGAGGGAGATCTAGAGTTGGAGGCGTTCACGGATTCAGACTACGGAGGATGCAGCTTGACGCGCAAATCAACGACTGGAGGTTGTCAGTTCCTCGGAGGGAGACTGGTATCCTGGCAATGCAAGAAACAAACATCGGTAGCCGTGTCAACGTGCGAGGCCGAGTATTGCTGCTGGTAGTTGCTGTTCACAGGTTCTGTGGATACAACAACAATTGCGGGATTACGGTTTGGCTTATACTCAAACTCCAATTAGGATAGACAATCAATCAACAATTGCTATAACAAATAATCCAGTTAAACACAGTAAAACAAAGCACATAGACATAAGACATCATTTTATTCGTGATTGTGCTGAAAAGAACTTGATCAAACTGGTAAAAGTGGCAACAGAAGATAATAATGCTGATTTATTTACCAAAGCGTTTGATAAGTCACGATTTGAGTATTTAATTCAACTTAATGGAATGCGCAACCCAGAGTAAATTGACCTTAGTAGTATTTTATTTCCTTTTATAGTTGTTATATTTCTTTCTTTTTACAGTAGTCTGCTAATTTAGGAAAGTTTCTATTTTAGGAAAGTTTCTATTTTAGGAAAGTTTCTATTTTTAGTAAGTTTCTATTTTTAGTAAGTCAGTAGATTAGCTTAGTTTAATGCGTTTTGCTATGAAAAACAAAAGAAAAAAAGAGAGAAAATTACAAAAATACAAAAAAAAGAGAATATCAGAAAAGGAGTTAACTCTTAGATACATAGGTTCAAAGTGACGAAAATTAGCACCGTCGTTACAGACTCTAAGTGTTTAGGCTTTCACACATAATGCAACTAAATCCTAAGTGTTATACTTTATTTAGTTTGATGTGTTGGTAGGCATAATACATATAGGGAATCACAAGGCTAATAAAATATTCTAGAAAAAGTCAAGCGTGTCACTAACCTAGATGTATGACCAATCGGTCTTAATTTTTATGAACAAGACATACAAACATTGAGTCTAAATGAGGTATGCAAACTTTCTGGGGATGTATGGCAACATCAAATACATCTAAAATGGAAAGAATAGAAATATCATATGTAACTGAGAGTCGAAAACATGCAACTCTGTTGTACGTAAGTACAGACCTGTTGTCTCTGTTTAGATTCGGGTTAGCAGACATGTCGCTTTGTTGTACGTCAGTACAGACCTGTCACCGCTATCTGCTAACTTTAAAGTTAAACCTTAAGTCGAACTAAGACACTTTGTTGTATGAGAATACAGACCTGTGTCCGATGTTTGTCTTTTAAAGAAAGTTTGCAAATACCAACAAGTTAGAATTTTGTCTGTGTGCCTTGATCATAAAAGTATGTCTATGTCTGAGTCACGTAAGATAATTTCCTGATAAATAAAAAGGCCAAGGGATATTCCGAAATGTAGAGTGTTTAAAATACCAACAATCGGCTAAGTGGGTATGACACGACAAACAATCAAAGGAATTCAAAAAATTCCTAAGTGTGAAAGTTTAAGTACTGAAAGTTAGTATCGGACATCGCTATCTGATTGAACCTTTCTTAGACTATACTCACCAAAAAAAAAATATGTTGTTTGGTATTTAGCTTAGCTTGTAAATTTATTTTTATAACTTAAGTCTAGATTAAAATTTTTTTTAGTCAAAATTTTATTTTATTTTATTTTATTTTATTTTATTTTATTTTTATTTTTACCTTAGCTTATTTTATTTTAGTTTAGTTTAATTTTTACTTAGGTAAAAGGTCAAAAGTTACTGAGGGTGCATTCAAAGTTGGATAAAATATACAATGCGTGAAATATCTGAGCTTAGGGTAAAAGATTTGGCATAGTTTATCTGGTTACACCACACAGTAGAAAATAGTTGGAAAAAGTTGAAATTTTTCTAAGTGTTTGTAGCTTCGAATCTAAGACAGACTCGAATTTGAAGTTCTCGAATCTGTCAGTAGACTCGAATCTACACATAGACTCGAAGGTAGTTAGTATATAAAGGTCCACAGTGAAGGCATTTACTTCTCACTGTTCTCGAATCTGATTTCTCGAATCTGTCACTGGCGAACTCGAATCTATTCTCGAGTCTATCGTATTTCCACTAAACGACATTTCGTCGATTCTAAAGCTTTTGTGGTCGATTCTACTTTCAAATCTAGGTATAAGCAACATGATTGTACAAGATTTTGGTGGTTTCATACACAAATTTGGGCTTAAACATCACATTTTGATGTTTTATTGGTCAAAATAGGGTTATTCATAAATAACTAAGTTAGGACCTATAAAATATCAAATTAAAGGCATAAATCAGTGATTAGAACTTAGTTGAACTAAAGTATGTGATTTACCTAGTTCAAAATGGTTAAAATCTTGGATTTTTGTTGAAAAAAAGAGATGTCGGCCTTTCGAATCTGATAATGGACATTCGAATCTGATCATGGGTTTCTCGAATCTATCAATAGATTCGAGATGACCAGATATTCGAATCTGTCCATCAGACTCGAATAGGGTATATTCGAATCTGTCCATTACATTCGAATATGGGCACTTCGAATCTGTTACTCTCGAATCTGTACTTCATTTATTTTGTTGAATTTAAATTTTATTAAACTTGTGGAAATTTAATTGTGTTAGATTTTGTATTTAATCAAATACAAGATAAAACAAATTTGAATTTAAACAAGTTTATTGATTTTTAATAATAATCTAACAATTTTATGTATTGTGCAGATATGGCGCTTCGTGCTTTTGTTCCCAAGCACAATATGGTACTGAATCCTGCCCATAACATCCCTGAGGCGCAGGGATTTCGAGAAGTTTTAGATTTTCTGGCGGAATCTAGAATAAGTTATGTGTTGTATGAAAACATTCCGATTGTGATATCCTATGTACGTCAATTTTACGATCACTTGCAGGTGGACTGCACTGTCACCCCGACAGTGTTAAGAACTAGAATTGCCGGACAACCTTTGGTTTTCTCCGCTGATATTTTGAGACAAGTGCTGCAGTTGGGTTCCCTAGAACAAGAAGACGGGCCTACAGACTTTCCTTTAAGTATTAGGCAAGCAGCTTTTTTGAGAATGGGATACAGCTTGGACGTTACAAAATCTTCATATATGAAAAGCGGGTTGATAGGACAATGGCGTTTCTTGGTCCATGTGTTTATGATCTGTTTTGCGCCTAAGAAAGCTGGTTTTGATTATATAGTATCAAAAATCCAATCAGCAATGATCGCGATGGTATACAATAAGAAGTTTAGTTTCTCGCAGCTGATTTTCTCAGAATTTATCCATCAAATCACGGCTCCTGAGAGAGAAAGGTTCCTTTTGTATCCGAGGTTCGTGATGATGTTGATAAGGCACTTCTTGCCTGAGTTGCCACAATCAGACGATGCATTGAGCGTTAATGTTATGGAGAAGCGCATTTACTCTGATTGTTCCTCACACCGAGGAAGGTTAGCAGTTCCGGTGGCACGTCCACTATTTGGTGCAATTCTGGATAGGGAATTTCAAGCCCCAGATATTGCCAACTGGGCAGGTGAAGTAGAAGTTCAGCAGCAACAGCAACAGCAACAGCAACAGCAACAGCAACAGCAACAGCAACAGCAACCGCATCAACAACAACGACGTGAACAGACTCGTGTTCGTCCCCGTGATCCAAGGCGAAGACAAAGAGATACTGCAAGTCAGTCTCAGGCGTCTAGGCCTTCTTCGAGTCAGCAACCAGAAATGCAGGAAGCAGGGCCGTCAACTGTCCCAAATGAAGCTGATCAATTGTGCCAAACGTTAAATGAAATTTGGGAGGCGGGTCCACATGCAAATGAAGATATAGCTGCTGCATTAGTGGGAGAATTACTTGAGCCTCCAGAAGGAGAAGAAGATGTGCTGAGGGATGTTGAGAATTATGAGCCAGAGCAGGCTGATGACGTTTTGTCATCTTCAGCTACTGAGTCAGAAGAGATGGAGGAGGTAGAAGCTGAAGCTCCAGAGTCAAGGTCTGTCGTTCCTGAAGTTCAGATTGGAACTTATGGTTCGCGACTGATTATTAATGAACGTAGTTCTAGGAGGCGATGGGACAGGGAATCGGAGGAGTCTGATTTCGAAGAAGACGAAGTTTCTCAACTTGTGACGAGGCAACGGGCCAAACGTCACAGGTTCATGCAAGGATCCTCGTCAGTCTCCGCAGATCAACCAGAAACTTCTCAATCTCAAAACCCTCAACCTCAAGAACAAGAACCTCAAACCACCACTCCACCACCACCACCTCGCGATGAACCATACATCCCATCACCAATCATTCCAACTCCAATTCAGTCCATCCCATCAACCTCATCCTCATACACAGACAATCAAAGGTTTCAGCAGCTAAAAGCGCGAGTCGATTTCCAAAATATCCAAATCTTAGGCCTAACAAAGGCAGTCGGCGAGATTCAGACTCATAATGCCGATCTAAAAAAGATTGTGGACACAGTTCAGCAAGAGAACTTAGAGCTAAAAGCCTTTGTTTGTGATCAGTCAGCAGAGATAAGGTCGATGCGCTCCCTTATTGAGCAGTTAATGAAGAATCTACAGGCTCAGGGGGAGACATCGTGCCGTGATCAGGAAGCACAGAGGTCGAGAGATGAAGATGATGAAGACAACCAAGGCAATGATCCCAGCCCACAAAGACAGAATGAGCCAGTAGATTTTTCTGCTGCTCAGACTGCTCAATCTGAGGGGGAGCCTAGTATAGGGGGAGAAGTAGGAGGAGCGGGAGGAGAAGTTGGTTCTTCAAGGACTTTAGATAGCGACATGATCGATGCGCTAAAAGATATTGAAGAAGAGCTGATGGATTTTGATTTTGAAGATGATCTTGAAGATTTAGAAGAAGGTGAGTTTATTCCAGATGATGTCGCTGACTGGAGATCTGATGAGGAAGTGATAGATGATGAAGATGATCACGTTAACGAAGTAATAATCAATTCACAACCAATCACTGAACTGTATGAAAGCCAAGATCATAATGTGATTGATATTGATTACATCAAGGTAGCCTCAGCTGAAGATAAAGACCTTGAAGAGGCTGAGAGAGAGCCATCTAGAGCTGATCTGTTAAATCTTTGGTTCAAGAAGGAAGAAAAGAAGGATCAGCTGAAGATGAAGAAGAAGATGAGGAATCCAGGTGCTGGAAATTTTGCTGGAGGGGTTATTAGCTGGTTCTTTGACAGAGAACTGCAGCTGTTTATTTTGAAGAGAAGAGATGGCCTTCAATACTTGAGGCGGACACTGAAAGCTTTTAATTCATTGCCCAAGATTGAAGTTAAAGAGTTAGCCTGGAAGGAGCTGATCAATATTGGAAATGATCCCTACGCGAGCGTTATTGAAAGAATTATAAGGAAAGAAGGGCGATCAGGCAAATTTGAGAGGCTTAAGCCGAGAACAGGCAAAAGGGTCGTGGATGGATCAAGGATAGATCCTCATACTGGAAGACCTTGGGCCAGAATGGTGTACAAGCCAGTCAAATGTCTGAAGAAAGTACCTATGAAACCAATGCCACAGAACGTTTTGAGCAACATGAAGTGGTGGTACCTAGAGATTGACACTGCTGAAGCTATCATGGAAGATCAAGACGAGCAGGTCATTTTGAAAGTATATGATCCTCTGCATTTGATAAACCTATCTAAGGACGACCTGAAGAAGCTTCACGATCAGCCTATCTTCTTCACTGAACCATGGAGATCTGAAGCCAGGAAGTTCCAAAAGATAGTTAAAGTTTGTATAGATGCGGGATTATTTGCAGGTAGTAATATATATAGCTCTAGTACTTAAATTTGATGTCATGTAAATAATTAGAAGCTATCGTCAAGGGGGAGTCTGTTGGTACACCCTGTGTGACGATAGCAGTCTAATCGATTATGATTTAGGTAATATTCTGAGTTAACCAGTATTTTGATATATATGTTTAATATGTGTTTGTATGTTATTGATTGTGTGTTTGAACTTGATGTAACATATTACAAGAAGTTCAAACATAAAGGTCAAAGATTATGTCAAGCATAAGTTAAAACATAAGTTTCATCACTTAAGTGTTTAAGTGTATTGGCTAGATTCGAATAGGTTAAGCATGACATTCGAATCTGTGATAGATTCGAATGAGACCATAGATTCGAATATAGGTTAGATTCGAATCTGTCAGATGGACAGATTCGAATGGGCCTTAGGCCAGATTCGAGGTTGGCCCACAACAAACTCGAATCAGGGTCTATAATTAGGGATAGACTCGAATCATTAGTAGACCTTTGGCAGAATTCGTGAGGAATTAAGCAATAGGCGATCTCGAGTTTATCAGCTAGGTGAGTCCCGTTTCGGAGAGAATTAGTACGTAGGATCGTTCGTGTGTCGTTCGTTCAGCGTCTAATAGTCTCCGTGTTTCCGTTGGTTGAGAGTTGTCCGTCTAACCGTCAACGAGGATTCCGCACTCGTTAACGGATCCGCGTCTAGATAGATCTTGCATTGGTAGACCTTACACCAACCGAGATGACTATATATATATATACACACATATATATATTCCTTTATATATATATATATATATATATATATATATATATATATATATATATATATATATATATATATATTATTGTCTCTTTTTCAATAAAAATAAAAAGGAGAATACCGAAACTTTCAAAGGTTTCGGTAATCACCATTTATAGTTTCGGTATATTGGGGTGGGTTTCAGTACATGTTGTGATAGTTTCACCATCAAAGGTTTCACTAATCAAAGTTTCACTAGTTTCATCAAGGTTTCACTAAAAAGTTTCACAATCAAAGGTTTCACTAAAAAGTTTCACTATCAAGGTTTCACTAAAAAGTTTCACAATCAAAGGTTTCACTAAAAAGTTTCACCATCAAAGGTTTCACTTAAAAGTTTCACCATCAAGGTTTCACCATCAAAAGTTTCACTATCCAAGGTTTCACTAAAAAGTTTCACTATCAAAGGTTTCACTAAAAAGTTTCACCATCAAGGTTTCACTAAAAAGTTTCAGTAGTATGTACCGAAACCTTTTGTAGTCTCGGTAGGTTTCATTATACCGAAACCTTTAGAGAGTTTCGGTACATGTGATGGTTTCGGTACATAAAGGTTTCAGTAGTGTGGGTTTCTGTACTCTGTGAGTTTCAGTATCATGTACCGAAACCTTAAGGTTTCGGTACCTCCAAGTTTCACTAATATGGGTTTCGGTAGAGGGTTTCGGTATATGTACCGAAACCTTTAAGGTTTCGGTACCTCCAAACTTGTCTCGGTACCATGTAAACGCACAGTACGCATACTTGTAAATTTTTTTACAATCATACTTATAACTCGATTTAGGACCCAAAAATTTGTACATAACTTCTACAACACTAGATTTACACAAACCCATCAAAATATTTGACATGCATCAACATTTTGAATCCTCAATCTAATATTCGGTTTTCATCCAAAACTAAACCATAAACCCTTAAATTCGAAATTTTTGAGAGATATTTACCTTAAATCGATGCTTGTAGTGTTTATAGTTCCTCCAATGCAACCCGAATCCAAGTTTTCAGCTACCAATTTGAGGTTTTATTTGATTCTTGATTTGAGATAAAGAACCCGTGGGTTTTTCTTTTAAAGAGAGAGAGCAGAGAGTTGAGATTTTGTTGAAATGAAAGACTTTGAAGTCTTTTATTTCCAACTTTTGGCTATTAACTTCTTTAACCCCTCAACTTATCTATCTTTCATCAAATAAAGATTCCCCTCTTTATTTCATCATCATTATAATTTTTAATCGTCATTCTAAATAAATTATACTTCGAAATTCTAAAATTTCTTAATTCCTTAAAATAGCAACCAACTTCTTAAACTCCATTAAATAAAGATTCAATCTTTATTTTACCCTTTCAACCACTTAATAATAATTATATTAACTTAATAAATTGAAATTATCAATTTCTAAATCAAACAACCAACTTTTATAATTATTCCAAATGCAATCCAACTTAAATTAAAATTTTAAACTAATAAACCACAAATACAATAATTTAATTTCTAGGATGTTACAGCTAGTGGCACATCAAGTTTTTGGCGCCGTTGCCGGGGACAGACGGTGACATTTGGAAAAGTTGAAAGTTTTTTATTAGTGATCCTTTTTGGGAATTTATTCCCAAAAAGTTATTTCATTGTCTTAAATTTAATTTATTCTTTAATCTTGTTCAGGTCTACGTAACTGTGTTTGTTATTGTTGTTTTAGGCGTTTATGAACAGAAACCTCTTCTCGGATCTTACTGAGCCATTGTCGGATCCGGTAAGACAAATTCGCAAAAGACACAAACAACAAAAAGATTCTGACGTGGATGACGAGCAAGGAACACCGAGCACCCCAATTGACGGTTCACCGATAATAGTGGTTCATAACGTTAAAAATTCAGAACCAAAGACCGAACCTCAAATTGTCACAACATGGCAGCTCCAGACAGACGTACAATGCGAGAGCGAGCTAAGCCAACGAATGCCGGTCATCGAAGACTCAATAGACTTCCACCATTGGGAAGCCATGCCCCTCAACAGATAAGTAACATGTCCCACAATATCTCTTGGATCCAAGTGTGTGACCCGGAAAGCAGCCTCAATTTCTCACTCCCAAGCCGCCATACCCAGCTCGCTTCGCCTCAGAACTCTGGTGGGGCTCCTGTCATAAAATCCTCAAAGGATCCGTCTCTCTGCGTGGTAGAAGATGAGGCACCTGCCCCTGAATCTGTACCTGTCACTGGAATAGCAGCCCCAATACAATGACCTGCACCATGGTTCCCGAAAAACAGGGCCAAAATATGAAGAAGATCTAACTTGCGGATGTGAAGACCTCCCCTTACAGGGCAGTCCTCAGAGTCTAGGTCCCACATCATGCAACACGATATCAATCATAACTAAAATAGAGTAATTAAGTTGCGGATTATAAATTACAAGTACAAACATATTAAGATTAAGTTTAATATAGATTACAATTTTCCAATTAAACTTATAAAGGGCATAAGTCTAATCTAATTCATGTCATCATACAATCAATATAAATCTACCCAGACCACCACATTGTCATCTTCCAATTAGTACCAAAAGGGTTTGTTGAGTAGAGGTCTATGAAAACTTCTGTCTTGATCTTGTAAGACCTAAGAACTAGGTCCAGCAGGTGACTTTCATTTATCTTTTCCTGTAAAAAGTGTAAATAGCAACTGTAAGCAAAGCTTAGTGAGAATATAGATTTTCAGATTAACCTGCATTATCAAGCGGATCATAGGTCTAGCGTGATATATCTTGACTGCCGCTACAGCCACTCATGATTGAGACATAGTAGTCATAGAGTCGGATGATGTTCAAGCCATGCTCACGCTTAAATTGTGGAGATCAGCCACATACTGGGCTAGCTACCAGTAAATCAACATGGCGGAACATCGAAGTATCATACCAAGTTCAATAGAACTGGTGAAAATAGCATGGTCTAGAACAATAGACTGTCAAGGCTATTCATCTTAAGCTGAATCAATATGTTAAAGGTGCGAGCAATAATGAAGCATAATAATCAAAGTCATGATAGCAATAAATCTCATAGCAGTATCTGAAAGGAACTGTAAATGCAATGTCATGTGAAATGATAATCAAATAGCTATCATGATACACTGGGCATCACCGTTCCATGGTGAGCACAGGTCTCAATTCAGCTGATCATGTATGAATGTCAATATAATCTATCATCAACAATATGTCTCAACCGGAATTCTCGCATGTGAAGCTGAATATCTATAACTCACTGGTCTGGGGCCTTTATCAAGCAGATATAAAATCCACCACCTGAGTTATCTCAGGATTTTATCTTTATTCAGAGCTCTGGCTTTTCTTTTCAAATCTTTAACCCGCTTTCAATATCTTTAAATCTTTTAAATCTATGTTCAGAAATTAACTGAACCTGTCCAGAATCATATCAAATCATATCATTAGCTTTTAGCTTTTAAAATCTCTATTTAATATGTTTCTGATAACTGATAATTCATTAATCATTTTGCATTCTCTTTGACTCTTTGTAATCTTAATGATATATAAATATTATATCTCATATTGTTTTAATCAGTCTTTCATCATAAGTTCATGGGTATTGAATTTATAAAACATAATTTAGTTGTGATTGTAATTTATCAAAATAAATCATTCGAATCCGGATCCCCAAATTCAGACCATCCGGATTGATCATCCGGATTCGGATCTATCCGAAATGAGTCAACTGGATTCGGACCGGCTAAACCATCCTAAATAGCATCCGAAATAGGACACATCCGAATTCAAGGAGGATCCGAATTAGTATAACTTCCGAATTTGCGTCATCCGAAACATAGGAACCGAAATGGAAGCATCCGAAGTGAGCATTTGATCTGAAATGGGAACCATCCGAATTCGGGTCATCCGAATTCGGATCCCAGGCTTGTAATTTTTCCAGAAATTGTTCTTGGTGTTCTTGGTCATATTCATACGGATTTTACCATAAAAATTCTCATAACCTATTTTATTAACATGCAACTAAATATAATGTTATATTATCATTATTGGGTTGATTTTATACAATTTTCCTTATCAATAACATTATAAATTGATCAAAATCACCCAAAATATTAATATTTTGCCAAGAACACATATTTTACCAAAAATTTCAAATTTCTTCTTTATTTGAATGATCCAACCCACAAATTTTGTTTCTATCACTTTTATATACTTCTTTACATAATTATCTATCAAATTTATACACATGCAATATCAAATTCATGTTCTTAATTCTTTGGTTTCGGTTTTTGTCAAAACCGAACCAAACCTCTAAAAATCTTGAAATATAAATCAAGAATTACCTCAAATCTTTGTTGATTCCAATTGATTGATGATATTTGTAACTTCTATTGTCTTGAATCTTCAATTGATTGCAATTTATGAGGATTCTTGATGAATTTGTTTGAAGTAACCGATTGTAGAGAGAGAGTGATTTTGTGTTAAGTGGCAATAAAAGCCATTATTCTTGGTTTATATATTAGTTTTGATAATTATTTGAAATTAACCCACTTTCACTTTTGTATTTTACATCTCTTTATTTTAATCATTAAATACTTTATAACATTTATATCATATTTAACTTAATTAATTAAATTTCATTAATCAATTAAATTACAAATCAAATAATGTAATTTTATTACATTATTGGTTCAAAATCAGATAATTATGTTCAGACAAGACTAGGTTGTTACAGCGGACATACTCATCGCCTACTGATCTGTCAGCACCCTTACCCTCACCCTGCCTGCCATAATAACATGCACAAACCGAAGTAGTTAAGATAACAAGTAGATCACCCACCGTTATACAATAAGTTATGTTAGTTAAATTCCACTAATATCAATATCAGGAATGGTTGTTAAGCATCCGAACACGATTTAAGTTCAAGCATCCACTAATGATACTTAGACCTCAAACCACAAGCTCTGATACCAGCATGTAACACCCTCTCTTAAACATAAAAGCCACATCATAATAATATCATAAGTGGAAATATCTCATTGATTCCATAACACACATGTCAGAGGATTACACAAATTATTGATAATCAAAAACTTTAATACAAATGTCTTCACAGTGAACTCATATGTCTAACACGGATAATCAAACTCAAACTAAACTAACATACAACCATTGGCTATTAATTATCATACACAGGGAGTAGATATACAAATGCTGATTAATAATTTCCCACAAGATAATATCAACGTACAACAACTAGCATACGCAATCCCAAGTAAGCTCAGCTCCTACTTTTGTTGCGGCTGTGGTGGTTCACCCTTTTGACTGCTTGAACATGTTAGACTCGAAAAAGTAAGCTGGGAAGCTCGGGAGTACGTGATGGTTAGACTCTGCAGTAATAAACACATAGGACAACACAAAGCACATATGATAACAAGTAACTCGATGTAAATAACTCAAGTACGCCTCGTAGTCTCTGATGTGATCTCGGAGCTCAATATACAACTCAACTTAATGGGGATGTTGTGCCCCGGCTAACAGACTGTACACAGCAGTGGTTAGCTACTCGATAAGCACAAGCGACCTGGCAATAACTCAGCCGTATATATACGGTCTCATACATCATGACTGGTTAAGGACAGTCAGCCTGCGCGATCGCGGATACTTTGTAAAGGATCTCAGCTCATACACAATTATCACACCCAATAATAACAATTAGAATCAAACCTGAGGTGTCACATCTCTGTCTCCATTATCTCATCACAAACACATAAGTAACTTAATAAGACTCGTAAAATAAAGCGCTCGTTGAAAAGACTCGTGTACTCACCTGATCACTGGCAATCTGTCTAAACTGAACTGTTCTGAATTCTATCTAGGCTCAACACGCTGTCGGCTCGACCATGTATACATAACAGATCCAAAAAATATTAATTCAAATCCAACAAATACTCATAACAGACTCACACTCTGACCCCGCAACAAAATCAGACTCCAAAAGTAACCCTAAATGGGCCTCAAAGCCCTAAACCAACCCTGGCTAAAAATAGGTGGATCGCGGCCCACACGTTACCCCATCGTGGTCACGCTTGGAATCGCGGTCGCACTTAGGCTATCGCGGCCGTGCTCATGATGTCGGCCACACTTACAATGGCTACTCGCACTTACCCTAACTACCTTACACTCATCGCGACCGCGCTCAAGGGATCCTGACCGCGATCACGGATGACTGGTTCTGTTCTGTTTGTGTTTCATGGCTGTTCCAGGGGTCTAATACCCCAACAACTCGATTTTAGTAGCAAAACTCATATACCAATACATATTTACTATCTACAGGCCTCCAGGCCAAATTCCATGATCTTGAACAATATATAACATGAAATTAAGCTATAAAATTCAGTATTTTCTTACCTCTTCGTTTCAAAACGCAAAATGATGATGGATATGATTAATTCACAACAACCCTTTGAAATCTTTGTCTGTTCCTCTCTGTCCTAGCAACGTCACTACACACACACTTTTGTTTTTAGCTTTATTTTGCAAGAGAAGGTCACAAGGTTTCAATTGAAGCTATAGCTATACGGTCTCCATTTTTAGCAATCCGGTACCCGTTTATCCGGACCCGATGTCATCCTTTCAATATTAATATCAATTTAATCCATTTAAATCCGTGATCTCATAATTATTAATAATCCACGAAATTAATAACCCGGTGCCCCGTATACCCAAATCCTACACGTATAATTCCATTAATGGGGATATTTACTCGACCAACGCAATATTAATAATTTAAATATCCAGTAAAATACCTGGTCTAAAACGGGATGTTACAGTTTCCCAATATATTTATTATGTTCTGAACGATATGAGATTAGCCTGAAGATTGAAGACAAAGTGAAAAAACAGAACTGCTACAACTGCTAAAACTAATCTGTTACTTGAAGACAAAGAAGATATACAATAAAAATTATCCCAAAAATAAAGACCATAATTTATAATAAATTGTAAGTTTAATTTATGTATTTTACTATTTTTTAGAAATGATATGTCTGTCAGATTAAAAGTTATATCATTTATGAAAGTTTAAATTTTATAATTTTTTTAGAAAAGTTTTATTTTTATATTAATCGAATATACAACTTAAATATCATTTTCATAGCTTTCACGTTATTTCACTAATTGGTATTAAAGCTAAATGAAAAATATTCATTATGAATGTACAATCAAAAATTGTACATATATCACAAAAATATATGTAATTTATGATAACACTAGTGAACTAATAACATCATGACAATTTTTAATAATACTAGTAGTATATACCGTTATAATAATAATAAGAATAATAATAATAATAATGTTATTCTAAAATTTATGAAAAATGTAGACTAAGTAAAAAATCAATAGTTTATCACTACAAGATAAATGACTTTTAGTGACTAAAAAAAAAGTCACTAAAAGTCATAAAATCAGTCAGTAAAGTATTTTTGACTTTTTCTTTCTGAAATAAATTTATTCACTAGTACCACGGTTGCTAAAAGTCTATATCTACACAAAATTTCAGTCAGTAAAAGGTTGATACTTTTAGTGACTAATGTTTTCAGTAAGAAATAGAATGCTTTGCAAAATGGATCTATTCATCTTCTTTGTTTTACCTACGGAGGGTTTTAGTCACAATAGATTTAAAAAAAGATTTTTAGTGACTTAAATATTCAGTCACTGAATCCTTAATAATTTAACTAATATATTTATTAACTTTTTTTCTAATTATTTAAATTGATTATATACTAAAAACAATAAAAGTTATATAATATGAAAAAAAAAAGTAATTCCATTACTTTAATTATAAGTTGTACATCGTGACATAATTCAAAAGTGACATGAAAACTTTGTCCAAACTTTACATTAGTCTAAATAAAAACTAGTCGACTATCACAATTCTCGAGGATTAAATCTTGAAATTGTTGCCTATCAAGTGAGACGCTTGTAACCAATTCAGCAAGCAAGAAGATCATAACATCCTTTGGCTACCCATGCATTCTGTGATGAACAAAAACAGAGAAAGCTTAGAAATGGCCAAAATACCTTTTAAACAGAAAGCATATTATTAGTTCTGAAACAACACATAATAGAGTGAATTAGTCTATAGATAATCCTTAAATGTTGTAGATTTTCAAGCATATGATTTATAATATCTTAACAAGTTAAAATATTGAAGCATCAATACCATAAGAGTTTCTAGAAGAGAAAAACCTGCACATGTTAAGTTCTTCCCATGATAAGGGGCGAAATTTTTAACCTACACAAAGTATAATATCACAGATTATCACACATAAAAAGAGAGGCAATTTATAGTCCGTGGATGGATATCCAATAAAACTAGAACCATACAAAAAGAGATGCAATTTATAGAACATTAAGTCGAGGCCTAGTTTTCCTAATGAAAAAAAGAAGATGACTTAATTCTTCATTGTCACCTCCATTATAAACATTAAACTCCCAAGCTTTAATCTCATCACAAGTCTTTATGTCCATCAATTTAATTATATAAGTGAAACATAATGTATTTAATCTACTACATGGCCCATCCACAATATCTTTAAATAATGCAAGTCTAATAAAGAAACCTAAATGGTCTAATAAAGAACACATAACAGAAACAATAACAAAAATTTGGTGGTATACATAAGAGGTTCATTACTTTCAATACATGACTTATTTACAAATGTTAAGACTCACCGATGGATTGCTAATATGAAAGAGACTGGATCTACGATTGAGGTTTGTAAAACATAATTATTGCTAATTTTACATTGTTGGAAATAGTTTAAGTAGATTCAAGCTGTTAGTTAGACTTCTCAAACTGTTAGTAGAGTTTATATGTAAATCGAAAGTTCATGCTACTAGTTGAAGAAACTCGAGCTGCCAGTGTAAAAGTTCAAGCTGCCAGAGTAAATCAACTCGAGCTGCTCTGTTCATGCTGTCAAGTGATTCAAGCTGCTCAACAGTTTCATAAACAGAAAGTGCTGATTTTCAGGAAAAGATATATACACGAAGATTCCAACATATCTACTATCAGAGAAGCAATAGTTCTTCAAGGAAACATATCAAGAAGCAATATAAATACATAGAATAGGTCTTTCTATTGTATAAGAGTTTTCTGCATATTTGAGTCTGTAATTGCCTTTTGTTTTAAGTTTTCATAAGCCTCTAAGGTTGTAAAACCCTAATAACAGTCTGTGTTTTTCGTCTAATCAAACAGATTAGAGCTGATTGTAACCATTGAGATCAGCAATACAAACAGTCTTGATTATTTATTGTGTTTATCTGCTATTTATTCTGAAAGCTTTTGTTAAAATAATTAAGTGTTATTCAGCAAACTTCTTAATTAAACTTTGATTCAAAGCAAGATTATTGATTTATACTCTGATATATTCAAATCAGTTAGTCTTGGTTAATTAGTTTTAGATCCTGACAAGTGGTATCAGAGCCACAGGTCGTCCTTTGTTTTCCAAAGTCGAAAACTTTCTTTAAAATTTTTTAATCTTTTGCAATGGAATTTGAAAATAGCAGCAGTGGATCTGGGCAAGGACTCAAAGTGCCTATGCTCAAGCCCACTGAGTTTGAGATGTGGAAACTCAGGATTCAACAGCATATCCAATTTATTGACTATGCCATATGGGGAGCTGTTGAATTTCCTCCTGTAGTTGATCCAGAACTTGATGATGAGGGAAAACCAGTCAAAACCCCTCCAAAAACTGAACTTGAAAGGAAGGCTAGAATGAATGAAGTGAAAGCTCTTACACTTTTACAAATAGCCATTCCTAATGCTTATCAACATCAGTTCAAAAAGTTTTATACTGCTCATTCTCTTTGGAATGCTTTAGAGAAAAGATTTGCTGGTAATGCCAGTACCAAGAGAAATCAAAAGGATCTTTTGAAACAGCAGTATGAGAACTTTTCTGGTGGCAAGAATGAAAACCTTACTCAAATCTTTGATAGGTTTAGCAAACTGATAAGTGAATTAGAAAGTGAAAAAGTCAGCCTGGATCAAGATGAAGTCAACAGAAAGTTTCTCAGATCTCTTGGAGAAGAATGGACAGTTTATGCTGCCCAATGGAGAACAAAAGACACTCTTGATGAGATAGAACTGGATGATCTGTACAACAGTCTGAGAGTGTTTGAGACTGAGATTGATGCTAAAAAGAAATCTTTTTCTTATAATCACAATACTGCTCTTCTGTCTTCTGAAAAATCTAACAGCAGTGATTCCTTTTCAGGTGGTGATAGCAACTCTACTGAAGCTCACTATGAGGCTTTTGTGGCCAATGATGGACTGTTTGCCCTAAATACTGAAGATTTAGAACAAATTCATCCAGATGATCTTGAAGAGATGGATTTAAAATGGCAACATGCAATGCTGACCATGAGGGCCAAAAGGTTTCTTAAAAGAACTGGAAGGACCACCTTTCAAGCTAAAACAGAAGGCAAATCAGCCTTTGAAAGACCAAAGTTGAGTGCTGCAAGTGTCATAAGCTTGGTCACTTTGCCAGGGAATGTAGATCTCAAGGACAACAGTCATCAAGGACTCCACAGCCCAATCAGACATCATCATCAACAGCACTTGTCTCCCAAGAAGACAATGTGTTTGATTGGAGTGATCAGACAGAGGAAGAGTTTCAGAATCAAGCTCTGATGGCAGAAACATCAACTGTCTCTTCCACTGAACTACCAGCTGAGGTAAATTCTAAACTCTGCTCTCAATCATGCAAGAATATGGTTAAAAAATACAGAGATCATAATGAGAGCATGTGCAAAACTCTAGCTAAGATGGAAGAACGGAGATATGAATACATGCAAGCCATAGAAGATCTTGAAAAACAGATCAATGACTATAAGGATAATGAGATTCAAATGGGACATGATAGAACATATCATGAGTGGGAGAAAAAGGAACTAAATAAGAAAATAGAATCCCTAAATAAAAAGTTAGAAAAGACTGAACAGAAGGTGTTAGAGGCTAATAAGAAACTAGAATCTGTTAACATAGATCTAGGTAACTTCAAGTTGGCAAATCAAAAGCTGGAACACCTAATGGAAGTCCAATTCAAAGATAGGGTAAAATCTCAGGTTAATCCCAAAGAAGGCATAGGATACAGGGCTACTCCACCTCCATACAACAATAAGTACATTCATCCAATGAGTGAAGTTGTTGATAGACTTGTCAATGAACCACTAGATGAGTCTATGACTACTGTAGATCCTATCCTTGACACCAGCCCTGAATCTAAAGAAGATCAGATTCAAAACACAGAGTGTGAGTGCACAACAGCTAAGAAGGCACATAAAACAATGAGTGCACCCATAGAGATCCAAGCCCCCAATAAGAAAGGAAAAGAGAAGATGAGTGTATGCAATGCTGCTCCACAAGTTTCTGTACATTCTAACTGTAACACTGCATCTTCTTCAAAGAATAATAAAAGGGGTAAAAATGTTCCAGTCTGCACATGCCAAAAGCATGGTGTGCAAAAGTTTCCCAAACAACAGCAGGTAAGGGGAAATCAGAGGAACAAGAACCAGAAATTGTCAAATAAATCTGGATCTCCAATTCAAACAGTCAAAAGGTGTTTTCACTGTGGAAGGAAGAATCACTTAGCCAAGGATTGTTTTTATAAACCAACTGTTGCAAAACAGCCTGTAATTCATAAAAAGTCAAGTCCTATTCATGGAAAAACTTCAACGGTGAAACCTTCCACATCAGTTCCAAAGAAAACAGTTGATCACAAGCTTTCAAAAGTTAATAAAAACAGTCCACACACCAAAAACAAGTTTTGGCAAAGCCTAAATTAAGTTTTAAACAAATATGGTGTGTCAAGGACAAATATTCAGATCAAACTGCTGATGCAAAAGATCAGACTGTTAAGCCAAATTCTGAAGCTGTTAGTGCAAATTCTGAAGCTCTTAGCACTAACAACACATATCAGACTGCTAAGCATCAATCTGGAACTGCTAGTGAATCATCTGAGACTGTTAGAAGAAAAGATGATCAAAATACCTGGATACCTCATATAATCACTAAATACTCTCCAAAGACTCCATCAGTAGATCTCACTAAATATAAGAAGTCAAAAACAGTGTTTAGTTATGTCAATGTACAAGGCCAACCCAAAACCAATTTCGTTTGGTTTTACTCCACTACTGACTAAGCTTCTACTTGTGCAGGGCAACCACAGGTCTCCTCATAAAACAAGATGGCATTTGGACAGTGGATGCTCTAGGCACATGACAGGCAATTCTGAGTGCTTGTCAAATTTCAAAGGCGGAGGTTTTGTTGCATTTGGAGGAAACTCAAAAGGAGGTAAGGTTACAGGTAAAGGTACTGTTAATGCAGGCAACATGAAATTCCATGATGTTTTGTATGTTGAACAGCTTAAGTACAATTTATTAAGTGTCTCTCAAATCTGTGACAAACAAAACATTGTTCTGTTTACAGATTCTGAGTGCATTGTCCTTTCAAAAGATTTCAAAATTCCTGAAAATCTTATTTTACTAAGAACACCAAGAAAGGACAATGTTTACTGTCTGGACACAGATCTTTTATCTAAATCAAATACTTTAAGCTGTTTGATATCCAAAGCATCTTCAAATGAGTCTGCTCTTTGGCATAGAAGGATGTGTCACATGAACTTCAAGTCCATGAATGTTTTAGTCAAAAAGAATCTGGTAAGAGGCTTACCACAAAAGGAGTTCATATGTGATGATCATTGTGTAGCATGTCTTAAAGGCAAGCAACACAAAACTTCTCATAAGGCCAAAGAAGTAAATTCAATCTCATCTGCTCTTCAGCTGCTTCATATGGATCTATTTGGTCCAACATCTGTTTTGAGTTTGAATAAAAGGGCTTACTGTTTAGTTATTGTTGATGATTTCACCAGATTTACTTGGGTTTACTTTCTTAGGTCCAAAGATGAAACTGCTGAGCTAGTTAAGTCTTTTATCCTTAAGATAGAAAACCAATCCAACTCAAAAGTTAAGGTGATAAGATCAGACAATGGAACTGAATTTAAAAATCACATTCTAAACAGTTTCTGTGAGTCCAAAGGCATTGATAGACAATATAGTGCACCAAGAACACCACAGCAAAATGGTGTAGCTGAAAGAAAGAACAGAACATTAATTGAGGCTGCTAGAACAATGTTAGCTGATTCAAATCTGCCAATGACTTTCTGGGCAGAAGCTGTTAATACAGCCTGTTATGTTCTGAATAGGGTTCAGGTTGTCCAATCACAAGGGAAAACTCCCTATGAGTTATTCCATAACAGAAGTCCCCTAATAGCTTTCTTCAAGCCTTTTGGATGTCCATGTACTATTCTTCACACTAAAACTCACTTAGGGAAGTTTGAAAGTAAGGCTGAAAAAGGATTCTTTGTAGGATACTCAAGTCAAAGCAAAGCCTATAGAGTATATAACAGTGTGTCTAAAACCATTGAAGAAAGTGCCAATGTTGAATTTAATGAAAATACTGCAAATGTCAAAGGCACTGGTCCTGATTGGTTGTTTGATTTAGATTCACTAACAAATTCTCTGAGCTTTGTTGAGTATACTGCAGAAACTGATGCATACAGGATTGAAGCTGCCAACACAACTTCTCATGCTGCCAATACAAATTATGAAGCTGTTGGCACAAAGTTTCAAACTGCTGCTGATTCAACCAAATGGGATGAATACATCACTCTACCACTTCTGTCATGTGACCCTCCAGGGGTTCTGAATGCTTCACATGATACAAATCCAGACACTGAAGTGCCACTCCCAAGTCCTGAAAGAACAGCATCACCACAAAGGGAAACAGTCCCAGATTCTAGTCAAGCTGTTCCAGAAGTTGAACCATTCACTGGTCCTGATGGAGATGATACAAATCTTGGAACCTCTTTTCAGACAGAGAGAGAGCCCACACTAAGAGTTCACAAGTATCATCCCCTCAACCAGATACTGGGTGATCCAAGCACTCCTGTACAAACAAGGAAAATGGTTCAAAATGAGACTGCTACTGCCGAACAAGCAGTTCCTGAATTCAGTCTAGCTGCATTTGAGAATGCCTGTTTCATGTCTCAACTAGAACCCAAAAAGGCATCAGAAGCATTAAAAGATTCATCCTGGATTGAGGCAATGCAAGAAGAGCTTTTACAGTTCAAGATTCAGAATGTATGGACTCTGGTAGATCTTCCTAAAGGTAAGAGGGCAATTGGTACAAGATGGGTGTTCAGAAACAAGAAAGATGAGAGAGGGATAGTAATCAAGAATAAAGCAAGGTTGGTAGCACAAGGGTACACTCAAGAAGAACGCATAGATTATGATGATGTATTTGCCCCAGTGGCAAGAATTGAAGCCATCAGACTATTCTTGGCCTATGCAAGCTTCAAAGGTTTTAAAAGTATCAAATGGATGTGAAGTCTGCCTTCTTATATGGGACAATTGAAGAAGAGGTCTATGTGTGTCAACCTCCTGGTTTTGAGGACTACAAGTATCCAGACAAAGTCTACAAGTTAGATAAGGCTCTCTATGGTCTCCATCAAGCCCAAAGAGCATGGTATGACACTCTGTCATCATACCTTCTACAGAATGGGTTCAAGAGAGGCACTCTGGACAAAACACTTTTCACTAAGTCCATCAAAGCTGAGATTCTGCTTGTTCAAATCTATGTTGATGACATCATCTTTGGCTCAACAAATGATTGTTTGCGCAAAGAGTTTGAAGCTTTAATGCACAAAAAGTTCCAAATGAGTTCAATGGGAGAACTCACTTTCTTTCTAGGATTGCAGGTTAAGCAGAAGCCCACTGGACTTTTCATAAGTCAATCAAAGTATGTGAAAGACATACTAGAAAAGTTTGGGTATCAAGACACAAAGGTTGCAAGCACTCCAATGGATCCTCACAAGCAACTCCATACAGACAAAGATGGCATAGATGTGGACATACATTTATATAGATCTCTCATAGGATCACTCATGTATCTAACATCTTCTAGACCTGATATAATGTTTGTTGTCTGTGTGTGTGCTAGGTTTCAATGCTCTCCAAAAGATTCTCACTTGGTTGCTGTTAAGAGAATCTTTAGATATCTCAAAGGCCAACCACACTTAGGCCTATGGTATTCTAAAGACTCTCCCCTTGAACTAACTGCTTATTCTGACAGTGACTATGGTGGTTGCAACATTGACAGAAAATCCACAACTGGTGGATGTCAATACTTAGGAGCAAGACTGGTCTCTTGGCAATGCAAAAAGCAGACAACTGTGTCCACATCATCCACTGAAGCAGAATATGTAGCAGCTGCAAGCTGCTGCTCCCAGGTAATGTGGATTCAAAATCAGCTAAGAGACTATGGTATGAATTTCTTATCCACTCCTATTTATATTGACAATTCAAGTGCAATCAGCATTGTGCAAAACCCAGTGAAATTCCCAAAAACCAAGCATATAGAAATCAGATTTCACTTTATAAGAGATTGTAATGAAAAGAAGTTAATCCAAGTTACCAAAATACATACTGATGATCAGTTAGCTGATCTATTTACAAAACCTTTTGATGTAGGAAGGTTCACTTTCCTAGTATCAAATATTGGTATGGTAAATATGGATTAATTTGTTTTCATTATTATCAATTTTCTATGCTTTGTTAAGGGGGAGTCACTGTTTCATTAAAAGATGCATCAGTTTCAACTAACAGCTTGAGTATTTTCTCAAGCTGCTAGTTCATTTTCTCGGACTGTTAGTTATTCACTTGATCTGTCAAAGTGTGCAGGGTATTTCGGTATTTTTAAACTGTGTGTGCGCGGGACCCAACCTTTTCAAAACCTTTAAAGGTCTCAGTTTCGTTCAGTTGTAACTACCAGTTACAAAATTTCCTTCCACGACCTTTCTTTTCCCTCTGAACGATTCATACACACTTCTTTGCAAACCCTAAACCCTTCGTTTGATCTTCAATGGAGTTTGTTAAGGAACACAACTGCCTTCCCTACTCTCTAAAGCACTCAGACCTTCAACCGTTCCATGCCATGATGGACTTTCTTCGTCACTCCCATATCCATCATGCACTCAATATAAACCCCACCATATACATATCGCATATCGAACAGTTCTGGAACCATGCCACTGTTCAATCCATCGATGGAATTCCTTCTATACTATCCAAAATTGATGGCACTCTCATCACCATTTCTGAGGAATCCATTCGGTGCCATTTGCATCTTCAAGATGCCACAGGTATAACAGACCTAACCCTTGATGCTTTACATACTGGTCTTTATGATATAGGTTATAGGGGTCCTGCTGATTCATTTACTTTCTTGAAAGCCCATTTTTCTCCTAAATGGAAATATCTTGTACATATTATTCAGCAGTGCATGAGCCCCAAAAGAACTGGTTGGTCAGAATTTTCTTCTAACATTGCCACTGCCTTAGTGTGCTTTTCAACAGGCCAACGGTTTAATTTTTCAAACATGATTTTTCAGGGGATGTTAAGGCATCATTCCCTAAAGAGTGGGAAATTTTTGATGTATCCCAGATTTTTGGCAGAAATCATTGCACACACCTGCACTACTTCTCATGTACATAAGAGGATACATGTTTCCCACAGGCACTCACTATCTTCTATAAAAAGACTTTTGAAACAAAGTGCCAATTTTTTGAGCGTTGATGTTCCATTGCCTTCTGCAATGATGAACATCATTCCAAGAAACAGAGGAGAGGGTCCTGAGCAGGCTCAGCCTATCATCACTGCTACACCCCCAGGACCCCAACCCACTCCTCATGATACACAAATTCCTTCTGATCCTTTTGTACAGCCATCACGCCCACTAAAATTTCTATATAAAAGGAAAAGAGGACCAGGAGCTCCTTCCTCCTCAGCCCTCAGACAAGAGCCATATATCCCTGTGCAGGAGGACACTTCTGCACAGAATATCCAAAGGGAACCAACTGAGGACACTCCCATCCTCACTCAGGAGGTGAACATCTCTTCAGAGACTGTTCATATGGGTTCTGTGGCTGGCACTACTGCTGTCCCTGCACAATAGGCACAGGATAGTGCCAACATCCCTAAGACCACGCCCATGGCAACAGCAAGTGTGCAAACACAAGCTGGAAGTCCCCAGAACCAAGAACAGAGGGGCCCAGAGGTTTCTATTTCTGGTATTAATGTCAGTGATAGATCACAACCACCACAGGTGTTTTCTGATCTTGAGACTAGTCTGCAACTCATGCTTTTGACGGATCCCAAGCTGGAACCTGTTGTAGCTATGTTGGAATACCAAATGTCCATCATTGCTGCACAGGGTGCACAAATAATGGCCCTAAAGCAATCAGAAATGGCTCAAAATCAGAGGATGGATTATCTTCATAAGGGGTTTACCCTTTGTGGAAATAAGATCATTCAATTAGAGCGTTTGATTCAAACCCAAGGGGCAAAGGTTGTAGGTCCTCCTGACCAAACCAATGCTTTCAAAAAGGGGGAGAATCAGGAGGTTCCTGAATCAGTCCAAGCAGCTCCAACAACATCAGTCCAAGCAGCCTCAACAGTTCCACCTTCTAGGCTAGCAGTCCTAACAGCTTCTCAAGCTGTTAGCCTAGAAACTCAAGCTGCTGCCTCAAAAGCAACTGGAGTTGTTATAAGGGAAAGGGTTCAAGCTCCATCCAGTACAGTCCAAGCTACATCTTCTGCTGCAAAAGACAAAGGCAAGGGCATTCTTATTGAGTCTCCAAAACACAAATTTTCCTCCAAAGAAGCTCAGATTGCCTTTGATGCTGAAGTTGCCAAAAGATTAGCAGAAGAACAGGATAAAGAATTAAATCAGCTGGTCCAGCCCCCAATGGATGATGATGAGACCTTAGGTGATTACCTAAAGGGGTTTGTGGGTAAACAAAGAGAGAAGAAGAGAAAGATGCCAACAGGGCACTCCAAAGCTGAGCACAGAAGATTTTTAATCAATTTTGCCTTTGCAGCTGGTATTCCAAAGAAAATGGCTCAGTCCATGACTACTGAAAGGCTGCAAGAGATCCATGACAAGGAGATGGACAAAAGAAAGAAAGCAAAAGTCTCACAAGAAGTCCAACCATCACAAGAACCAGCTCAAACTGCTACAAGTCATATTCAAGCTGCTGCCAGTGCCCCTGCTCCTACTGATCAAGCTGTTGCTTCTATTTCTGCATCTGAGCCATCATCACAAGCAAAGCTGCATCAAGTTAAAAGGGTGTTATTTGAGCAACAACTGC
Organism: Centrapalus pauciflorus; assembly: GCA_020465985.1. Lineage (NCBI taxonomy): Eukaryota > Viridiplantae > Streptophyta > Magnoliopsida > Asterales > Asteraceae > Centrapalus > Centrapalus pauciflorus. The sequence continues at coordinate 234,736 of JAANYP010008336.1, forward strand.
AAAAAGCAATGGAGATAGAGAAGTTGATTGATCAGCATGATTTTACAAAGCCTCTGATCAACTACTGGTATGCCAAGTCACTGGACAACCGTGATTTAAGAGTTCAGTTTATAGTGAGAAGGGAGTCTGGACCAGAAGAAGAATATGATACATTTTGGCAGATGGTTCAGAAGTTGACCAGAGATGAGCTTATCAAAATGCATAATATTGGGTCTGTGACACAAGTTAGATCTGCTTTACCACAAGTGAAGCAAGTTATTAAAGATCTAAAATCAATTGTTGACCCTGAATCTGCAAGGAAAGAAATAGAGGATGCTGTGAAGAAGAAGATCAAGCAAGTTGATCTATTTGTCAAATCAAGGACATACAGAATAAAGTTCTCAGATGGCTCTGGTATATTCTTCAATCTCGAATTTTATGATTTACCAAAAGATATGCTGCTTCAGATAAAATCTGTTAGGATATCTTGTGATAGAGATGAGATGAAGAAAAAATTTTTGAAGGCTGTAGATCAGAAACTTGCACAGTTATAAGTTTTTGAAAGCCTTGGTTTGTAAAGAACAGTTTACTTATTCATTTCCATTTTTGTATAGAACTTAAAGTCTTGTGTAAAGAATTTAAGTTAGGGGGAGATTGTTGGGAAATAGTTTAAGTAGATTCAAGCTGTTAGTTAGACTTCTCAAACTGTTAGTAGAGTTTATATGTAAATCCAAAGTTCATGCTGCTAGTTGAAGAAACTCGAGCTGCCAGTGTAAAAGTTCAAGCTGCCAGAGTAAATCAACTCGAGCTGCTCTGTACATGCTGTCAAGTGATTCAAGCTGCTCAACAGTTTCATAAACAGAAAGTGCTTATTTTCAGGAAAAGATATATACACGAAGATTCCAGCATATCTACTATCAGAGAAGTCATAGTTCTTCAAGGAAACATATCAAGAAGCAATATAAATACATAGAATAGGTCTTTCTATTGTATAAGAGTTTTCTGCATATTTGAGTCTGTAATTGCTTTTTGTTTTAAGTTTTCATAAGCCTCTAAGGTTGTAAAACCCTAAGAACAGTCTGTGTTCTTCGTCTAATCAAACAGATTAGAGGTGATTGTAACCATTGAGATCAGCAATACAAACAGTCTTGATTATTTATTGTGTTTATCTGCTATTTATTCTGAAAGCTTTTGTTAAAATAATTAAGTGTTATTCCGCAAACTTCTTAATTAAACTTTGATTCAAAGCAAGATTATTGATTTATACTCTGATATATTCAAATCAGTTAGTCTTGGTTAATTAGTTTTAGATCCTGACATACATCTATATACAATAAAAGACATGTTATTGTAGTTTTCTTAACACATATGGGTAACGTATTATGAATTACTAAGCTTTATTAGGAGCATATAGGAACTAGAAGCTAAAAAGAACCAAGACCGCACCAATTGGATTTCTTTGTGCAACGTTAGTATTTTGCTCATACCTCACTCATACAACAACGAATTAAGGGATTCAAGTTCTCAATTAAAGCTAACAAATAGGGCTACAACTTTGATGATTTGAGTTATTACTGAAAATATAACTAAAATTTGTTTTAGCCCTCGAAACAGACCAGGTTGTTGCTGATCTGATTGTTCTGCAACAAAATATTTTGATTTTGACTTGGTCCTTGCAACACAGCACTGTCCACTTGTCCAGCCTTATATAGGCTTCATAAAATCAGAATAAATAAACTAAAATCTCATCATATGACACATTGACATCCCCTAACATGTTGGTAACACCACAACGCATTTTAACAATCAAAAGCTCAAAAATTTCAAGTTTTTGGTCAAGAACATTAAATCAAAATCTAAATTGTTCAAATTCAATTTTTTAACTAACTACCCAAATTCTTGTCAATTATATCATCATAAAACATTACTAAACACACTTGTATCTTCCATTCATCATAAATTCAACGTACTCTCAAGAAACCATTTAGATCAAACTTTTTTATGTTAATTATCAAACCAAAGAACTATTAAATTACCTTCAAATTTCTACATAATGATATAAGGAAACACCAGCTTCTTGCTTTAAACCACCTTTCTGAGGCTGAGACAAAACAAAGTTGTTATGGGAAAATATTGAACTTATCCATGATGGTTATTACCCATAAATTTAGAAGACCGACCAGACAATCACTCAAGCAAATATAATTGCTCATTGAAATAGCTGCATGTCCCATGCAAAGACACCAATTTATTCAAATGAGGATTAAAGCTATAAAGGAATTGAAGCAATAACATTGCATAAACTAGATAGTAGCCAGAATCAATAAGTTTACATTTAACTTTGTACGTAAAGAACGCAAAACAAACATCACTTACCTTCCAGATGTCCATGCCTCTCCTCACATGTCGATACAAGCAGAAGAACCACCAACATTGTTTGAAGGTACTTCATAAACTTGCTTACCAGCGATGTTGCAGTATTAGAGTTTTGGAAATGCTAGTCAACAGACCCAGAGAATCTCTTAAAAAGTTTCAATTAAGATGAGCAAACATAAATTATAACTCTATTCTACTGCAAAAAGAGAAATCAAAACAGAGATGGAAAACCATGTGCACCTAGAACATCACTGATAGTTCTCGGTTGTATGAGATTCCAACAAATAAAGATACAATCTAGACAAGACAAGATACGACAACTGCCATGAAGCAAATGAAGATGAATTTTCTTTTTTATGATCTTATTTGCCAAGAGGAAATTCCTTAACATAGAAACATTTGCCACAGTCAATCAGAATTGAAATACACGAATGATGGATTAGTTAAGCAAAGGTATTCTTTTACTAAAAGAATATTAGAAATCACACAAAACACCAGGCTTCACAGCCATCCAGATCAATTGATCAACAAAAATAACCCACTAAACACACAAGATTGAATCAACCTTTTCATTCAAACACAAAACTAAACAATACGAAGGTTTAAAAAGCAAAATAGGACTACAACCAATACCTTTGTTAAGCCTCTGCAGCGTCGATCGCACAAAAGGAAGTTGACGAAGTCTATTACGAAAAGAAGTTGATATGTGGAAGTGTTGATGAAGTAGATTAGGAACCAAGGGCAGTGATGAAGTCGATTAACTACAAAGAAATTTAGAATGCAAATGAGTTAATTAGTATATTTCAAGCAATTTTACCTAAACAAGTGCAATCGTTTATGAAGCAGACCCAAATTTTAGGGCTCGACTGTGAAGTATGTGTGGAGGCGAAAGGCGAAGGCAAAGGCTGAGCAGAGACAGAGGATGATATGAAGCCGGAGACGGATCTAAAGGCGGAGGCGGAACCGGAGATGGATCTGAAGGTGGAGGCTCAGCCGGAGGCAAAGTGACGGTGAAATAAACTGAACAAAATGTCAAAAGCTAGGGCTCGATAAAAATGTTCAATTAAATTTTGGTTTCTATTTTTTATTTTTAACACATTTACCTACTTATAAATTCTGTCAGAATAGGTGTTTCAGTGACTAAACTAAATTCAGTCACTAAAACATACAGTCACTAAATGGTATTTTCCTTGTAGTTCTTTATCAATTAAATATATTAAATTATGTTTATAAAAAATTCAAAATAACATGATATTTAGATTTTACGTTGTTATTTAGTAAATTTTTATCAATTACCTAAGATATTTTATTGTTATATATCGTTTTAAGTTATTGTTGTTTAAAAGGGATAATAACATCAAGTTGCTATATACTTTTAAATTTGTTTACATTTATGTACTGTATAATTATTTGTGCACATTTGGTAGTCAAACTTTTAAAAGTATTTCAATTAGGTAGTTGTGTGACCTGATGACGGTACAACAGGTTACCATGATTTGTCAAACTTTCTTTTTGTACACATTTATGTAGTATACTTATTCTTTTGTGCACATTTGGCAGTCAAACTTTTAAAAAGTGTTTCAATTAGGTAGTTGAGTGACCTGATGTTACCGGTCATCAGGTCACCCAATTATCTAATTGAAACACTTTTACAAGTACACTACATTAATGTGTACAAAAAAATACACTACATAAATGTGTACAAACTCAAAAGTATATAGTTATTTTGTGCCATTTTCCGTTTTTAAAACACAATTAAAATTGGTCAATATCATAAAAAGTATTGCTGAAAATGTAAAACTGATACCGAAAATATAAAATGAGGACAAAATATTTTTAATAAGACAATTAAAATTGTATATAAATGTGGAGAGAGTATATATAGATAATAGCATGAATAAAAAAAAATTCAGTTTCAATTATATTTGATCCAACATAATCAATTAACTAACTAATTAAAATTAAACAAAAAAATAATAAAATAGAAAAGTCTAAAATGAAATAATTAGACATAAAGCAAAAAAGTTGATAGATGCACTAAAAATGAATAATTTTAATATCGAGAGACCAAAGAGAAAAGAATATATTAGTCATTTTTAGAAATTATCATTAGGAGGGACTATTTATAAAATCAAACAACGGTTTAAGAGACTGTTAATAAAACTTAAATGTTAAATGACCTGAAAAATTTCTATAATTTACTCTAAGATAAATAGTTCCATTATCACCGTATGTTGCATCACCTATTTTTAGTTTTTGGGAAGGTGTATTTTGTTTCAAATCAAACAAATATTACTACTTTCAAGTTTAAAATAGTATCCACCTTTTTCATTTTTTTTGGATTTGCTTATTGTTTTTTCTTACCGTTTTACTCACGTATCTTTAAAAGCTATTTCAGTATGGTCATTATTATAAACCAGTACAAAGCTGAGATGTCGAATGATTTCATTTGGTAACATATTCGTTTATTAGCACCTCATTATTTGAAAGGAATAGGAGATAAGTATGTGGCTGTAGGCAACATGTCATATTCAGGCGGATATATGATTAATGTTATGCTTAAGTTTGAATGCAACTTGTAGTTTTGGAAGAGGTCTATGTTAATCTCAACAATTATTATTTACGTTAAATTTGAATTAAAATTAACAAAAGTGATTAGATTAAAATGATTATAATTTTACACGACAAATAGATGGAAATTCTCACATATCCACGTATAAGATCACTTTGGACTATAATTAATAGATTTAAATAACAAATTAAAGATCTTATTCAACTAATACTTATGCGACATTTGAAGAAGACAACAGTTGACAAATTTTCATTTGAAAGTAAACACATTTAGAGGGCATTTGGTAAAGGAAACCGAAGAAAAAAAAAACGAAGACAAATTATTAGTTTATAGAATTGAATCATTTATATAAATTTTCTATGGACTCTCAACTTGAATTAATATATATATATACTTTGAAGTTTAATTCTCTTTTTTTAACAAGTGGTGGAGAATTAAATAGAAGCTAAAAATAAAGACATAGATTTGCTATAAATGGGTTTTTGTATCTTCAAATTTTTTTGTCTAAAAAACTAGGGTTAATATTGAAAAAACCCCATAAACTTTCCTTAGTTTTGTGATTAAGTCCCTAAACTTTTTTTCTGATTGTTTAAGTCCCTTAACTATTTTTGTCTTATTCAAAAAACTCACTATCTTTACATGTTTTAGCGATTAAGTCCCTAAACTTTTTGTTTTATTGGTTTTGTTTTACATACTCATCCGGTAGCCGGTAAAAAATATATACTTTTGAATAATACAAGAAAAGTTTAGGGACTTAAACAATCGGAAAAAAAGTTTAGGGACTTAATCATGAAAATGAGAAAAGTTTATAGGGTTTTTTCAATATTAACCCAAAAAACTATTCAATTCTCCCTACCAAACTCCTCTTAAGGTTGAACGATATATTGAAGCCTAGAGGCTTCGGCCTTGCCAAATCAGCATGAAGCCGGCGGGAACACCCCCCCCCCCCCCCTCCCGGCTTTTCCTCCCCGCACAGCCCCTCTTCCTTTAGCCATCTTTTCCTTTTTTTTTTAATCATCAAACATCCTATATATATATATACAATCAGCTTCATCAGCGTACCTAAAAGATTTCAGAGTACCCTAATGTGAATGATCATTCACATATATTTTTTTTAATAGACATGTATAAGACAACATTATAAGACTTATTTTTTCAAAAGATTCAACATCATAAATCTTGTGAATGGTAAAAAAGATAATGTGAATGGTAATTCACACCATTCACATGGTGAGAAATGACCATTCACATGGATGACCATTCACATAAATATGCATTCAACATTCACATATTTTTTAAGGACACAGAAAATGTGAATATATGTGAAATTATTAAACATGGTTATGAGGAAAAAACTTAAAAAAGTTTTTTAATGTTGGTACCTTCCGGTGCACTTGATTTCGAGAGATACTTTTTTGAACCCGACTATATATAAACATACATATATATATATATATATATATATATATATATATATATATATATATATATATATATATATATATATATATATATATATATATATATATATATATATATATATATATAGATTCAGGTTCATAAAGGTACCTCTCGAAATCAAGTGCACCCGAAGGTACCAACCTTAAAAAACTTTTTTTTTAATTTTTTTTCTCATAACCATGTTTAAATTAATGTTATACACATGATATGTGAATTTCACATACATTCACACTTTCTGTGTCCTGTGTCCTTAAAAATTATATGAATGCTCAATGCATATTTATGTGAATGGTCATCCATGTGAATGGTCATTTCACACCATGTGAATGGTGTGAATGACCATTCACATTATCTTTTTTTACCATTCACAAGGTTTATGATGTTGCTCCTTTTGAAAAAATGTCTTATAATGTTGTCATATACATGTCTATTAAAAAAAAAATATATGTGAATGATCATTCACATTAGGGTACGCTGGGTACGCTGGAATCTCATAGGTACGCTGATGAACCTGATTCTACATATATATATATACATATATATATATATATATATATATATATATATATATATATATATATATATATATATATATATATATATATATATATATATATATATATATATATATATATATATAATTTTAGTTTTATAATTTTTTATTTTTATTGTTGTATACTATTATAGTTTCGTAAACGTTTGTATTTTTTTTATTTTTAGTTTCGTAATTGTTGTTTCGTTCGTACAGTTTCGTATTTTACGTTCTTAATTGTTGTTTCACTTGTAGTTTCAGTTTCGTATTTTAAATATTTTAGTTTTAATTGTTATATTAATATTTTAGTCTCGTATTTTACGTTCATAATTTCATAATCTTATTTTGACATTCATATTTTAATTGCGTAGTGTTTAATTTTATTATGTTATAGTTGTTAAATATTTATGAAATTAATTATTTTAGTTTTCATTGTTTTGTTAATTAAAATGAATTTATTTTAAAAAAATTAAGAAAGATGTGTATTTCCAAGTTAGAAAGGTGGAGAAAGTTAGAGAGAGAAAAACTGATGTGGCGCTGAGGAGTACAGAAAGGTGGGTTTGGGAAAATACCCCTTACGTTTAACACACTACACGACACCATGTCCTGTCTTACCCCACTCACCTCTAACCCACCTACTCCAACCCTATATTTGCTATCCAACCTACTCTTACCTAATACCCACCAACCCATACCCACCTACCCTAACCTACCCCATCTTAACCTACCCCATCCCACCCACCTCTAACCCACCTACCCCAACCCTACCTATGTTATCCAACCACTCTTACCTACTTACCCACCATACCTAGCCCTACCCACCTACACATCCCTCATCCCTCATACATTACCCAGCTCACCCTACCCCACCCGACCCACCTACCCTACCTACACTATCCAACCTACTTTTACCTACTGCCCACCATACGTCCATACCTACCTACCCACCATACCCTACCCTACCGTACCCCATCCCACCCACCTACCCCTACCTTACCTACGTTGTCCAACTTACTCTTACCTATTACCCACCATACATACCCCTACCCACCTACGCATCCATCATCCATCATACGTTACCCACCTACCCTTACACTACCTACGCTATTCAACCTACTCTTACCTACTACCCACCATACCTACCCATACTCCCTCATCCACCCTACCCACCTCATCTCACCCACCCACCCTACCCTATCTATCTCTAACTATTCCTACCTTAGAGACTTATCCATCTCTATCCACCCATCACATCCTACCCTACCAACGAATTATTAAATTGGATTCCAAGTTCATTTTTAGCCAACCAAACATGATTTGGATTCCAATTCCAATTCATTTCAGAATCCAATTCCTTTTAAAACATTCAGCGAACCAAACACCACCGAAGAGTGGTGGGTATGCCCACCTTTTCATAACCCACCTTTCTGTACACCTCAGCACCACATCAGGTTTTTTCTCTCCACCTTTCCCCACCTTACTTACTTGGAAATACTCATATTTCTAAACCTTTCTATGTTTCTTAATTTGTTTAAAATAAATTCATTTTAATTAACAGAACATTTAAAACTAAAATAATTAATTTCATAAATATTTAAAAACTTACATAATAAAATTACGAAACTAAAAACTTACGAAACTAAAAACTTAAAAAATTACAAAACTAAAAAAATTACGAAACTAAAAAATAAAAATTAAATAATTATGAAACTACACGATTTGCAAAGCGACACATTGCAAATGGTCATGTGGCCGAATGAAAAACTCTGTGTCTCGTTCTTGTGGTTGTTCATTCAGTGGCATTACGTACGCTTGATATTTTTTTCTTATATTTCCTTTTCGTACTCCATTTTTGTTTGTTTTACTTCTTCAAGTCGTCTTCGGTGACGTTTCTTATTTTCAACATCGTCGACGTGGGAATTTGAAATCCTTTCAAAATGTTTGTACATCTCTGGGTCACTTGCTGTTGATGCTGGTTTGTTTCCCTTGACGCGTGATCTTTCAAGCTCCTGAATATCCTCGTTGCCCTCGTCGTCTTGTTCATCGTGAACACCAAAAAATCCCGCATCCAAAGACAGTGTTCTGATCGTGTTAGAATGTTAGATATTAAATTTCGATTTTGTGGAATTTATTTTGTAATAACTAATTAGTTTATTTCCATGTAATTTGTTTCTAGTCTTTCTTTTATTATGTAATTCTCATAGTTATAGAAGTTGAGAGGCTATTTTGTAATTCTTGGAAAGTTTAATTAAATGATGTTAGGGAAACCCCACCTAGGGTTTCCCACACACGCGGATTAATTGAATTGCAGCCGTCGCTTTTCATCATTCTCTCTGACATTTTGTTCTTCAATATTCATAGCAATCATTGAGTTTGATTATTCTTTTTGTTCTGAATATTGCTAAAATCGTATTCACGTGTGCTGATTATTGCTGGAAAAACATTACAACAATTGGTATCAGAGCCCATCCGGTGGATTTCAACTGATTTTGGATTCATTATCATATGTTTTTCGTGTTCATCTTCAAAATACTCTCGGTTTGTTTTTAAAATCCCTCTTAAATATTCTGTTTTTCGTGTTCTTTCATCTTATAGTCATCTATTATTACCTCTGTATTGATTTCGAGCATCTTAAGTTCAATCCTTACATGTTTTAATCATTTATTTGCTGAAAATCATCTTCAGAATATTTGGCTTTTTGATTCGGTTTTGGTTCCAAATCCCTAGATTTTTTTAAGTGTTTTGGTTAGTAGTAATCCACAAAAAGTTTTTACAACATTAATCCAAACATTTAGGAATTATTTTTAGGCCGAAAAAATTGCATTTCATATACTCTAAAAAAATCTGGGATTATTATATCTCCTAAAATTCGGACCAATCCTCAAAATTTGGACCACTTCGGATCAAATTTCGGACTAATTCGGACCAATTTTTAACAAATCTCGGACCAATTTTCCGACTCACCTGAAATTCGAATCATCCGTAATTTAGTTAAAACATTTTTCGAAAAGTTAAAATTACTTGTGCTTAATTTTTAACATTTTTGAAGACCAACTCGGACCATCCTAACTTCGGATCATCAGCCGCGAATTCTTGAATTTTTTCTAAGTTACCATCCGAGATTATATTATTCATTCGAACTTCGATCCATCCGAATTTCGATCCATCCGAGTTCGTTCCATCAAAGTCCGGTCCATCAGACTTTGTTTCATCTGAATTGTCAATCCATCCGAGATTCACTGTTCATCCGAACTTCTGTCCATCCGAGTTTCATTGTTCATCCGAATTACATATCATCCGAAATCTTCAAACTTCATCCGAGTTCAGATCATCCGAAATATTGTTCATCCGAAGCATTGTTCACCCGAAGCACTGTTCATCCGACTTCTGATAATCCAAATTTACGTTTCCACTTTAAAAGATCTTATTTTTTAATCAGCACCATCACTCATGTCTCGAGAGGCCCTTGATCTTGGATCAGAGAACAGACCACCTGTTCTCTATCCTGATGAATACGAACAATGGAAATCAAGATTCCTGAAAATTCATTGGTATGCAGCCAAATGGGAATCTTTTGATACAATCTATGATTGAAGGCCCTGCTATCTATTATCGGAAAATCCCTGCCAGGCCAGAAGCTGATCCACCAGTCCTTGCATCCAAAACAGTTTGTGAACCCTCTAATGAAGCTGAAAGGGAAAGACAACATGCCGACAAAAGGGCAGAATACCACACTTATCAAGCCCTTCCTATCGAAATACTTGTTGGAGTTGACAGCAAGATGTCAGCCAAAGAGATGTGGGATGAACTAGAAGTTTAAATGCTCGGGGCAGATTTAGATGACAGAGCAAAGATTGAGGAGGCAAAGGCAAAATTCTCTAATTTCCATGCCAAAGATGGGGAGTCTCTTCAGGGTACATTCACGAGGTTCTGTGCAGTTTTGAATGAGTTGAACAAATTGCACATCAAAAAGGATAAGGATGACATAAACATCCAATTCTTTGCTTCCCTGGCCCAGAATGGCAAGTTGTCTGTCGAGCCATAAGACGAGTTCTGGACATTCAGAATGTTCAATCAATGTGGTCTTTAAAAAACTAAAGAAATATCAAGGGGATGTGGATCAACAAAAGCAAATGGCAAACACGTTGGCATCCCTGTTGCTATCTGCCAACTCGGGCATCAAACCAGCTGACTCTTTGGCCCTACTCTCCAACAAGACCCTCTCTCCTGCTCAAGGTTCATCTTCCTCTTAGTGTAGATATGCACCATCACCGCATGAGCCTTACGATGAAGAAGAGGCAACTATTCAGAAACAGATTGCCTTGTGGTCAAATCGTCTTCAACGAAGACGTTTTTAAACAAGACAAACAATCAGCTTCGATATGACACTGGCCCACGGAGATACCTTGCGACCAGAGGGATGACAGACGTGATGATCGGAGGTATGACTGGAGGAGAGATGATAGAGATGACCAGAGATATGATTGTCAGCGCGACTATCGAGATGATCGTCGTTATGACAGGCGTGACAATAGACCTGACGATAGGATAGATTACAATCATCAGGATGATAAAAGGGATGATTGAAGAGACGATCGGAGGGATTACGATCATCGAGACAATCGTAGGGACTAGCTGTGAACCTCGCCGAGCTGATAAGAGGCCGGCTGAGAGAAGATATGATAGGCCCAGAGCTGATGAGCCTAAGCCAACTGATGACCGTTTGTGCTATAAATGTGGGAAACCTGGCCACTTTCCTCGGGAATGCAAAAATCAGTTTGAACGTGACGTTGGGTACTATGGGAGGAAGCTGGAGGCAGCAAAGAAACGATCTGATGCAATGGTTCTTGTTGCTCAAGAGGATTATTGGGATGACGCTAATTCTGACGAGGAAGAAAATAAGGGAAAAATTGCTACATGGTTGATCGCATTGGACTGGCCGACTATGCAACGACGTCAGAGTCGGACTCAGACACAGCTGCTGAGGGGGAGACAAAGCAAGATCCAATAGCCTATCTGATGGCCAAGTCCGGGGATCCCGAATGTTCCACGTCAGATTCGGAGGCACATGAGGTACATTCCTTTTACATTCAAGAGCATGTAAATAATTTATCTGCACAAAATGAATGTAATTTGCACACACAAATACTTGAGCTAGAAGCTAGGTTCAATGCAGAAAAAGAAAAATGTGCCAAGGCTAAACATCTAGCCCAATCCTTAAAAGAAACATCTGAATTATATGAAAAGAAGTGGTTAAATAACCATGAGGTGATAAAGCAGATGTTAATTGAAAAGGTAGATGTTCAGGATAGGAATACGTACCTTGAATCTTGTATGGATAAACTCTTAAATGAAAAGAACTCTTTAAAATCAGAAATATCTGTTTTTTCAAAACGCTTAGAGTCTGTAAGCGTGGAAAACATAGACAGTTTGGAAAAATACAAAATGATAAAAGAAGAAAGAATAGGTTTGTACTCACGAATAAAGATCCTAGATGATGAATTTCTAAAACGGGGTCAAACAGAACAAACTATTCATTTAAACCAACCTAAAGAGACTAGGTTTTATCATTCTAAAGAAGGAATTGGTTTTAAAAACCCTAAGTACTTGGAAAAAGTTCAACAAGTTTTACCTCTTTTTTATGATTTGAGATATATGGGTGCTGGGTTGAAGTCTTTCGTTTATCAAAAATTGGAAGAAGTTTTAACCCAAGAGGATGAGAAACGAAATGAAAATAAAGAAAAAGAAATTCCTTTTAAATATGATAATCTAACCGAGAGTGATCCTTATAGAGAACCTACTCTAAAGGAGGATTTCTTGTAAAACTATTCAGAGGCTGAAATGAAAGCAGAACCTGCCAAACCAATCTCTCAACTTTATATTCCTACAAAAGTTCTTCAACATAAAATCAAAGTTTTAGAAATGGATTTAAAGACAACTCGAAAGAAAACTCCTGATTATCATGAAGTTCTTCTTAAGAGTAAGGAAAAAATTAGCAAATCAAAGTTTTCAACAAAGTGTAGAATTAAATATCTACAAAGAAATTTTGACATGGTTTCAGAAAACTTAATTTCTCATTCAAAAGAACCAAATGTTTCTCATTCTACCAACGCCCCTCTCACTTCATCGTAAAAAGGTAAAGCCAAAGTTGAAGTTTCTTTGTCAGTTTTAAAGCTGAGTGTTCAAAATCTTCTAAATCTGAGGTTTCAAGGAAGGCTCAGAGTCAATCTAAGTCCTCAAAGAAACCCACTCACCAAGGAAAACTAAGTATTTCAAAGTCTAAGTCTTCTATACGTACTGACTCTCATCGTTTTGTTCCTACAGATCATGTGAGAAGAGTGCCCAAAACGACCATGCAAGATTTTTCCAGTTTTTTTTTTTTTTTGAAGAAGGCTGTAATGCCAGATGAATTTGTTTCAAGAGATAGGTTGCATGTAATATCAGAAAACAATGTCTGTAATGATGTATTGAATTCTGGTCCTTGTTTAAAGTATTTGTTTGGTTACTTGTTTAAATTATGTCCAACTCGTTTTACACGTCAAGTACCTGAAATGAATGCTTTTGTGCCTTATCCTGTTAAAAGAATTTGGAAAAAGAAAATAAAAAATACTGCATCATCGGCCACCACAAAAAGTGAGACTTATACTTTGCCTAGGCCCAAAACCAAAGCAAATGTTAAACAAGTTTCAAAAAGTCCAAAACCAAAGGTAATTTCATAGCCTAAGGTTCCAAAGCCTGTTATATCCAAGCATAAATGGATTCCAAAAAGGCTCTGCATTCAGTCCATACATAACTGCTAAATGGGTTCCTAATACTTTACACGTGCCATATTCTCCTGGAATACCTAACCCAAAAGGATCGATAATAAGATGGGTACCCAAAGTTGTGTGATTTTAATGCAGATGGTTCTTGGTTACTTCAGATCAAGACCCGCACTTCATTGAATTGGCTTCTAGATATCATAGACTAGGACCCGTTGTTCTGCTTTTCGGTTGTGCTTAAACCGACATGTTAGGCTTCTGTTGTAACGACCCGATTATTTAATATAATGGGTAATTAATAATTATTGTAATAGAACACGATTCAGAATAGTAATTAATAATCATGTGAATGAATGTTGGTGTACAAATCCTAAGAATATATGTCATGAATATATAAAAAGGACTTTAAAAGAAATGCTAATAATTCTAGGGGTAAGTTGGTTAATATGTGAAAGTTATGGGTAGAAAGAAAAGAAGGAGAAAACCTTCTTTCTCTTTTGCTTTATACATACGCAGACAAACACACACATATGTGTGTGTTCATCTTTTTCCAACATTCCAAAATAGAGAGAAAAGAGGATAGAAGAAAAAGAAGAAGAAGCCAAAATCCAACTTTTGTTGAAGATTCTTGTTGGTTTTGAAAGATCCGAGAGGTACCACTCTTATTTATGAATCTTGCTATTCATTTTCTTCTCCTCTCCATCTTCGTATGAAGAAGATGAGAAACCCAAATGGGTTTTTATGAATATTATGGAGAAATCGTTAGATCTTGAAGTATGATAGTGAAACATAGTAAGAATCATCATTTTTAAACATAATATGCAAGTTTTATAAATTTTGTTGGGTTTTAGCTCAAAAACCCGAAAATGGAGTTCTATGAACTCTTGATGATTTAAAAGAATGAAATGGTGTTGTGATAGTTTTAAATAGGTTTAAAAAGGGTATATATATGTTTGGGGATGACCCCAAACCGTTTATAATAAATGTAAGGAATGTTGGTAGTTTTGAGCATTAAATCCGAAGGGGCAAAAAGTGCAGACCTGCACCCGAGTTACCCTTGATTTTGAAAGAAAAATTTCTAAGTTAAAGGATCCGGATGACTTGGGATCCGAATTCGGATGGGGTGGTCCGAAATTCGGAGTTCGGACCGTGCTTCGGTTGGAAGGGATCCGAAATTCGGATGGTCCCTGATCCGAATCCGGATGGCTTGAAATTCGGATGTGTAGGTCCGAAATGCGGATGTGCCTAGGACCAAGTTCGGGCCGTACCTCAGACGAATTGGACCGAAGTTCGGATGGTCCCTGACCCGAACTCGGATGATCCGAAGTCCGGCTGGTGCTGATCCGAATTCGGATGGGAACTCGACGAGTTCCCTGGTGAACTCGGCAAGCTAAGCCCAGTTCCGGCCAGAAATGGTAATTTTAATTAGTCCTTGGGATCGCTTGTCATAATAACTTTTGTCACCAATTGTGAAGAAAAATTAGCCCAAAATAATTATGTAGGTTGAGGCCGAAATTAATTAGATCTTACGACTAATATGTCCGAATCAAAGTTGAGAAATTATAAACGGTGATGCTTATAAGTATTATATTATGAACCTACTTGTAGGGATTTTGACGGGTTAAGTCGCGTGAAGACTGTCACTCTTACCTTGACAATTATAACTCGGTTTTGGGGCCGAGAGCGTATTGTGTATCACTGTGAGTTCTAGTATTAACGTATTTGCATGCATATCATGAATTGTATGTTACTGCTTTCGTATCATTATTGTCATTTTCATGCTTTGCCATCACATACATCATAATTATTGTTTATCACTCGGTTGATAAGTTGTTGATCGTTCGTTTGACCTCTCCACCGAGACGGTAAGCCTGAGTGTGGTAACCCAGCGGATCATAATGGTAAGCCTGAGTGTGGTAACCATTATTGCCTGTAAAACGATAAGCCTGTGGTGGTAATCGTATGGCATCATTGTAAACTGCATATCGATAAGCCTGTGGTGTGGTAATCGAGCAGTAGATTGTAAACCCATTGTACGGTAAGCTTGTGTATGGTAACCGCAATGTGGTAGCTTATAGCCATTAGTTGGCCTCCAAAATTGTTAGTCGAATTCATGGCATTGCATGGCATCATTCATATATCGCATGGTACTTTAATCTAGAATCTCACTAAACAACTTTGTTGTTTACCCGATAGTTGTTATTTCTTTTCAGGATCTGTTAAGGGCAAAGGCCCGGCTGGCCCGAGTTGTTAGATATCGTTTGGAGCTCGGATAGGAGCTCAATATTTTGTGGATAATTGGGGCGGGAGTAGCAGACTTCCATTTTTGGACTTACGCGAATTAGTTACTGTTTATTAATTCGTTTGTAACTAAATTGATAACTTAATCTTGTAACCCCAGTTACATTGCTCCGTGATTTCCGACACTCTGTTGTGTCTCATGCAAAGTGTTTGGAATCACGTTGATGATTATTAATTGCAAAAGTTTTAATTTGATCGTATTTCCGCAAGTACTCTGTATAAATTAACGTATAATGGTATCGAAATACTCGTATTAGTTGTATGGGTGTTTCAATTTGGTATCAGAGCTGGAGCTCATAGACAGAGTATAGTCGACGATACTCTACTCTGAGCACGGTTTCAGATGCTGTTATTGACCCACCTAGGCGGCAATATTATAACAATTACAATTGACCTTTGGCCTAGGATGGGATAATATTGGGTAGACTTTTAAGATTATGACTTGACGTAAGCATAATTATATATATATACATATACATACAAATAAATTTCATGTGCACACTTTGGTGTGAAAGAAGTGTTGAACCGACCTGTAACTGTTGGTTGCAGACAATGTCGGATAACCAGTCGAATCGCGTTCTACACCAGGAGGTAGAACATTCAAATGATGGGGGAGGCAGGGATCAGTCTCCAGATTATGAAAATGAATCCAGTTTCCGTACTGGTGGAGGGTCCAGAGAGGACCAAATGATGCAGATGATGGCTCAAATGCTGGAGCAAAATCGCCAGCAGAATGAGCTAATGACTCAACTACTTGCTTCCCAGAATGTTCAGGGAAAGAAAAATAATGTTGAAGGGGAGCAAGCAAGTAACGATAATACGGAAGGCGCTGGGAGTGGAAGTAGGGCCGAGAGGCCTAAGAAAGATAAAGAACGAAAGCACGGCTCCTCTAAGTCAAAAAGGGGAATGTCGTACAAGAATTTCATTGGTTGTCGTCCTCCAACGTTCAATGGACGGGCAACTACCGTGGAGGCCTTGGACTGGATCAAGGCAATTGAGAAGTTATTCAGAGTCACTGATGTAAATGATGAGAAAAAGGTGCAGTACGCGGCTGCACAATTTGTTGGTCCTGCTTTAACGTGGTGGGATTCCGAAGCGGAAATTTTGGGTTTGGATGCCGTGGCTAAAATGACCTGGGAAGAATTCAAAACCAGGTTTAACAAACATTTCTGTCCCGCTGTTGCGGTGCAGAAGATTAAAAGAGACTTCCTGACATTTCAGCAAGGAGAGCTATCAGTGGATGATTATCTGATCGAGTTTAACTCGAAGGCAATGTTTGTGGGGTCAGTGATTGCTGACGAGAAACAAAAGACTGACTACTTTGTGGAAGGACTGCGAAGTGAGATTCGCGAAATGGTGACTGTTCGCGCAGTGGAATCGTTCGAAAAAGCGGTGGAGTATGCGCGACTCCGAGAGTATGAATTGTTCCGTAGGGAACAAGAGGCGGCTGGATCAAAGAAAGCGAAGGTTGAGTCTTCGTCGGGGACGTTTAAGCAACCCCAGCAATCATTTTCGAAGAACGTGGACTCCTGTTCACGTTCCCAATCGTCAAGGCACTCAAAGAAGCCTGCTAGCTCCAACAACTCTCAGTCCAAATCTCAGTTTTCCAATTCGGTGCCTACGTGTAACCGTTGCGGGAAACTTCATCGTGGGGGGTGTTTGTCCCCTATTGTGTGCCATGGCTGTGGAGAAGAGGGACACATACGTCCTGCGTGCCCTAAGCGAACTGATTCGTGCTACGAATGTGGCCAGGTGGGCCACCTTGCTCGGAATTGCCCCAAGAAGAGGTTGGCGACGTCCGAAAGTAAAGGCTCGGTCGCAAAGCCTAATTTTGTGGGTGGTTCCTCCCAATCAAAGGGGAATCCACCCAAGCCTCAAGCCAGAGTCTATCAGATTACAGCTGCTGAGGCGCAGGATGTGCCGGATGTCGTAACCGGTACTTTTCTCCTAAATTCTTTACCTGCTGTAGTATTGTTCGATTCTGGTGCAAGTGTGTCTTTTCTTTCCAAAGCATTTGCACGAAAGTTAGACATTATACCTTCTTTAATGCCTTTTCCCTTATCGGTTGATGTGGCAAGCGGAAAATCGGTCAGTGCCACCCAAATATACTATGATTGTGTGCTGACCCTAGACGGACATAATTTTGATATTGACCTTGTCCCCATACACACCAAAGAATTTGATGTAATAGCTGGCATGGATTGGTTGGCCAATAACCTTGCCACTATTGCTTGTGCTAATAGAATCGTTCGTTTGTTCACGCCAGAAGGCGAAGAAATATTTGTGTATGGGGATAGACGTAAAAGGGAAGCCGCAGTGATTTCGGTGGCTAAGGCTCGGAAAAGTTTAGGTAAGGGTTGTCAATGCTTCTTGGCTTGTGTGTTAAATACTAAGAAAGAAGGGAAAAACCTCAAGGATGTACCAGTAGTTAATGAATATCCCGACGTGTTCCCTGATGACTTACCGGGATTACCACCGGATCGATCCGTAGAGTTTCGGATTGAATTGGTGCCGGGAGCTGCACCAATTGCGCGTGCCCCGTATCGTTTAGCACCTTCGGAAATGAAGGAAATGATGGCACAATTGGAAGAGTTATTAGAGAAAGGATTCATTCAGCCGAGTACCTCGCCTTGGGGTGCTCCGGTTTTATTCGTGCGTAAGAAAGACGGAACCTTGCGAATGTGCATAGATTATAGAGAACTGAATAAGGTGACTATAAAGAATAAGTATCCTTTGCCTCGTATTGATGATTTGTTCGATCAACTACAAGGAGCTGCTTATTTCTCGAAAATAGACCTTCGATCAGGTTATCATCAACTTAAGGTACGTGAAGAAGATGTGCCAAAAACGGCTTTTCGAACCCGATATGGACACTATGAATTCTTAGTGATGCCTTTTGGGCTCACTAATGCTCCTGCAGCTTTTATGGACTTAATGAATCGGGTGTGCCGTCCAATGCTTGACAAGTCGGTTATAGTGTTTATCGACGATATTTTAGTGTATTCCAAGACGGAGGAGGATCATGCGGTTCATCTGAGACAATTGCTCGAACTTCTTCGAAGCGAACAGTTGTATGCCAAATTCTCAAAGTGCGAGTTTTGGCTACGACAAGTGCAATTTTTAGGGCATGTTATATCTTGTGAGGGTGTTTCTGTGGATCCCTCCAAGATCGAGGCCATTAAAAGTTGGGAAGCGCCGAGAAATGTTGCTGAAATTCGTAGCTTCCTTGGATTGGCCGGCTATTATCGACGATTCATCCAAGATTTCTCTAAAATCGCCGTCCCACTCACTTCATTAACTCGTAAGAATGCGAAGTTTGTGTGGGAAAAGCCACAGATTGAGGCGTTTCAAATTTTGAAGAGTCGGTTGACTGACGCTCCTGTGCTTGCGTTGCCGGAAGGAAACGAAGATTTTGCCGTTTATAGCGATGCATCAATAAATGGGTTGGGTTGCGTGCTTATGCAACGAGGAAAAGTGATAGCGTATGCATCGAGACAGTTAAAGGATTATGAAAAGAGTCGTCCGACTCATGATTTGGAATTAGATGCTGTTACGTTTGCGTTAAAAATCTGGCGACATTATCTGTACGGCACTAAATGTCAGTTGTTTACTGATCATAAGAGCCTGAGGCATATCTTTGATCAGAAAGAATTAAATATGCGACAGAGGCGCGCTGTGGAGTTGATTAAGGATTATGACTGTGAAATCCTTTATCACCCTGGAAAAGCCAATGTAGTGGCTGATGCTTTGAGCCGAAAGAGATACCCGGAGGCGACTTGCTATGCGCTAACGCATGTAGTTGTGAGTTCCTCTATCCTTGACGACATACGGAAGTGGCAAATCGAGGGTCTTAAAGAGGAAAATATTAAGTCTGAGAGAATGGTGGGTCAGAGTGTATTGTTAACCGAAGGTAGCAATGGTCTGAAGATGTTTAGAGATCGCATTTGGGTACCTAAGATCGGCGACGTGCGCAAAATAATTTTAGAAGATGGTCATAATTCGAAGTTCTCAATTCACCCCGGGAGTTCAAAAATGTATCAGGATTTGAAATCCGAATATTGGTGGCCCGGAATGAAGCGAGACGTTGGTAATCATGTCGAACGGTGCCTGACTTGCTTGCGAGTCAAGGCCGAACATCAAAAACCATCTGGAAATTTGCAACCCCTCGAGATACCCGAATGGAAGTGGGACCACATCACGATGGATTTTGTGGTAAAGCTTCCGAAGACCCAAAGACAACATGATGCTATATGGGTTATTGTGGATCGACTGACAAAATCCGCACACTTCTTGCCGATACGAGAAAACTTTCCTTTGGAAAGATTGACGCGAATGTATATCGACGAGATTATTGTGCGCCATGGAATTCCAAAGTCTATTGTTTCGGATCGTGACTCGAGGTTTACTTCGAGATTTTGGCAAAGTATGCAAGATCAGTTGGGGACGCGTGTTAATTTGAGTACGGCATTTCGTCCCCAGACCGACGGCCAGACTGAGCGCACTAACCAGACGATGGAAGATATGTTACGTGCGTGTGTGATCGAGCTTGGCGGAAATTGGGATACGCACCTACCGCTAGTGGAATTTGCCTACAACAATAGTTATCATTCTTCGATAAAGATGGCTCTGTATGAGTCATTGTATGGCCGAAAGTGTCGAACTCCGACGTGTTGGCGTGAAGCAGGCGAGAAACCGTTAGCGGGCCCCGAATTGCTTCAAGAGACGCATGATAAGATCCAGATTATTCGTGAGCGGATCAAAGCTGCCCAAGATCGACAGAAAGCATATTCGGACAAACGTCATAAAGATATTGAGTTTGCAGTGGGAGATTCAGTGATGCTGAAAGTATCTCCGTGGAAGGGAATTATGAGATTCGGGAAGCGAGGAAAGTTAAGTCCTCGATATGTTGGATCGTTTCCTATTACCGAGCTGGTCGGTGCCCAAGCTTATAAATTAGAGCTGCCCGCTGAGCTGGCAGGAATTCATAATACCTTTCACGTTAGCTATCTGAAGCGAAGTCTGATAAATCCTGCTGTGACCGTTCCTCTGGACGATGTACAAATCGATGAGCGACTACGTTATGTCGAAGAACCAGAAAAGATTATCGGCGACAAAGTAATTAACCTAAGGAATAAGGAGATCGAGATGGTGCTCGTTTGTTGGAAGCACCACCGTGGATCTCTGATGACTTGGGAGACAAAGGCTGAAATGATGGCCAAATACCCCGCTCTGTTTGAAAGAAACTGATTCCGTGGGCGGAATCCTTTTAAGAGGGGAGGAATTGTAACGACCCGATTATTTAATATAATGGGTAATTAATAATTATTGTAATAGAACACGATTCAGAATAGTAATTAATAATCATGTGAATGAATGTTGGTGTACAAATCCTAAGAATATATGTCATGAATATATAAAAAGGACTTTAAAAGAAATGCTAATAATTCTAGGGGTAAGTTGGTTAATATGTGAAAGTTATGGGTAGAATGAAAAGAAGGAGAAAACCTTCTTTCTCTTTTGCTTTATACATACGCAGACAAACACACACATATGTGTGTGTTCATCTTTTTCCAACATTCCAAAATAGAGAGAAAAGAGGATAGAAGAAAAAGAAGAAGAAGCCAAAATCCAACTTTTGTTGAAGATTCTTGTTGGTTTTGAAAGATCCGAGAGGTACCACTCTTATTTATGAATCTTGCTATTCATTTTCTTCTCCTCTCCATCTTCGTATGAAGAAGATGAGAAACCCAAATGGGTTTTTATGAATATTATGGAGAAATCGTTAGATCTTGAAGTATGATAGTGAAACATAGTAAGAATCATCATTTTTAAACATAATATGCAAGTTTTATAAATTTTGTTGGGTTTTAGCTCAAAAACCAGAAAATGGAGTTCTATGAACTCTTGATGATTTAAAAGAATGAAATGGTGTTGTGATAGTTTTAAATAGGTTTAAAAAGGGTATATATATGTTTGGGGATGACCCCAAACCGTTTATAATAAATGTAAGGAATGTTGGTAGTTTTGAGCATTAAATCCGAAGGGGCAAAAAGTGCAGACCTGCACCCGAGTTACCCTTGATTTTGAAAGAAAAATTTCTAAGTTAAAGGATCCGGATGACTTGGGATCCGAATTCGGATGGGGTGGTCCGAAATTCGGAGTTCGGACCGTGCTTCGGTTGGAAGGGATCCGAAATTCGGATGGTCCCTGATCCGAATCCGGATGGCTTGAAATTCGGATGTGTAGGTCCGAAATGCGGATGTGCCTAGGACCAAGTTCGGGCCGTACCTCAGACGAATTGGACCGAAGTTCGGATGGTCCCTGACCCGAACTCGGATGATCCGAAGTCCGGCTGGTGCTGATCCGAATTCGGATGGGAACTCGACGAGTTCCCTGGTGAACTCGGCAAGCTAAGCCCAGTTCCGGCCAGAAATGGTAATTTTAATTAGTCCTTGGGATCGCTTGTCATAATAACTTTTGTCACCAATTGTGAAGAAAAATTAGCCCAAAATAATTATGTAGGTTGAGGCCGAAAATAATTAGATCTTACGACTAATATGTCCGAATCAAAGTTGAGAAATTATAAACGGTGATGCTTATAAATAATATATTATGAACCTACTTGTAGGGGTTTTGACGGGTTAAGTCGCGTGAAGACTATCACTCTTACCTTGACAATTATAACTCGGTTTTGGGGCCGAGAGCGTATTGTGTATCACTGTGAGTTCTAGTATTAACGTATTTGCATGCATATCATGAATTGTATGTTACTGCTTTCGTATCATTATTGTCATTTTCATGCTTTGCCATCACATACATCATAATTATTGTTTATCACTCGGTTGATAAGTTGTTGATCGTTCGTTTGACCTCTCCGCCGAGACGGTAAGCCTGAGTGTGGTAACCCAGCGGAATCATAATGGTAAGCCTGAGTGTGGTAACCATTATTGCCTGTAAAACGATAAGCCTGTGGTGGTAATCGTATGGCATCATTGTAAACTGCATATCGATAAGCCTGTGGTGTGGTAATCGAGCAGTAGATTGTAAACCCATTGTACGGTAAGCTTGTGTATGGTAACCGCAATGTGGTAGCTTATAGCCATTAGTTGGCCTCCAAAATTGTTAGTCGAATTCATGGCATTGCATGGCATCATTCATATATCGCATGGTACTTTAATCTAGAATCTCACTAAACAACTTTGTTGTTTACCCGTTAGTTGTTATTTCCTTTCAGGATCTGTTAAGGGCAAAGGCCCGGCTGGCCCAAGTTGTTAGATATCGTTTGGAGCTCGGATAGGAGCTCAATATTTTGTGGATAATTGGGGCGGGAGTAGCAGACTTCCATTTTTGGACTTACGCGAATTAGTTACTGTTTATTAATTCGTTTGTAACTAAATTGATAACTTAATCTTGTAACCCCAGTTACATTGCTCCGTGATTTCCGACACTCTGTTGTGTCTCATGCAAAGTGTTTGGAATCGCGTTGATGATTATTAATTGCAAAAGTTTTAATTTGATCGTATTTCCGCAAGTACTCTGTATAAATTAACGTATAATGGTATCGAAATACTCGTATTAGTTGTATGGGTGTTTCATCTGTGTACTCAGCTCAGGACCCGGTCTAAAATCATCATGTTTTCTGAACATCTCGGTTGAGAACACGGTTTGCATGTTAATTTCAGATGGATTTTTTTAATGCCTATAGATTTTTATTGTATGCATTCTTTATTTTCTGGCAAAATCCATCTGGTATATGGATTCGGGTTGCTCTAAGGACATGACTGGGAGTAGAGAATTGTTGTCCAACATAGTAGAACAGTATTGTGGGACAGTCAAATTCAGGAATAATAATCATGCTCATATAAAAGGATACGGGGATTTAGTCTTGAATAATCTAGTCATCAAGGATGTTGACTATGTTGAGAGGTTATCTCATAATCTGTTTAGCATAGGACAACCCTGCGATAAAGGGCTAGAAGTTACATTTAGAGCTAAGAAATGTAGTGTTAAGAGTATGGATGGAAAAGAAATTTTATCCGATTCCCGAAGCTTTAACCTTTACACCATAGATGTAGCCAAGCTTATGGTTAAGGATAGCATCTACCTTCTATCAAAAGCCTCCTCAAAAGACTCTTGGTTATGGAACCGGAGGTTATCTCACCTGAACTTCGATAATATAAACAATCTGGCTGCAAACAACTGGTGAAAGGACTCCCAGAACTGAGATAAGAAAAGGATCGTCTATGTGGAGCATGTGAGAAAGGAAAGATGAAAACATCATCTCACAAGACAAAACCTGAAGATGAAAACATCATCTCACAAGACAAAACCTGAACCATCTTCAAAGAGAGTGTTGGAGTTACTTCACATGGATTCATGCGGTCCCATGTGAACACAAAGCATAAATGGGAAGCGATACGTGTTGGTTATCGTTGACGACTATTCGCGATATATGTGAAGACCTCCCCTTCCAGGGCAGTCCTCAGAGTCTAGGTCCCATAATTGCAATATGATATCAATCATACTAAGATAGGGTAATTAATTGCGGAATAATAAATTACTTGTACATACAGATTAGGATTGAAGTTAAATACAGATTTCATATTTTAAATTAAAGTTATAAAAGGGTACCATCTAATCTAATCATTACATCATAGAACAATATCAAATCTACCCAAAACCACAACATTTGCTGTCTTCCAATCAGTACCGAATGGTTTTGTTGTGTAGTGGTCTATAGAAACTTCTGTCTTGATCTTTATTAGACCTAAGAGCTAGGTCCGGCAGGTGACTTTCCTTTGCTTTTTCCTGTAAAGTGATAATATAGCAACTGTAAGCAATGCTTAGTGAGTATATAGATTTTCAAATTAACATGCATGTCAAGCGGATCATCAGTCTAGCGTGATATGTCTTGGCTGCCACTAAAGCCCTCATGATTGAGACATAGAAGTCATAGAGTCGGATGATGTTCAGGCCAAACTCACGCTTAAATCGTGGGGATCAGCCACATACTGGGCTAGCTACCAGTAAGTCAATATGGCGGAACATCGGAGGTCATTACCAAGTTCTTTTGAACTGGTGAAAATAGCCAAGTCTAGAACAATAGACCAATAGGGCTAATCAAGCTGAATCAATTTGTCAAGTATATGCAATGATGAAGCATACGTAATCAATGTCATGATAGCAATAATCTTAAAGCAAAATCTGAAGTGAACTGTAAAAGCAATATCATATGAAATGATAAGTCAAATAGCTATCATGATCCACTGGGCAACACCCAACCATGGTGTGCACATGTCACAATCCAGCTGATAATATGTATGTTAATCAAACTAGCATCAACAATATGTCTCAACCGGAAATTCAAGCATGTTAAATCTGAATATCTATAACTCACAGATCTGGGTCTTTATCAAACAGATGTAAAATCTGCCACCTGAGTTATTTCAGGATTTTATCTTTGTCAATCTGTTCTGTCGATTCAAGTCTTTTACCGCTTTAAATCTTTTAAATCTTTGTCTTTATGTTCAGAATTCACTGAACCTGTCCAGAATTATCATGTTAATATCATGTCAATTTCATCATCTTTTAGTCTTTAAAATCTTTATTTCATCTGATTCTGATAACTGATCATTCATCTATTTTCTTTCGTTCATATTAAATTCTCAAAAGTTCTTTATATATACATATAACGATATATATATGTATATAATAATTTATTTAATTAAAATATCAAAATATAATATTTGGTTTCGGATTACGCGGATTCGGATCAACCCGGATTCGGATCTATCCGGATTCGGATCCAATAGTCATCCGAATTATGATTGGAATTCGGACCAAACCATCATCCGGATTCGGACTATCAATTTCGGATCAACCGAATTAGGACATAGGACCGAATTAGGATCAATCGAATTAACACTACATCCGAAATAGGACATGTCATCCGAAATTGGTCATCAGATTTTATGAGGATCCGAAATGAGAGCATCCCAACCGAAGCATAGGTCCGAAATGAGGCACCATCCGAATTCGGTTATACCCGAATTCGGATCCCATACTTAGATTATTTTCCAGAAATGTTCTTCATGTTCTTCATATATTCATACGAATTTTTATCAGATTTTACTAAACTTCATTTTAATCAACATGCAATTTAATATTATGTTATAGTACTATTATTAGGTTGTTTTTATACTAATTTCCCTATCAATAACACACTAATATGATCAAGATCATCCAAAATATGTTATTTTTGCCAAGAACACATATTTTACAAAAATTCCGAGTTCTTCAATATTTGAACAATCTGATCACAGATTTTTGTTTCTGTTACATTTATTAACTTAAATTCATCATATTCTATCATAATTTTATACATGCAAATCATAATTTTCATGTTCTTAATTCTTTGGTTTCGGTTCTTAGTAAAACCGAACCAATTACTCATAATTTATGAAAAATAATCAAAATTACCTCTAAATCTTGTATGTTTGTTGTTGATTGTTGCTAATTGTAACTCCTCCTTGTCTTGAATCTTGAATTAATTGCAAATCAATGGGATTTTTGTTGATTTTGTGAAAGAAGCCGTAGGCTTAGAGAGATGTTAGAGAGAGAAAATTTGTTTTAATGATGTTAAATAACCATTAAGTTGGTTTTTATATTACATTTATCTATTTGTGTATTTAACCCACTAAACTTTTGTATTTTACATCTCTTTATTTTAATCATTTTTAATAATTCATAATCATTTATATAAATATTTAATTAAATATTCTCATTATTTAATCAAATTACAAAACCAAATAATGTAATAAAATTACATTATTAAATCAAATACTGAAAATAAAAAATAGGTTGTTACAGAATGGGCTCCACCACGCACAAACTTCGTCTCCGAAGTTAGCTACGTTCGAACAGACTGGGATATGTTGCTTTCATCACATCTTCAGATTCCCAAGACTGATGCGAACCTTTGTGCTGTTTCCACTGGACGAGCACCATTTGTATATCTTTATTTCGAAGCTTTTTGGTCTTCGAGTCCAGAATACATTATGGTTCTTCAATCACTCTAAGCTTCTCATCAATCTGCAAATTAACGTGTGGTATCTAAACTTCTCTTTCGTCAGCTAAGCTCTTTCTCAGATGATTGACATGGAATACAGGATGTATTCCAGATAAGTCCGCTTGCAGTTCAAGACGATAAGATTGGTTTCCTATCTTTTCGACAATCTTGAACGGACCGATGAATCTAGGAGCTAGCTTATTTCTTTTTATGAATCTCACCACATTCTTCATTGGGGATACTTTCAACATCACCCAATCGTTAACCGCATAACTGATTGATCTGTGCCGGTTATCATAGTATGACTTCTGCCTGCTTTGAGCTTCAAGTATGTTTCTTCTAACTAGTTGAATCTTCTCATGAGTCAACTGTAGAAGAGCAGGTCCTGCTATTGGCGATTCACCTGTTTCATGCCAACAGGTGGGAGTTCTGCACTTTCTTCCATACAAAGCTTCAAAAGGAGCCATCTTGATCGTTGAATGATAACTGTTATTATAGGAGAATTCGACCAAAGGCAAGTGGTCATCCCATTTACCACCTAGATCAAGAATGCAGGCACGAAGCATATCTTCGAGAGTTAAGATAGTACGCTCACTCTGGCCATCTGCATTAGGATGATAAGCAGTACTCATAGAGATCCGAGTACCCATCCCGTCTTGTAGAGCTTGCCAGAATCTAGATGTGAAACGACTATCACGATCAGATACGATAGACTTTGGCACACCTTGACGAGATATAATTTCAGTGATATACAACTGTGCCAATCTATCAAGGGAGTATGTCTCTTTCATCGGTATGAAATGTGCTGACTTCGTTAACCGATCCACGACTACCCAGATGGAGTCGTGCTGTCTTTTGGTCTTAGGGAACTTCGTAATGAAGTCCATGGTTATATGCTCCCACTTCCACTAAGGAATTGGCAGTGGTTGCATATCCCCGAAGGGTTTCTGATGTTCTGCCTTAACCATCTGACAGATTCTGCAGCTTTCAACATATTGACCGATGTCTTTCTTCATTCCTGGCCACCAGTAGTCAGCTTTCAGATCGAAGTACATCTTTGAGCTGCCAGGATGAACAGATAATTTGGACTGATGAGCTTCAGATAGAAGAATGCTGCGAATTGAACCATACTTAGGAATCCAGATTCGGTTTCCCTTGAGACAGTGAAGTCCCAAATGATTCAGAGTTAGAAATTGTAATTGCCCTTTTAGATTTTTAGAATCAATATTCTCTTCTTTCAGTGCTTCAGCTTGAGCAATTCTGATGTCTTCAATAAGATCAGAAGAAAATACTACAGGAGTCAGGACATAACAACACTTTTCCGGATAGACTTTCCTACTCAAAGCATCCACGACAACATTAGCTTTGCCGGGATGATATAGGATCTCGCAATCATAGTCCTTAATAAGCTCCAAGGACCGACGCTGTTTCATATTTAGATCCTTTTGAGTGAAAAGATGTTTGAGACTTTTGTGATCGGTGTAAAGCTGACATCGAGTCCCATAAAGATAGTGACGCCAGATTTTCAAAGCAAAGGTAACGGCAGCCAACTCAAGATCATGAGTTGGTGCACTTTTCTCGTAATCTTTTAATTGCCTTGAAGCGTAGGCAATAACCTTTCCTCTTTGCATGAGAACTCATCCTAAGCCAGTACCAGATGCGTCGCTGTAAACAACGAAATCATCATTGCCTTCTGGCAAGGCTAGGATCGGTGCTTGAATTAGCTTTTGCTTTAGAATTCGAATGCCTCTTGCTGTTTATCAACCCATACGAAAGGTGTATTCTTTCGTGTTAGCATTGTAAGCGGCACAACAATCTTTGAGAAGTCCTTTTATGAATCGTCGGTAGTAACCAGCCAATCCAAGGAAACTTCTATCCTCGGAGGCATTGCGAGGTGTTTGCCATTTCTGAACAGCCTCGACTTTAGACGTATCAACAGAAATACCTTCGCCAGAAACAACATGGCCAAGGAATTGAATCTATAAAAGCAACATAGTAGAGTTTCAAGTTTTTGTTCAATCAAAGAACGCTTAAGGAATAGCTCAAGACAATGTAAAGTTATACCTGTCTGAGCCAGAATTCGCACTTAGAAAATTTTGCATAGAGTCTTTCTTTTCTCAGTAACTCTAGCAATTGTCGTAGATGGATAGAATGATCAGCCTCCGTTTTGGAGTAAATCAGAATATCGTCTATGAATACGATAACTGACTTATCCAGCATCGGTCTGCACACGCGATTCATGAGGTCCATGAACGCCGCTGGTGCATTTGTTAATCCAAACGGCATTACGAGAAATTCGTAATGACCGTATCTTGTTTGGAAGGCTGTCTTCGGAATATCTTCATCTCTGACTTTTAATTGATGATACCCAGAACGAAGATCTATTTTCGAGAAATAGCTGGCCCCTTGTAGCTGATCAAATAGATCATCAATTCTGGGCAGAGGATACTTATTCTTTATTGTGACTTTGTTCAACTCACGGTAGTCGATGCACATTTAGAAAGTTCCGTCTTTCTTTTTGACAAATAAGACAGGTGCACCCCACGGAGATGAACTCGGTCGGATAAACCCCTTTTCCAACAGCTCTTGCAACTGCTTTGACATTTCCTGCATTTCTGCAGGTGCAAGTCTGTAAGGAGCTTTTGCAATGGGAGCCGCACCAGGAACTAAGTCAATGTCGAATTCGACTTGACGTTCTGGTGGCACTCCAGAAATATCATCGGGAAAGACGTCTGGAAACTCACAGACGATAGGAATATCAGATAAGGATTTATTTTGAGCTTCAGAGTTAGATTCAGATGAAACATAAAAGATATAAGATTCGTGGCCCTTAGATAAATATTTATGCGCTTTGTCAACTGATATGAAACAATGTGCACCTTTCCACTTCTCGCCTTTGATTTCTAATACTCGGCCTTCTGAAGACTTGATTCTAATGATCCGACGGTTGCAGACGATTATAGCCTCATTGTTCATTAACCAGTCCATGCCGATGATGACGTCGAACTCTTTCAACGGAATAGGAATGAGGTCGAGATTGAACACGATATTATCAACAAGTAGAGTGCAGTTTTGATAAACAGAATCAGCCATAACATAGCTGTTACTGGCCGTCTCAATATCAATCACGACAGGAAGCTTCGATGGGCTTATATAATCTTTGTGCAAAAGATGTTGATATGAAAGAACGACTCGCGCCGGAATCAAATAATACTCGGGCAGGAATGGAGTTAAGTAAAAACATACCCGTAACTACATCAGGGGTTTCCTTTGCTTCTTCAGCCGTTATCTGAAACGCACGCGTCCTTGCTGTCGGAGTTGCAGCAGAACTTTTCCCTGTAGAACCTCCCGCTGACGACTGTGATTGAAATCGTTGCCCGCTTCGACACTGATACATAAAGTGTCCTCTTTTCTCGCATTTTGCACATCCTCGTCCCTACTGTGGGCATTCTTCACTGCTGTGACCGATCATGTTGCACGCAAAACAAGTAACATCCTCTGGATTGCAAAATCCGATGTGTGACTTTCTACATCTCTTGCAGAATCGCGGCTCGTTCGTTAGTGAATACGCTTGAGCTTTCGAATGCGAACTATACTGTTGAGATTGCTGGGGTTGTGATTTACTTGTCTTGAAAAATCTGCCAAATCTTTGTTTCTTCGGAGGAGATGGATTCGTTGGGTTAGTAGACGGAGCATAAAGCTGATCACCATATTCTAAATAACCTCACTCGATCTGTCTAGCTGCTTCTACCATTTCCAAGTAACTTTTGTATTTGATCGCGCACATCGGATGTCGATATCTAGGGTTGAGTCCTACGCGAAATCTATTCATCTTTCTTTCCTCGGTAGCTACTTGATACGAAGAGTAGCCGCATAACCTCGAGAATTCATGCTCGTATTCATCAACTGTCTTTGTTCCTTGAGTCAGCTGCATCAGTTGTACTTCCATCTTATCTCGCTGGTCGACTGGACAGTACTTTGTATTAAACATATCAAGAAACTGCTCCCATTCCAAAGTCTGAATCACCTCCTCTCCATAGATACTTCTCTGAGTTTTCCACCAAGCACGAGCAGCACCGACAAACAAAGCGGATGCATAACTTACTTTGTTGGAGTCTAAGCAATCAGAAATCCTGAGGATTTGTGTTATCAGAATCAGATTCATTAGTCTGGACTAGCTTTTCTTTTCTCTTATTTGTTCTTATCTTCACGTCTTTTTGCTTCGGCCTCATCTCTGGCCTGAAACTGTTCTTGCATTGTCTTATTTTGTTGTTCAGAATGTTGGGCTAAAAGTTGTTGCATCATTTCGAACATTTGTTGTGGGGTCATGTTGTTTGGTATGTCACCTGATCCTGACATCTTTTCTGAAAATTAAAAGCATTTAACTATCAGTTTATAGACTTAGATCTATGTACCCTTTTTCCCATCCTAATAGTCTGTACATCCTATCTCAGTTCAAACCACCTAAATGATTGATACATATGTATTGCTTCAGTTTGAGACCAAGTATACTCACGTAATACTTGATTCACTCAAACTATGGGCTCTGATACCATCCTGTGAAGACCTCCCCTTCCAGGGCAGTCCTCAGAGTCTAGGTCCCATAATTGCAATACGATATCAATCATACTAAGATAGGGTAATTAATTACGGAATAATAAATTACATGTACATACAGATTAGGATTGAAGTTAAATACAGATTTCATATTTTAAATTAAAGTTATAAAAGGGTACCATCTAATCTAATCATTACATCATAGAACAATATCAAATCTACCCAAAACCACAACATTTGCTGTCTTCCAATCAGTACCGAATGGTTTTGTTGTGTAGTGGTCTATAGAATCTTCTGTCTTGATCTTTATTAGACCTAAGAGCTAGGTCCGGCAGGTGACTTTCCTTTGCTTTTTCCTGTAAAGTGATAATATAGCAACTGTAAGCAATGCTTAGTGAGTATATAGATTTTCAAATTAACATGCATGTCAAGCGGATCATCAGTCTAGCGTGATATGTCTTGGCTGCAATGATGAAGCATACGTAATCAATGTCATGATAGCAATAATCTTAAAGCAAAATCTGAAGTGAACTGTAAAAGCAATATCATATGAAATGATAAGTCAAATAGCTATCATGATCCACTGGGCAACACCCAACCATGGTGTACACAGGTCACAATCCAGCTGATAATATGAATGTTAATCAAACTAGCATCAACAATATGTTTCAACCGGAAATTCAAGCATGTTAAATCTGAATATCTATAACTCACAGATCTGGGTCTTTATCAAACAGATGTAAAATCTGCCACCTGAGTTATTTCAGGATTTTATCTTTGTCAATCTGTTCTGTCGATTCAAGTCTTTGACCCGCTTTAAATCTTTTAAATCTTTGTCTTTATGTTCAGAATTTCACTGAACCTATCCAGAATTATCATGTTAATATCATGTCAATTTCATCATCTTTTAGTCTTTAAAATCTTTATTTCATCTGATTCTGATAACTGATCATTCATCTATTTTCTTTCGTTCATATTAAATTCTCAAAAGTTCTTTATATATACATATAACCATATATATATAATCATTTATTTAATTAAAATATCAAAATATAATATTTGGTTTCGGATTACCCGGATTCGGATCAACCCGGATTCGGATCTATCCGGATTGGGGATCCGGATTCGGATCCAATAGTCATCCGAATTATGATTGGAATTCGGACCAAACCATCATACGGATTCGGACTATCAATTTCGGATCAACCGAATTAGGACATAGGACCGAATTAGGATCAATCGAATTAACACTACATCCGAAATAGGACATGTCATCCGAAATTGGTCATCAGATTTTATAAGGATCCGAAATGAGAGCATCCGAACCGAAGCATAGGTCCGAAATGGGGCACCATCCGAATTCTGTTATACCCGAATTCGGATCCCATACTTAGATTATTTTCCAGAAATGTTCTTCATGTTCTTCATATATTCATACGAATTTTTATCAGAGTTTACTAAACTTCATTTTAATCAACATGCAATTTAATATTATGTTATATTACTATTATTAGGTTGTATTTATACTAATTTCCCTATCAATAACACACTAATATGATCAAGATCATCCAAAATATGTTATTTTTGCCAAGAACACATATTTTACAAAAATTCCGATTTCTTCAATATTTGAACAATCTGATCACAGATTTTTGTTTCTGTTACATTTATTAACTTAAATTCATCATATTCTATCATAATTTTATACATGCAAATCATAATTTTCATGTTCTTAATTCTTTGGTTTCGGTTCTTAGTAAAACCGAACCAATTACGCATAATTTATGAAAAATAATCAAAATTACCTCTAAATCTTGTATGTTTGTTGTTGATTGTTGCTAATTGTAACTCCTCCTTGTCTTGAATCTTGAATTAATTGCAAATCAATGGGATTTTTGTTGATTTTGTGAAAGAAGCCGTAGGCTTAGAGAGATGTTAGAGAGAGAAAATTTGTTTTAATGATGTTAAATAACCATTAAGTTGGTTTTTATATTACATTTATCTATTTGTGTATTTAACCCACTAAACTTTTGTATTTTACATCTCTTTATTTTAATCATTTTTAATAATTCATAATCATTTATATAAATATTTAATTAAATATTCTCATTATTTAATCAAATATCAAAACCAAATAATGTAATAAAATTACATTATTAAATCAAATACTGAAAATAAAAGATAGGTTGTTACAATATACCTGGGTTAAATTCTTGCGATCCAAGGATGAGACAGCTCAAGAGATCATAGATTTTATTAAGAGTGTCGAAACCCAACAACAGCTGTCTCTTCAATCAATCCGATCTGACAACGGCACGGAATTCAAGAACTCGGTAGTAGAGAGCTTCCTTCGATCCAAAAGTATTCATCATCAGTTTTCAGCTGCGAGAACACCTCAACAAAATGGAGTCGTAGAGAGGCGTAACCGTACCCTCGTGGAAGCTGCTCGCACAATGCTGACATACTCAAAGCTACCTCCGTTCTTGTGGTTCGAAGCTGTGTCAACAGCTTGCTACACGCAGAATCGCTCCATAATCAAAAAGCGTTTCAATAAAACTCCATACCAACTCTTTCTAAATAAAGTTCCTTTTATCAAGTACTTACGTGTATTTGGTTACAGGTGCTACGTGCTTAACGACAAGGACAACCTCGGGAAATTCAACGAGAAGGCGGATGAAGCGATCTTCATTGGATACTCATCCAACTCGAAGGCATATCGCGCATACAACACTTGCACCAGGACAGTGAATGAGAGTGTGCATGTCA
The DNA here is from genome assembly GCA_020465985.1 of Centrapalus pauciflorus. Taxonomy (NCBI): domain Eukaryota; kingdom Viridiplantae; phylum Streptophyta; class Magnoliopsida; order Asterales; family Asteraceae; genus Centrapalus; species Centrapalus pauciflorus. Next base: position 269,109 of record JAANYP010008336.1, read on the forward strand.
CATTCGATGAAATGGTTGAACTGGCACCCGAAGTTGACCAATCAGGACCACGCATTACACCAATGCCTGGAGACTCTTCTCAGTCTACTTCTTTTTCTTCTATTCATTTAGTTAATTTGTTTGATCCATTTTATATACATTTTTTTGGTTCTAGTGCTAATACTTCTAATGTTTCTTCTTATGTAGTTAACACATCCAATGATTCAACTGCTCAACAAACTCCATCTGATCCACCTACCACTTTATACCCTCCTCCATCCACTTCGTCCACTGATACATCTCTAGTTGAATCTACTCATGAAATGCCCTCACACATAATGCCAAACATTATCCCTGTATCTGATCAAGCCGAACCCGAACCGTAACCAGTGGTACCTTCATTCGAAACCATCGACCATGACTCATCATCCATTCCCACACTCACCACTGAGATTTCATCTCTTTCACCCCTTTCACACAAGACAAAATGGACCCAGAGTCACCCAACCGAACAAATCATTGGTGATCTCTCTACCGGTGTCCAAACTCGAAGGGCATCTGCTAATAAATATCTCTTTGCGTAATTTATTATCATGATAGAGCATGCTCGTGTGGATGGAGCCTTGAAAGATCTAGACTGGATTGTGGTAATGCAAGAAGAGCTCAACCAGTTTGAACAGCTTAGAGTATGGCGGTTAGTTCCCAAACCCAAACACCGAACCGTAATCGGAACAAAGTGGATTTTTAAGAACAAACGAGATGAAAAGGGCATCGTGAAAAGGAATAAAGCAAGACTTGTCGCCAAAGGCTACCGACAGCAAGAAGGCATAGATTATGACGAGACCTTTGCTCCAGTTGCACAGATAGAAGCGATCAGAATTCTTTTGACGTATGCGGCACACAAAGACTTCAAAGTGTACCAGATGGACGTCAAGACAGCCTTCCTGAATGGTGAACTCAACGAAGAGGTGTACATTGAACAACCATAAGGATTTGTTGATGCACATAAACCAGACCATGTTTATGTGCTAGACAAAGCCCTCTATGGTTTGAAACAAGCACCTCGAGCATGGTATGACAATCTTTCCAATTTTCTTATCTCTGCTGGTTTCAGGAAAGGTGTGGTGGACACAACATTGTTCACAAAAACGGAAGGGCAACACATAATGGTAGTCCAAATATATGTTGACGATATTATATTTGGATCTACTGACTGTAATTTCTGTAAGGATTTCTCATCCCTAATGGAGTCCAGGTTTGAGATGAGTATGATGAGGGAAATAAACTTTTTCCTCGGAGTTCAAGTCAAACAACTTGAAAATGGGATTTTTGTGAACCAGTCGAAATATACTCTTGACATTCTCAAGAAGTATAAGTTAGACTCTTGCACTAGTATCGCAACTCCCATGGCTTCAAACTGTAAGTTAGACACCGATCCTGCCAGGAAAGGTGTCGAATACAACTTACAGAGAAATGATTGGATCCTTACTGTATCTTATGGCAAGTAGACAAGATATAATGTTTTCAACATGTCTTTGTGTTCGTTTTCTGGCCGATCTATAAGAAATCACACCTAACTGCGGTAAAACGCATTTTTCGTTATCTTAAGGGTACACCCGATCTTGGTCTCTGGTATCCAAATGGAACCAATTTTGATCTTACTGCCTTTTCAGATGCTGATTTTGCAGGTTGTAGAGTTGATAGGAAAAGCACATCAAGCGGAATACAGTTTTTGGTTGACAGACCGGTGTGTTGGTCTTCCAAAAAGCAGAATTGTGTTTCAACATCCACAGCAGAAGTTGAGTATGTAGCAGCCGCAAGCTGTTGCCTCAAGTGCTGTGGATGAGAACACAGTTACGTGATTATGGGTTCTCACTCACCAATATCCCAATCTATTGAGATTCTAGAAGTGTGATTGCTATTTCTTGCAATCCCGTGAAGCACTCTAGAACGAAACACATAGACATCAGGTATCATTTCATTAAAGATCACGTAGAAAAAGGAACAACTGAACTGTATTTTGTAGGCACAGAATATCAACTTGCTGATATTTTTACTAAAGCTTTAGACGAACCACGTTTTCAGTTTTTAGTATCTCATATCGGCATGTTGAATCCACCTTTTAGTTAAATTTCAGATATTTTCTAAAATAATTCTATTTTAAACATCCGTGGTTGAAATTCCTTTATTTAGAGAATATCTGTTATTTAAATTTAAAGGTTGTGTTACAAAATTAAATTCAATATTTCTTTATCTATGTACATTTTTAATGATTAATGATCCTGAAATTTGCTATGTGAATTGTTCATAATTGAGTGGGACGCTAATATTTCCAGGTTTGTCTGTACTTTAATGGGTAAAAAGGTTCTAGAGTCCATATTAGAAAGGATATGTAGTAGATTAATTTAGTTTTTAATTTTAATTTTAATTTATGTAATCCTTCAGAAAAACATAAAAAGATTTTATGTTTTATTTTGTTTGTTAATTACCAAAAAGTCAAAAATATTTTATTTTCTTGGTGTCTTAGTATAATTTTATATCTTAGAAAAGTTTAAAGAAAATCAAAAATATTTTTCTTAGTTCCTATTTTTAATTTTATTTATTTTTGCTTTAGTCTAAATCAGAAAATGCAAAAAGATTTTTTTTTGGGCTCAATCTTTGTATTCAATTTTAATTTTTGGTCTTTAGTTCAAAATTTTAAAGCCCATATTGCTTAATTGTTTAAAACCGGTTGGCCCAATTTCTTTGAAAAACACGCAGACCTTTCCCGACCCATATTGCTAACGTCTACTTCACAGCCTCCATTCAACGAATCAAGATCCCAACAGCCACTTCCAATGTTGAGGTAATGGACACTCCATTATCGCATCTTCATCAAGCAGTTGAAACAGAAAGGGTAAGGGACTACATGAGGGCAATCTATCCGGATGAGGCTCAGTTAGATCCGACTGAGCCTAACCAGTCCGAAGGAGAGGAGCGTATGAGTGAGATCGAGGGAGTTGAGGCGGTAATTAAAAATATTCTAGGTTCAGGTGAGAGGGAGGTTACTGAGGTCAGGGAGGGTGTAGAGGGTGAGCAGGAAGAGGCGATCAACCCTGAACAGACCGTCTCTGTCCAAATGAGGGATAAGGGTGCTGCATCTGAGGGTGTTCTAAGACCTATCAGTCGGACTACCCACTATAAGACCACCAGTCCAGTGATTGAAATAACCCCTTCCACCCACTCGGTTTCCCTTCAACGGGAAACAGTTTCATTCCACGGGGAGTCAGCTCATACACCATCACCCTCTCACTCGGAGAGTGGTGGTGTTGAAACAGGTCACTTGTCGCCCCCGGTGACCACCGTTCCTTTGCCCACAGCTCACACCACACCCCCACGCACAACGCATTACGCCTCCATGGTGTCCATTCCTGAACAAGTCGCCTTCATGGCGGCTCCGCAAACTTCCGGATCTGAGTTTCCCGCAGAGGAGCCAGAAATGATGGAAGGAAGACCTGGTGTTGAACAACAAACGCCATCAACATCAGGCCATCCCGATTTATCTCTCGAGATGCTAACAATGGCTTTTCGTGATGCTGGTTGTGTTACCCAACCTGACCTGGACGCCCATAAGGCAGCTTCTGAGGAGCGACACACTGCCCTGTTATCATTTCTCAAGGGTAAGGGTGTTGCCTTAGAGGAACAGCCGCCACCAGGCACCCGCTCAGTCCAACATCAAATAGCCGAGCTCTCTGAAAACTGGACAACCTTACTCGTCTTATCCTTCAAGTCCAGGAGCAGCTGAATGGCCGAATGGACAGCTTGGAATCAGCGGTCATTGAACTTCAATGTTGTCTTCAGGCTGAATCCCTAAAAAGAAAACATGATGACCAGGACGACCCTGATCGTCATAAGGGGAAGAAACGCCAAAGGGTTCAGTCTGAGGGCGAGATGCTAAATGTAGGGGGAGCAGAAGCAGAGGGATCAGAGCAAGTGTTTGGGGAAAAGAGTTTAGAGGCTCAGGAAATGGTGGAAGATGATCCTATTTTTGAAGGTCCCACCCCATTAGATCCACTTTCAAAAATGGTGGAATTTGATCCTATTTTTGAAAAGGTTGAGGTCATATTAGTTACTGATACTGACTCTGATACTGACCAAGACTATTCTCCGATAACCCTCAAGCCTGAACCTGAGTCTCCACAGAAATCATCATCATCGTTTGAATTCCTAAATTACCCACGTCACGTGCTTCTACAAGAAATCATGTCTTACATCCAAGCTTCCTCCCATACTCCCAAAGAAACCCCATGAGTCCAAAGTTCCCCAACAGTCCAAGAAATCTCTACAGCCCAATCAACCCTCTAGCCCAAACTGCCGAGTCTTCAGTTCCAAGAACCGTGGACTACTTTGATTCTAGACCTGTAATAACTCCAAGGCACGATGAAAATGATCTAGAATGGGTTCGTTGGTATTCAAAGGGTGGGGTGCAGTCTCTATCCGAAGAGATGAAAGAAGAGTTAAGACAGGACCGGAGGGGTTGGATTTTGAAATTACTTGAAGCTCCTCCAGCAGAGCTAGAAGAACCTCCGGTCCAAGGCTTGAAAGATTTTTTGCCAATATTCTCCGCTGAGGAATTTCAGAGTCCCTTTCTTGAAGACAGATTCAAGATGGTGTTCAGAAAGAAACCCGGGACATACAACAGACGTTTGTTGATGGTTTTGTCTGTCGCATGCAGAGCTGAACAAGCAGAATACAACCAAATGATGCTCAAAGACAAAAGCCCGAAAGCTGAATACTGGTCAAAATCCAAGATTGTGAAGATTAACAATATTCTTATGTACAAAAGAGCTTGACTGTTCACTCCTGCATTTGAGGTACTCCGAGAAGATGGATCAGTTCAATTTTTGCATGAAAATGACCTAGATTTTGTTAACATAGATGACGTTGAGTTTCTGCACAACAAAATGAAGAACAGAATCAAGAAACGATTAAATCATGTCACTGTTGTTGCCGCTCTTACTAAAAGCATGAATCGCCATTCCATCATTATGTGCTTAAAGATTTTCAAATGGTGATAGAAAGCTATATGGTGAAAGATTGGTCTAAAAGCCCCAGAGCAAGATATCTTTCTCCTAGACCACTATCCAGCTTACAAAGTTTTGATGAGGGGACAACAGGGAATTATATTTCTGAACAAGAAGGGACAGATTAGGTACATGTGCATTGAAGACTTGCATTGATATTCAGATGGTACAATTAGATTTGTAACATCCGACACTAAACCAGGTTAGCAACAATGACCTAATCTGTATTTAATTGTCAATTATAACCTAATCAGTGGTCATTAGAAATTAATCAAGTGATTAACAAGGTTTATTAGAAAATTCAACTCAATTAGAATCAAATTCATCGGTGCGATGAATCGGGAAATCAATTAATCCGATCAATTTACGATATGAGAGATTAATTCAACTAAGTACATATTTAAATTATGATTAGTGACACTAATCAAACACTAATACAATTACTTAACATTAATTATGCAAGACTAAAACAATTCATTAAAACAATGCATCCAAAAGTATTTATGAATTAACAAGAAAAGGGAAATACAAGAATACATTTCTAAATACTTTTATACAAAAAAAATGAAAATACACATGAAAATACATAGGAGGCCGGCCCTATAGGGCATGTGTTTTTTAGAGGTTGACTTCAATTTTTTTTAATATTACTTTAAACACAATCATTTTGTTTAAATGTGTACACAACATCCTATCTTCCATGCCTTTCATCATTTGAAAGACCAAAAATTTCTCTATAAATAGAGAGGCATTTCATTCATTTTAATCATACCAATACTTTTTCTCTCCCTCTAAAATCCGGATTCCCCACAAACACATCACAAACCTTTTTCATTCAAGTGTTTTTCAAGTGTTCTTGGTGATATTCAAGTGTTCTTGGTCCAAACCTTGCAAAGATTTCAACTTCTACTCAAAATCATACTCTAAATACTTCAAGTAAGTAAATACTAACTTATTTCATCATACATTTATGTGAAGACCACCCCTTACGGGGCAGTTCTCACCAGTCTAGGTCCCACATCATGCAATACGATATCAACCATAACTAAGATAGAGTAATTATAATGCGGAAAATTAAATTACAGTACAAGCTATTAAGATTTAAGTTTAATACAGATTAAGTTTTTAAATTAACTTATAAAGGGTACTTTCTAATCTAGTTCATGTCATCAGATAATCAATTCAATCTACCCATACCACCACAGTTTCATCTGCCAATCAGTACCGAAATATTTTGTTGAGTAGGGGTCAATGAAAACTTCGACTTGATTCTTTGTAGACCTAAGAACTAGGTCCAGCAGGTGACTTTCCTTTGCCTTTACCTGTAAAATTATAATGCAACATCTGTAAGCAAAGCTTAGTGAGTTTATAGATTTTCAATATTAACATGCGTGTCAAGCGGAGTCATAAATCTAAGCGTGATATGTCTTGGCTGCCGCTACAGCCCTCATGATTGAGATATAGAATCATAGAATCGGATGATGTTCAAGCCACACTCACGCTTAAATCGTGGGGATCAGCCACATACTGGGCTAGCTACCAGTAAGTCAATATGGCAGAACATCGGAGGTCATTACCAAGTTCATAAGAACTGGCGAAATAGCCGGGTCTAGAACAATAGACCATAAGGGCTAGTCAAGCTGAATCAATCTATCAAATGTCTGATCAATGATGTAAGCATATGTCTATAGCAGTCATGATAGCAATGAATCATAAAGCAAAGTCTGAAGCAATATTAAATGCAATATGAAAAGATAGTCAAATAGCTATCATGATCCACTGGGCAACACCCATCCATGGTGTGCACAGGTCTCAATCCAGCTGATAAATGAATGTCAATAAATCTATCAACAACAATATATCTCAATCGGATCTATGCATGTTCAATCTGAATATCTATAACTCACTGGTCAGGGTCTTGGTCAAACAGATATATGAATCTGCCACCTGAGTTTATCTCAGGATTTTGTCAATCTGTTCTCTGTCAAATCAAATCGGACCCGCTTTATAAATCTTTAAATCTTTGTTCAGAATTTCACTGAACCTGTCCAAATTTATCATATCAAATCATATTAATATCATCGCCTTTTATCTTTAAATCTTTATTTTATCTGATTCTGATAACTTGTTCGTTCATAACTCATTCTTTGACTTATTAATATTCTCAAAAGGTCGGTACATATATATATATAGAATTTGTGAGTTTTATCATAACCATATTATATTTTTAATTATAATAGGCTGTTTAATAACTTAATCTGATTTAGGAATTAATCTTAGGCTTGGAACAAATCCAGACTCGAATTAAAGACAACAGATTCGAATAGGAAGCTCATTCGAATCTAGTGAATAGATTCGAAGCACATACATATTCGAGACAATGATATTAGATTCGATACTAGCATACATTCGAGTCTATTAGATTCGAAACTAGCCCAACAGATTCTAGGATGCTTAGATTCGAAACTTATCCTATTCAAGTCTAGATTAACAGATTCGAAACTAATATTTTCGATTCTAGAAGTTAGATTCGAAGTACATCTCGAATCTAGGGATGGGTTAGATTCGAATTCAACTATTTCGAGTCTGATCATGGATTTTCGAGTTTGTTCTATGTATTTTTCGAATCTGTTCTCAACATTCTCGAATCTGATCATATTTACAATTCTAAAACATGAATTTCTAAAGCATAAATCACAATTATGATCAATATTAAGCTTATGTTCGATTATATTATACTTATTCTAGTTAATTTCCATAAAAATAGCTTTAGATTTCATTAAACTAGCAAACTCGAAAATACCGAAATATATACAAAACGTAAAAGTATAAATTCTTACCTCAAATTCGTATGAAATCACGCAGAAGATGGTATATTCGTGTAGTATTCTCCGAGATCTTCCTAACGGTATATATATCTTGATAATCGGACGGTCGGTTTAGAAGAAAATTTAGAGAGAAGGTAGAGAGAGAGTAGAGAGAGAGAAAGTTAGAGAGAGAGAGTAGAGAGAGAGAGAGAATCTGAGTTTTGATATAAAATTCACGTTTATATACTTCATCTAGTTATATTTGCTAGCTAACCCACTTTCATTTTTGTATATTATATCTCTTTTATTTAATTCTCTTTAATAATTTATTAATTCATAAATATAAATATTTATATAATTTAATTAAATATTTCATTACTTAATTAAATTATAATTCAAATAATGTAACATTATTACATTATCGGCTCAAAATATTACTGATTTACGACTAGATCAAAATTAGGTTGTTACAGAATGGGCTCCACCACGCACAAACTTCGTCCCCGAAGTTAGCTATGTTCGAACAGACTTGGATAAGTAGCTTTCATAACATCTCTCGATTCCCAAGACTGATGCGAACCTTTGTGGTGTTTCCACTGGACGAGCACCATCTGTATCTCTTTATTCCGAAGCTTTTTGGTCTTCGAGTCCAGAATACGTTCTGGCTCTTCAACCACGCGAAGCTTCTCATCAATCTGCAGGTTAACATGTGGTATCTGAACTTCCCTTTCGTCAGCTAAACTCTTTCTCAAATGACTGACATGAAATACAGGATGTATTCCAGCTAAGTCAGCTGGTAGTTCAAGACGATAAGATTGATTTCCAATCTTTTCCACAATCTTGAACGGACCAATAAATCTCGGAGCTAGCTTGTTTCTTTTAATGAACCGCACCACATTCTTCATTGGGGATACTTTCAGCATCACTCAATCGTTAACCGCAAAACTGATTGATCTATGCCGGTTGTTATAATATGACTTCTGCCTGCTTTGAGCTTCAAGAATATTCCTTCTAACAAGTTGAATCTTCTCATGAGTCAACTGTAGAAGGGCAGGTCCTGCTATTGGCGTTTCGCCTGTTTCACGCCAACAGGTAGGAGTTCTGCATTTTCTTCCGTACAAAGCTTCAAAAGGAGCCATCTTGATTGTTGAATGATAACTGTTATTATATGAAAATTCGACCAACGGCAAGTGGTCATCCCAGTTACCACCCAAATCAAGAACGCAGGCACGAAGCATATCTTCAAGAGTAAGGATAGTACGCTCACTCTGACCATCTGCACTTGGATGATAAGCAGTACTCATAGAAATCCGAGTACCCATCCCATCTTGTAGTGCTTGCCAGAATCTGGATGTGAAACGACTATCACGATCTGATACGATAGACTTTGGCACACCGTGACGAGAAATAATTTCTGTGATGTACATCTGTGCCAATCTATCGAGGGAATATGTTTCTTTCATCGGAATGAAATGTGCTGATTTCGTTAATCGGTCAATGACTACCCAGATGGAGTCGTGCTGTCTTTTGGTCTTTGGCAGCTTCGTAATGAAGTCCATTGTTATATGCTCCCACTTCCATTCAGGAACTGGCAGTGGTTGCATATCCCCAAAGGGTTTCTGGTGTTCTGCCTTAACCATCTGACATACTTTGCAGCTTTCAACACATTTTCCGATGTCTTTCTTCAATCCTGGCCACCAATAGTCAGCTTTCAGATCAAAGTACATCTTTGAGCTGCCAGGATGAACAGATAATTTGGACTTGTGAGCTTCAGATAGAAGAGTGCTGCGAATTGAACCATACTTAGGAACCCAGATTCGGTTTCCCTTGAGACAGTGAAGTCCCAAATGGTTCAGAGTTAGAAATTGTAGTTGCCCTTTTAGATTTTCAGAATCTATGTTCTCTTCTTTCAGCGCTTCAGTTTGAGCAATTCTGATGTCTTCAATAAGATCAGAAGAGAATATTACAGGAGTTAAGGCATAACAGCACTTTTCTGGATACACTTTTCTACTCAATGCATCCGCGACAACATTTGCTTTGTCGGGATGATATAAGATCTCGCAGTCATAATCCTTGATAAGCTCCAAGGATCGACGCTGTTTCATATTCAGATCTTTTTGAGTGAAAAGGTATTTGAGACTCTTATGATCGGTGTAGAGCTGACACCGAGTCCCAGATAGATAGTGACGCCAGATCTTCAGTGCAAAGGTAACAGCAGCCAACTCAAGATCATGAGTTGGTGCACTTTTCTCATAGTCTTTTAATTGCCTTGAAGCATAGGCAATGACTTTTCCCCTTTGCATTAGAACACATCCTAAGCCAGTACCAGATGCGTCGCTGTAAACGACAAAATCATCATTGCCTTCTGGTAAGGCTAGGATCGGCGCTTGAATAAGCTTTTGCTTCAGAATGTCAAATGCCTCTTGCTGTTTATCAGTCCAAACGAAAGGAGTATTCTTTCGTGTTAACATTGTGAGCGGCACAGCAATCTTTGAGAAGTCCTTTATGAATCGCCGATAATAACCGGCCAATCCAAGGAAACTTCTTATCTCGGAGGCATTACGAGGTGTTTGCCATTTCTGAACGGCCTCGACTTTCGAAGGATCAACGGAAATTCCTTCGCCAGAAACAACATGGCCAAGGAACTGGATCTATAAGAATCAAGATAGAAATTCAAATTCTGAGGTGAATCAAAGAATAGTTAAGGAAATAGCTCAAGACATATATAATAGAGATTATACCTGTCTGAGCCAGAATTCGCACTTAGAAAACTTTGCATAGAGTCTTTCTTTTCTTAATAACTCTAGCAATTGCCGCAGATGAACGGAATGATCAGCCTCCGTTTTGGAATAAATCAAAATATCGTCTATGAACACGATAACTGATTTATCCAACATTGGTCTGCACACGCGATTCATGAGATCCATGAACGCCGCTGGTGCATTCGTTAATCCAAACGGCATTACGAGAAATTCGTAATGACCGTATCTTGTACGGAAGGCTGTCTTCGGAATATCCTCATCTCTTACTTTCAGTTGATGATACCCAGAGCGGAGATCTATCTTCGAGAAATAGCTGGCTCCTTGCAGCTGATCAAACAGATCATCGATCCTGGGCAAAGGATATTTATTCTTTATGGTGACTTTGTTCAACTCGCGATAGTCGATGCACATACGGAAAGTTCCGTCTTTCTTTTTAACAAATAGTACTGGTGCACCCCACGGAGAAGAACTCGGTCGGATAAACTCCTTCTCCAACAGCTCTTGCAGTTGTTTTGACATTTCCTGCATTTCTGCAGGTGCAAGTCTGTATGGAGCTTTTGCAATAGGAGCCGCACCAGGAACCAAGTCAATACTGAACTCGACTTGTCGTTCCGGTGGCACTCCAGAAATATCGTCAGGAAATACGTCTGGGAACTCACAGACGATAGGAATATCGGATAAAGGTTTCTTTTCAGAACTGGACTCAGATAGAGTATAACAAAGGTAAGATTCGTGACCTTTAGACAAGTATTTGTGAGCCTTTTCTACAGATATAAAGCAATGCGCACCTTTCCGCTTCTCGCCCTTGATCTCAAGTACTCGGCCGTCTGAAGATTTGATTCTGATTACTCGTCGGTTGCATATAATTGTGGCCTCGTTGTTCATTAGCCAATCCATGCCGATGATGACGTCAAACTCTTTCAACGGAATCGGGATGAGGTCGAGATTGAATACAATATTATCGACTAGTAGAGTGCAGTTTCGATAAACAAAATCAGCCATAACATAGCTGTTACTGGCTGTCTCAATGTCAAGTATAACAGGAAGCTTCGATGGGAACTTAGATAATCTTGATGCAAAAGAAGTCGATATGAAAGAACGACTTGCGCCAGAATCAAATAATACGCGAGCAGGTATCGTATTTAACAGAAACGTACCGGTGACTACGTCAGGTGTTTCCCTCGCCTCTTCAGCCGTTATTTGGAACGCACGTGTCCTTGCAGTTGGTGTTGCAGCAGAACTTTTAACTGTCGACCCTCCAGCTGATGACTGTGGCTGATAACGTGGTCCGCTACGACACTGATACATGAAGTGCCCTCTCTTTCCACATTTCGCACATCCACGTCCCTGATGTGGACATTCTTCACTACTATGACCGATCATGTTACACGCGAAGCAAGTAACGTCTTCTGGATTGCATAGACCCATGTGTGATTTTCTGCATCTCTTGCAGAATCGTGGCTCGTTTGTCAGTGAGTAGGCTTGCGCTTTCGGCTGTGAACTATACTGATGGGTTTGCTGAGATTGCGACTTATTTGGCTTGAAAAATCTGCCAAACCGCTGTTTTTTTGGAGGAGACGGATTCATCGGGTTAGTAGACGGAGCATAAAGCTGATCGCCGTATTCTAAATATCCCCTCTCGATCTGTCTGGCTGCTTCGACCATTTCCAAGTAACTCTTATACTTTATTGCGCTCATCGGATGACGGTACCTTGGATTGAGTCCTCCACGGAATCTATTCATCTTCCTTTCCTCAGTAGCTACTTGATACGAGGAGTAACCGCATAGACGTGAAAACTCGTGTTCGTATTCATCAACTGTCTTCGTTCCCTGAGTCAGCTGCATCAACTGTACCTCCATCTTATCTCGTTGGTCAATCGGGCAGTACTTTGCATTGAACATTTCAAGAAACTGCTCCCATTCTAAAGTCTGAATCACTTCCTCCCCGTATATGCTTCGCTGTGTCTTCCACCATGCACGAGCAGCTCCAACAAACAACGCAGACGCGTAGCTCACTTTCTTAGAATCTAAACAGTCAGAGATTCTAAAAATTTCTTCCGTATGACTGATCCAATCCATCGCCTGAATCGGATCTACAGTACCCTCGAAGTTCAGGGCACCGCTGGCTTTAAAATCTTTAAATTTGCAGCCTTTTGGCTGAGCTATTTGGGTTTCTGGATTTGAATTATCAGAATCAGATTCTTCATTCTGAACTTGCTTATCTTTTCGCTTATTTTTCTTATCATTACGTCTTTTAGCTTCGGCCTCATCTCTGGCCTGAAACTGTTCTTGCATAATCTTATTCTGTTGTTCTGAGTGTTGTGCTAGTAATTGTTGCATCATCTCAAACATTTGTTGTGGGGTCATGTTGCTTGGTATGTCACCTGATCCTGATCCTGACATCTTCTACTGAAAATTAAAATCATTCAACTATCAGTTTATAGACTTAGATCTATGTACCCTTTTCCCATCCTATCAGTCTGTACATCCTATCTCAGTTCAAACCACCTAAATGATTGATACATATGTATTGCTTCAGTTTGAGACCAAGTATACTTACGTAATACTTGATTCACTCAAACTAGTGCTCTGATACCATCCTGTGAAGACCACCCCTTACGGGGCAGTTCTCACCAGTCTAGGTCCCACATCATGCAATACGATATCAACCATAACTAAGATAGAGTAATTATAATGCGGAAAATTAAATTACAGTACAAGCTATTAAGATTTAAGTTTAATACAGATTAAGTTTTTAAATTAACTTATAAAGGGTACTTTCTAATCTAGTTCATGTCATCAGATAATCAATTCAATCTACCCATACCACCACAGTTTCATCTGCCAATCAGTACCGAAATATTTTGTTGAGTAGGGGTCAATGAAAACTTCGACTTGATTCTTTGTAGACCTAAGAACTAGGTCCAGCAGGTGACTTTCCTTTGCCTTTACCTGTAAAATTATAATGCAACATCTGTAAGCAAAGCTTAGTGAGTTTATAGATTTTCAATATTAACATGCGTGTCAAGCGGAGTCATAAATCTAAGCGTGATATGTCTTGGCTGCCGCTACAGCCCTCATGATTGAGATATAGAATCATAGAATCGGATGATGTTCAAGCCACACTCACGCTTAAGTCGTGGGGATCAGCCACATACTGGGCTAGCTACCAGTAAGTCAATATGGCAGAACATCGGAGGTCATTACCAAGTTCATAAGAACTGGCGAAATAGCCAGGTCTAGAACAATAGACCATAAGGGCTAGTCAAGCTGAATCAATCTATCAAATGTCTGATCAATGATGTAAGCATATGTCTATAGCAGTCATGATAGCAATGAATCATAAAGCAAAGTCTGAAGCAATATTAAATGCAATATGAAAAGATAGTCAAATAGCTATCATGATCCACTGGGCAACACCCATCCATGGTGTGCACAGGTCTCAATCCAGCTGATAAATGAATGTCAATAAATCTATCAACAACAATATATCTCAATCGGATCTATGCATGTTCAATCTGAATATCTATAACTCACTGGTCAGGGTCTTGGTCAAACAGATATATGAATCTGCCACCTGAGTTTGTCTCAGGATTTTGTCAATCTGTTCTCTGTCAAATCAAATCGGACCCGCTTTATAAATCTTTAAATCTTTGTTCAGAATTTCACTGAACCTGTCCAAATTTATCATATCAAATCATATTAATATCATCGCCTTTTATCTTTAAATCTTTATTTTATCTGATTCTGATAACTTGTTCGTTCATAACTCATTCTTTGACTTATTAATATTCTCAAAAGGTCGGTACATATATATATATAGAATTTGTGAGTTTTATCATAACCATATTATATTTTTAATTATAATAGGCTGTTTAATAACTTAATCTGATTTAGGAATTAATCTTAGGCTTGGAACAAATCCAGACTCGAATTAAAGACAACAGATTCGAATAGGAAGCTCATTCGAATCTAGTGAATAGATTCGAAGCACATACATATTCGAGACAATGATATTAGATTCGATACTAGCATACATTCGAGTCTATTAGATTCGAAACTAGCCCAACAGATTCTAGGATGCTTAGATTCGAAACTTATCCTATTCAAGTCTAGATTAACAGATTCGAAACTAATATTTTCGATTCTAGAAGTTAGATTCGAAGTACATCTCGAATCTAGGGATGGGTTAGATTCGAATTCAACTATTTCGAGTCTGATCATGGATTTTCGAGTTTGTTCTATGTATTTTTCGAATCTGTTCTCAACATTCTCGAATCTGATCATATTTACAATTCTAAAACATGAATTTCTAAAGCATAAATCACAATTATGATCAATATTAAGCCTATGTTCGATTATATTATACTTATTCTAGTTAATTTCCATAAAAATAGCTTTAGATTTCATTAAACTAGCAAACTCGAAAATACCGAAATATATACAAAACGTAAAAGTATAAATTCTTACCTCAAATTCGTATGAAATCACGCAGAAGATAGTATATTCGTGTAGTATTCTCCGAGATCTTCCTAACGGTATATATATCTTGATAATCGGACGGTCGGTTTAGAAGAAAATTTAGAGAGAAGGTAGAGAGAGAGTAGAGAGAGAAAGTTAGAGAGAGAGAGTACAGAGAGAGAGAGAATCTGAGTTTTGATATAAAATTCACGTTTATATACTTCATCTAGTTATATTTGCTAGCTAACCCACTTTCATTTTTGTATATTATATCTCTTTTATTTAATTCTCTTTAATAATTTATTAATTCATAAATATAAATATTTATATAATTTAATTAAATATTTCATTACTTAATTAAATTATAATTCAAATAATGTAACATTATTACATTATCGGCTCAAAATATTACTGATTTACGACTAGATCAAAATTAGGTTGTTACAATTTATGTTTATATAAGTGTTGCATAATATATATAATCACCAACAACAAGTTTCATAAAAACTCAAGTTTATAAATTTCTAGTTTTGTTTTTAAGTTGTTTTCTTCAAATGTGTTTATAAATATACAAACACATCATATAAGTGTAAATATTATGAAAACAAGTGATATATATGTGTTTTATAACTTTTATACAAGTAGTCTTTGAATAAACAACAAGAATCATTAGTTATTTCAAGTTTATAAACTGCGAGTTTTCGGCAGAAAATTTATATCGACTTTGAAAAATCATAACTAATTCATAACTTAACGAAATGAGTTGATTCTTGTCTCAAAAGTTAGATCTATGTCTTAACTATAGATCTGGAAGTTTTCATAATTTAGTTTGGAGTTTAAGACCCCCAGAAATTGTTTGGGAAACCGAAAGTTTGACAGCTCAAAAATGGCCAACATAGGGTTTTTAACGAGCTTTTTCACCAACCTAAACAACTCGAAAAATGGCCGTTCTTGATTCTAAAAATCCTTTGTATATAGTAGTTTAATGTCCTAGAAAACCAAAGCCTAAAACATTTTGGAGCTTGGTCAAAAATAGCCTTAAAGTAGGCCGAAAAACCACCGAAAAAGCTGGAAAATTATATGTATATAAACTTGACGTTTTAAGCGGGTTTTATTTATAAACTTGTAATGTTGGGTGATTTAAGACATAAAAATCTATAAATATATATATTATCATATACTAGAGATATTAAGTCCCTATTATCATTTAGGACTCGATTAATCTCGCTTGGTGCATATTCCATCCACTTTCGCTAAATAGCATTTTTCGCTCGTTTTTGCCATCACACGCTCGGTGAGTCCTCATAGCCCCTATTTTCACACTGTTATGTTTTGGGGTTGAAATACATGCTTCGTTTTCATATGGACACGGAAACAACTTCATTTCTATTATGTATTACACATGTGGTTCCATCAGCCCTTATATCATGAACCGTTAATTGCATTTATATGTAAGCGCGAATATATTGTGGATAGATCTATCGGGAGTCATGTCCCCCATTCGGGTTAGTTCGGGTCGGCTAACAGCGAGTGCATATATATTTAACACACGGTATTACGTATGGGAATACTGCACACGGCAATCTCATTTTAATTAAGCTTTTGTTGCATGATGGTTTATATGTAATACATAACATGGAATTTATGATTTTATAAATTCGAACTCTACTGTTGTTGTCCATACAAGTCAGATTTACGTGTAAACCTATGAGCTCACCAACAATTTTTTGTTGATGTATTTTAGCGTGTATTTTCAGGAAATTAAGGCAAGTGTGCCTTCGGACGTATTTACTTTCAAGCTTCCGCATCCATGGAGTCGCATGCATATTCAAAATTAACGGAGATTTAGCTGCATTATTTTGGATACTTTAATTTTGTAATTAAATCTCTGTATTATGCGAACTTCTTTTCTTCATACTAGACTATGTAAAACATTGCTATATTCTAAAGTTTTAACGATGTATTTTAAAAACGTCCATATAGTGGTCGTTCGTTATGATTATGGTTATGCTTCCGCAACGTCACGCTTCGTTGCCAACCGGGGTAACGGGGTGTGACAGATTGGTATCAGAGCCATAGTTATAGTGAACTAGGTTACATTAGTACCCTAGACTATAACTGCACTAAGTTTTACTAATTTTGAAAATATTTTGTAACTAACTAAAAGACTATGCATGAACCTTGATAGCAGAAAACATGTCCCACCAAGAGATAATCATTTTGTCAGACTCAGAAGAGGAATATACCCCCACCAGCCCATACAACCCGGTGGTATTTTCTGAGGAAGACCCGACCGAGGAGGAAGACCCCTCGGAGGACGAGTATCCAATGGAAGAATCAGACGAAGAAGAACCGATGGAAGAGGACAACGCCAGAGTAGATCCACCATCCCCGGTGATCCCCGCCCGCACTCCATACCACCCAGCGGTTCCATCGTTCAAGCCGTACCGTCCCTACCCAAACGGCCCAAAGATGTTGTATACACCCCGAAAGAGGGTGATCACATCGAGGCGGGAGTCTATTCCCATCCCGACTCCTCAACCAAATCCCCAACCACAGCAACGACGGGTAGACGCCCAAAGATGGGGCTGGATGCCCGAGACCCTCCAAGAATGGAGGCGGGAGGAGGGAATCCCCTCCCACTTTGAGATCGGAGGACCATCCTCCGCACCTACCCCATCACTCACCCAAGAACCCGCCGAACAGACCATACCACTCTTGGTAGCACGGTCTACAAGGCACGACCTCCAGATCCGGTTACTTAACCAGGATATTGGAGAATTGACTGCCCGTTTGGAGCGGAAGGAGATTCAGAACTTCAATTTGTACTGGGTTAACCAGCACGCCCTCACCATCCAACAGGATGGCCTGGATGAGCTACGACAGCGACTAGCCGAAAGCGAGGCTCGGAACGAGGAGCTGACTCAGCGCCTCAACGCGTTGGAGAGGGGAGAGACTCCTGACCACTCCCACACTTAGTACCCTTTATCTATCTTTGTAATATTAGGAAAAATATTATGTAATAGTGTAGGACAAAATTTTCGGGTAAAAACCCGCCCCATTGTAAGAAAGTTATGAATGATTAATGAATATTGCGAGTTATTTATGAAATTGTGTTTGATGATTATAGTATTGTGCCTTAAGAAAAATTTAAATCTTTAAGATTCAACTTCTTACACTATGCTCTTTTCTTTAAACTTTAAGATAATGCCGCCAAGAAGAGCCATGAACGCTGAAGAAATCGAGGAATTAATCGCACAAAGAGTGGTCGCCGCGATAGCCACTTATGAGACCAATTGCAACAGTTCTGCTAATGGAGATGGTGGTGCTAGCCGCACCACGGGAAGTACTGAAACCCACCCAAAGGGTTGTGGAATTAAGGGGTTTTTGAGTTGCAAGCCCCGATACTTTAACGGAACTGAAGGAGCCGTCGGATTAGTACGATGGTTCGAAAAATTGGAGTCTGTCTTCCGTGTTAGCAGATGTATTGAAGGAGACAAGGTGAATTTCGCCACCCACACTCTGCAGGATAGCGCCTTGACATGGTGGAACTCGTATACCCATTCTGTGGGGATCGATGCAGCTTACCAACTCGCCTGGACCGAGTTAAAACAAATGATGACCGACGAGTATTGCCCAAGAAATGAACTACAGAAGATGGAGTCAGAGTTTTGGAATCTGGCTATGAAAGGAACGGATCTAGCTGGGTACACAAACCGATTCCACGAACTAAGCATTCTGTGCCCACAGATGGTGACCCGTGAATATAAGAAAATTGAGCGTTACATTTGGGGACTCGCTCCTCAAATCCAAGGCAATGTCACTGCCTCCAACCCAACCACCATTCAGGAGCCATCAGAATGGCCAACAACCTTATGGAACAAGTGTCCCGAAGAAACGAAGCCAAGGCCGGGGAAAACAAGAGGAAATGGGAGGACAAGTCTGGAAAGAACACGAGCTCACAATCCAAGAAGCCCGAAACCATCAAGGCTTATGTAGCAGGAGTTGAAACAAGGAACGGCTACACAGGTACAAAGCCTTTCTGCACCCAATGCACCTATCATCACAACAAGGGTCCCTGCCCAACCCCTTGTGGAAAATGCAAACGTCTTGGTCATTTGGCCAAGGACTGTAAATTTGGTACCTCGGGTAGCAATGGCGGCAATCAGAGAGGCTGCTATGAATGTGGAGCTGCCGGGCACTTCAGGAGTGAGTGCCCGAAGTTGAGAAATGGTAGAGGAGCTCAAGGGAGAGCTTTTGTATTAGGAGCAGGTGACGCTCGTCAGGATCCCCATGTGGTATCAGGTACGTTTCTTTTAAATGACATTTACGCTTACGTACTCTTTGATACTGGGGCTGATAGGAGCTTTATATCCGATAAGTTTAGTAAGAAATTGAACGCCACTCCTTTTACCTTAGACAACTCTTATACTATAGAGTTAGCTGACGGCAAGATAATAGAGGCAAGTAGTATTATTAAGGAATGCACACTGAAGCTGGCAAATCATCCCTTTAAGATAGACTTGATGCCTATAGAACTCGAAAGTTTTGATGTAGTAATTGGTATGGATTGGTTGTCACACAATCATGCCGAGATTTTGTGCGGTAAGAAAGTGGTGCGGATACCACTCCTTAAGAAGAAGGTCCTAACAGTCCAAGGGGAAAGAAAGAATCGTCAGCTGAATGTCATATCCGGCCTAAGGACACTAAAATGCCTCAGGAAAGGTTGCCATGCAGTATTAGTACAGATTGTAGAAAAAGAGTTGGAGGAGAAACGACTCGAGGATATTCCAGTGGTTTGTGACTATCCGAAGGTTTTCCCGGAAGATTTGCCTGGGCTTCCGCCAGCTAGGCAAGTGGAGTTCCAAATCGATTTGGTGCCGGGAGCTGCACCGGTCGCAAGAGCCCCATATAGACTCGCTCCTTCCGAAATGCAAGAGCTATCCAATCAACTACAAGAGTTGATGGATAAAGGATTCATTCGACCAAGTTCCTCACATTGGGGAGCTCCGATCTTATTTGTGAAAAGGAAAGACGGATCCTTCAGAATGTGCATAGACTACCGAGAGCTAAATAAGTTAACGGTAAAGAACCGCTACCCCCTTCCTAGAATTGACGACCTATTTGACCAACTACAGGGATCTAGCTTCTACTCTAAGATTGATCTGCGATCTGGTTATCATCAAGTAAAGGTTCGGGAAGAAGACATTCCCAAGACAGCGTTCAGAACTCGTTATGGACATTACGAATTCCAGGTGATGCCATTCGGTTTGACCAACGCACCAGCCGTATTCATGGACCTCATGAATCGAGTGTGTAAACCGTATCTGGACAAATTTGTAATAGTGTTCATAGACGATATCCTCATTTATTCTAGAAATAAGGAGGAGCACGAACAACATCTCAAGCTGATCTTGGAGTTGTTAGAGAAGGAACAGTTATAAGCCAAATTTTCAAAGTGTGAATTTTGGTTGCGAGAAGTTAAATTCCTTGGACATGTGATCAACAGCCAGGGAATCCAAGTTGTACCATCAAAAATCGAGGCCATAAAGAAATGGGCAACTCCTAGAACTCCCACGGAAATCCGCCAATTTCTAGGACTTGCCGGTTATTATAGGCGATTTATTGAAAACTTCTCAAAGATAGCAGGTTCCCTAAAAGAGCTGACTCGGAAAGATGTAAAGTATATCTGGGGTGAAGAGCAGGAAAAGGCGTTTCAACAATTAAAGAAAAGATTGTGTAGTGCACCAATTCTGTCCTTACCTGAAGGGACAGAAAATTTTGTGGTCTACTGTGATGCCTCACATAGTGGATTAGGTTGTGTGCTCATGCAAAAGGATAAAGTCATTGCTTACGCATCACGGCAACTCAAAATCCACGAGGTAAACTATACGACTCATGACTTGGAGCTCGGAGCAGTGGTGTTTGCACTTAAAATATGGAGGCACTACCTGTACGGAACTAAGTGCACGGTGTTCACAGACCATAAAAGCCTTCAGCATATTCTGAATCAGAAAGAGTTAAATATGATGCAACGTCGTTGGGTTGAGTTGCTTAGCGATTACGACTGCGAGATTCGTTATCATCCGGGTAAGGCAAATGTTGTAGCTGATGCCCTGAGCCGAAAGGAACGGGTTAAATCTTTGAGAGTCCGAGCCTTGGTCATGACTATAAAATCAAACCTAAACTCTCAAGTCCGCGAGGCACAAGAAGAAGCAGTCAAGGAGGGTAATCTACTGGATGAAGCCTTGAGAGGAATGGATAAGCAGTTTGAAATCAAGCCAGATGGATGTTGGTACTTCATGGGTAGAATTTGGCTACCAAAATTCGGAGGAGTAAGGAAGCTGGTCATGGATGAAGGGCATAAAAGAAGATATGTTATTCATCCAGGGTCAGATAAGATGTACCACGACTTGAAGGGAATGTACTGGTGGCCAAACATGAAGGCTGACATTGCTACCTATGTTAGCAAGTGCTTAACATGTTTGAAGGTTAAGGCTGAGCACCAGAAACCATCAGGATTTCTAGTTTAACCAGAAATACCCCAGTGGAAGTGGGAGAACATCACCAAGTTGCCAAAGACTTCTGGAGGTTATGACACCATTTGGGTGATTGTGGATCGACTTACCAAAACCGCACACTTCCTGCCAATCAAGGAGACTGATAAGATGGATAAGCTAAAACGAATCTATCTTAAAGAAGTCGTCGAGGCATGGAGTGCCAGTATCAATTATATCAGACAGGGACAACCGATTCACATCAAGATTTTGGCAATCGTTGCAAGAAGCACTGGGTACACGTCTAGATATGAGCACAGTCTATCACGCGCAAACGGATGGTCAGAGTGAAAGGACGATTCAGACTTTGGAAGACATGCTAAGGGCATGTGTTATCGACTTTTGCAAAAGTTGGGACAGGCACCTGCCATTAGTCGAGTTTTCCTACAACAACAGCTGTCACTCAAGTATTAAGACCGCCCCATTCGAGGCACTCTATGGGCGAAAGTGTCGATCACCACTTTGTTGGGCCGAAGTAGGAGATATTCAGATTACTAGACCCGAGATCATCCAAGAGACTACAAAAAAGATAGCCCAGATTCGTAACCGATTAGAGATCGCGCGGGATCGACAGAAAAGTTATGCAGACGTTCGACAGAAGGATTTGGAATTTCAAGAGGGAGATCATGTAATGTTGAAAGTCTCGCCTTGGAAAGGCGTAATCCGTTTTGGGAAACGAGGAAAACACAATCCTCGTTATATCGGACCATTCAAGATCACCAAAAGAATTGGCCCGGTAGCTTACCGACTCGATCTGCCCCCGGAGCTTAGTAACATTCATAATACCTTCCACGTGTCCAATCTTAAGAAGTGCCTGGCTGATGAAACACTAGTTATACCTATGGACGAGCTAGAACTAGATGATAAGTAGAACTTCATTGAACAACCCGTGGAAATAATGGACCGAGTGGTCAAGAAACTAAAGCACAGCCGGATCCCGATAATAAAAGTCAGATGGAACTCTAAGAGAGGTCTTGAGTTTACGTGGGAATGCGAAGATCAGTTCCGAGAAAAATACCCTCAGCTATTCTCAAATACTCAAGCAGTGGAGAACACGAGCTAATTTCGGGACGAAATTCCCTTAACACGGGGAGACTATAGCATCCGGCACTAAACCAGGTTAGCAACAATGACCTAATTTGTATTTAATAGCCAATTATAACCTAATCAGTGGTCATTAGAAATTAATCAAGTGATTAACAAGGTTTATTAGAAAATTCAACTCAATTAGAATCAAATTCATCGGTGCGATGAATCGGGCAATTAATCCGATCAATTTACGATATGAGGGATTAATTCAACTAAGTACATAATTAAATCATGATTAGTGACACTTATCAAACACTAATACAATTACTTAACATTAATTATGCAAGACTAAAACAATTCATTAAAACAATGCATCTAAAAGTATTTATGAATTTACAAGAAAAGGGAAATACAAGAATACATTTCTAAATACTTTTATACAAAAAAAAAATAAAAATACACATGAAAATACATAGGAGGCCGGCCCTATAGGGCATGTGTTTTTTAGAGGTTGACTTCAATTTTTTTTTAATATTACTTTAAACACAATCATTTTGTTTAAATGTGTACACAACATCCTATCTTCCATGTCTTTCATCATTTGAAAGACCAAAAATTTCTCTATAAATAGAGAGGCATTTCATTCATTTTAATCACACCAAAAACTTCTTCTCTCCCTCTAAAATCCGAATTCCCCCACACACACATCACAAACCTTTTTCATTCAAGTGTTCTTGGTGATATTCAAGTGTTCTTGGTCCAAACCTTGCAAAGATTTCAACTTCTACTCAAAATCATACTCTAAATACTTCAAAGTAAGTAAATACTAACTTATTTCATCATACATTTATGTTTAGATAAGTCTTGCATGATATATATAATCACCAACAACAACAAGTTTCATAAAAACTCAAGTTTATAAATTTCTAGTTTTGTTTTTAAGTTGTTTTCTTCAAATGTGTTTATAAAAATAGAAACACATCATATAAGTGTAATATTATGAAAACAAGTGATATATATGTGTTTTATAACTTTTATACAAGTAGTCTTTGATAAACAACAAGAAACATAAGTTATTTCAAGTTTATAAACTGCGGGTTTTCGGCAGAAAATTTATATCGACTTTGAAAAATCATAACTAATTCATAACTTAACGAAATGAGTTGATTCTTATCTCAAAAGTTAGATCTATGTCTTAACTATAGATCTGGAAGTTTTCATAATTTATTTTGGAGTTTAAGACCCCCAGAAATTATTTGGGAAACCGAAAGTTTGACAGCTCAAAAATGGCCAACATAGGGTTTTTAACGAGCTTTTTCACCAACCTAAACATCTCGAAAAATGGTCGTTCTTGATTCTAAAAATCCTTTGTATATAGTATTTTAATGTCCTAGAAAACCAAAGCCTAAAACATTTTGGAGCTTGGTCAAAAATAGCCTTAAATTAGGCCGAAAAACCTCCGAAAAAGCTGGAAAATTATATGTATATAAACTTAACGTTTTAAGCGGGTTTTATTTATAAACTTGTAATGTTGGGTGATTTAAGACATAAAAATCTATAAATATATATATTATCATATACTAGAGATATTAAGTCCCTATTATCATTTAGGACTCGATTAATCTCGCTTGGTGCATATTTCATCCACTTTCGCTAAATAGCATTTTTCGCTCATTTTTGCCATCACACGCTCGGTGAGTCCTCATAGCCCCTATTTTCACACTGTTATGTTTTGGGGTTGAAATACATGCTTCGTTTTCATATGGACACGGAAACAACTTCATTTCTATTATGTATTACACATGTGGTTCCATCAGCCCTTATATCATGAACCGTTAATTGCATTTATTTGTCAGCGCGAATATATTGTGGATAGATCTATCGGGAGACATGTCCCCCATTCGGGTTAGTTCGGGTCGGCTAACAGCGAGTGCATATATATTTAACACACGGTATTACGTATGAGAATACTACACAGGGCAACTCATTTTTAATTAAGCTTCGGTTGCATGATGGTTTATATGTAATACATAACATGGAATTTATGATTTTATAAATTCAAACTCTACTGTTGTTGTCCATACAAGTCAGATTTACGTGTAACCCTATGAGCTCACCAACAATTTTTTGTTGACGTATTTTAGCATGTATTTTCAGGTAATTAAGGCAAGTGTGCCTTCGGACGTATTTACTTTCAAGCTTCCGCATCCATGGAGTCGCATGCATATTCAAAATTATAGGAGATTTAGCTGCATTAATTTGGATATTTTAATTATGTAATTAAATCTCTGTATTAAGCGAACTTCTTTTCTTCATACTAGACTATGTAAAACATTGCTATATTCTAAAGTTTTAACGATGTATTTTAAAAACGTCCATATAGTGGTCGTTCGTTATGATTATGGTTATGTTTCCGCGACGTCGCGCTTCGTTGCCAACCGGGGTAACGGGGAGTAACAAGATTGGTCAGAGTCGAGCTCAATAAGCAACTACAAGAAGACGATGCTCAACCAATCTCTGAACTCAAAAGAAAGCCAAAAGAAATACAAGACATGCTCTGCACCATCGAACTTCTAAATGACAGGCTACATCTTAGGCAAGTGACTCGATTTGAAGTCGTCCTTGGCCTCAGGGAACACGTAGAGGAAGCCTAGCTATCATCGTCCACAATGATCAAAAAGGGGGAGATTGTTAGATATTAAATTTCGTTCTTGTGGAATTTATTTTGTAATAATTAATTAGTTTATTTCCATGTAATTTATATCTAGTCTTTCTTTTATTATGTATATCTCTTAGTTTTAGAAGTTGAGGGGCTATTTTGTAATTCTTGGAAACTTTAATTAAATGATGTAAGGAAACCCCACCTAGGGTTTCCCACACACACACGGATATTCTAAATTGCAGTCGCCGCTTTTTCATCATTCTCTCTGACATTTTGTTCTTCAATATTCATAGCAATCATTGAGTTTTATTATTCTTTTTGTTCTGAATATTGCTGAAATGATATTCACGTGTGCTGAATATTGCTGGGAAAACATTACAACATAGAATCGGAAATTTTAGACCACTTTCTTTGCGGCTGAACAAAATCATCCATTTGTGGAAGGATGTTCCATTTTTTATGACGTCGAATTACCTCCCAAGCCGATTGGTGTGGAAACAACTTATTTTTATTGAGTGTCTTGTACTGTTCTTGGGTTGTGGTGAAAACGTCGTAGTCGTTTTCGCCTCTTCGCTGATTCATCACGTTGTTGTTAAACATGCCGCCAAATTTTATGTAATTGCGGTTCATGTCTTTCCACTTTGAATTTAATTCGTGGACGGTGCAGGTACTTCCACCAATTCGGCTATCAAAATTTAATTGGTGGACGGTTACAAATTTTGTGCAATTGTGGTTCATGTCTTTCTACTTTGAACGTTTTTTATTGTTTCCGGTAGTTGGATCCTCGGAAACATCAATCCAGGCTCCCGCCAATGCATTTTCTTCGTGCGAGGTCCACATTTTTGCTTTCATTGAACCCTTTTTTCTAGGTCCGCTTGACGCCCCCGCGGTGTTTACGGGAATCGTTTCATCGTCGTCGTCGTCTGGTTTAGTTTCCGGTATCACTTCTAGTTCGTCATCTTCTTCGCCAGACGCTTGATCTCGATAACCTAAAAATGGTTCGAAACCCTCGTTAAATTCTTGTGTCGAAAATGGGGGGTTTTTTGGAGTTGGTGAATTTTGTGGAATAAGTGAATTTTATGGGTAAAAGTGTTGAGAATATTGTGGAATGGATGGAAATTGTGGGTTTTGTGGAATGGGTGATGATGATTGATGTGGTGAAAAATATGGTACATATGGTGCGGAAAATTCCATAAAATTCAGTGGAAAATTTTGAGGTGAGCGGAATGGAGGGTTTGTTCGAGAAGCGGGTTGTTTACCGCGTTGTCGAATAGAAGCGGGTTGTTTACCGGTATTTCAATCCATAATTTTAGAGAGAATGAAATGTGTATAGATTGAAAGAGAATGAAAGTGTATAGAGAAAGAGAGATGTGTCACTACAATTATAATGGTCTTCAGCGACACATTCAGGGACATTTTTAGCAACGTATTTTATGTCAGTAACATCTTTAGAGACGTCAAAACAGGTGTCGCTATAAATGCATCGCAGATTTTAGTGACATCAAAGGCACGTCACTAAAATTTTTGACACCTTTAGTGACTTCTAGTAAAAGTGTCGCCATCTAGAGTTATTTCATTATTGGTGTCACTGTTTGTGTCGTTGTACTTGAATTATCTCACTAGTTGTGTTGTAATCTATGTCACTACTATTGAATGTTGTTACTAGTTAAATCACAATTTGTGTCGCTATTTTTGAATGGCGTCGCTACTTGAGTTATTGTTTATGTCACTATTCTTCGATTATGTTGCTACTTACGTAGCTATATGTGTTACTGTTAATGAAGGTTGTCGCTAATTACATTACTGTTTGTGTCATTGTTCTTGAATAATGTTGCTAGTTGCGTTGCTATCTCTGTCGCTATTATTGAATGTTGTCGCTAGTTGCATCGCTATTTATGTTGCTATTTTTGAATGATGTCGCTAATTAAGTTGGTGTATGTCATTATGTGTGTCACTAGTATTAAATGATGTCGCTAATTATGTTATTGTTTGCATCACTATTCTTGATTAACGTTGCATTATATGTCGGTATTCTTGAGTGATGTCACTACTCATGTTACTATATTTTTCGTTATACTTGGTTTATGTCACTATTTGTGTTGCTATTTGAATCACTGTCTTTAAATGATGTCGCTATTGTTATTATTGTTGTTATTTTCTATCAAATTATCATAAATATATTATTAACAATTATGTTTTATCAAAAACAAAAGTTGAGGTAAATCTATTGTTTATTTATTCCATCAAACTATATTATTAACAATTTTTTCATTAAAAAGTTGGTTATTTGTACTCAACACAACAAAACTGTTTTATATTAACTAAACTATCTATGCTCTTCTTGGCTGATACTAAAGTACGTCTAAAAGTCTTTTAGTGGCCCTTTGCATCTCTCGTATAAGGTTCTTCTTGTTGCCGTGCGTCGTAGGCTCGTAGCTTTTCCTCCAACTCATCAATCCTTTGTACTTCTTGCTTTTCTTGTTGCCGATGCACCATCTCTCGTATATATACTGTCTCATTCCGTACTATTTCTACGGTTTAATAATCTTATATATAATGTTAGAGCAAGTAATGCAACATAAATATATTCAATTTAGAATCCAAAATAAATTAAAGAAGATGAAAGTCGATCATTAACCTAGAGGGGCTTACATTCCTCAAGTAATTAAAATGGCAAAATTTGTGAAGAAAATGATAAGGTAACCTGCAATGCTTACATACCTCAAGTTGTTCAAATCTAGGCCATTTAAATGGTTTATTGAGAGTAGCGAGTTTCATTTTCCTAAAATCAATTTCAGAACGTAAATTTTTGGCGAAGGAAAAAGTATGCGTGTTTTGACACACTTATTTATTGGTAAAAAACGAACATTGGTTCATAAATACAATAATCCATATATATACCATTTTCCTCTAAAAGTATAAAATCAATATGTTCATAAATGCAAAACCAAAATGCAACTCTAGGGGACAAAAAAAAGGTAGTAGATCGATCATGGGTTGACTATGGTTTTTAGATTAATATTAATTCATTTTGTATCAAACCAAGAAGAGTAATCAAGTAAGTATAACACTAGAATAAGTTCATAAAGCTTACCTCTGTAGAGGATCTGAGCTCCTGAATCCTCAAAAGTGTAAGTTTACTCTTTGGTAGTCTGACACCAAAACCAAAAATTTTGCAATCGTATTGTAATGAATTAGCTCCAACGATACATAAAATCTTAAAACATCCACCAGCATTTGTAGCCCGAATTATCATAAACAA
This sequence comes from Centrapalus pauciflorus, assembly GCA_020465985.1. Taxonomy (NCBI): domain Eukaryota; kingdom Viridiplantae; phylum Streptophyta; class Magnoliopsida; order Asterales; family Asteraceae; genus Centrapalus; species Centrapalus pauciflorus. Next base: position 297,691 of record JAANYP010008336.1, read on the forward strand.
TTCCCCCATAAGTTTAAAACAAAATGCTGCCTAATAAATTTGTATAGCCAAAAATTACTACTGGTTAAACATTTGTTTGTAAATCTTCATCATAGAGAGCCATTTAATAAGTTCAGCTGATGATGAAATATAGCAGGCTGATTAAACATACGTCCTAAAATCGTTGTTCAAAACCATGATCGTATATATCACGAATTATGTAATTGATCTTATATAAAAACAAGTGAAATTGGAACGGCCTATCTTCACTCTTGATTTCTTAACTGTTCCTAATGTTTTATTATGCTTTTTAAGAAATTGAACGGAATAGTGAAAAACTAAAGCAACCTACAATGAAGTTCTCAAATGAGGATACCGAGACTTGCACGAAATCAAAGAGAAACACATACTTTGTGGCAAGGAATATACAATTCACATAGATTACAAACCATAAACCCGTCCTTATATTATGAAAGTTAAAAAAAAACGTGCTCAATTTTCTGAACTGGGTAATCGACATGCCACGAAGAAGGAAAAGTTTTCCATATCTTCTCATTTGTTCGTAATCGGCGTTTGACCCAAGCATATCTCCTCTCTGTTTTAACTCCTCTCAGTTGCAAGGATATCAAATTATGTTCGAAGTACTACTAGGAAAATAGATGTAGAAAAAAAACCAGCTCCTTCATATATCTGTTGATATGAAATAAGCTCCCTGTTGCAGAAGTTCTTCACCAAGTCTTCCCTCACTGATGGCTCCAGTGCATCAACAACCAAGCATGCATCTGATAGTTGCTGCAACAAATTACTTTCCTTACTTACTGAAATGAAAGAAAAAAGGAATATGAAACTTACCAGCGTACACATAAGTTTGAAGATATATACTCTATCTGGCCATGAAATGCATAATTTTGCTGTGAATAAGACACCAAAAGAGTGTGTCTAGGGGCCATGAATTGCATAATTGTTTAATGTTTTTGAACTTGTCTCTTAGCACAGTGATCTTCTGAATATCTCTATAGGCATCAAAATAGATGACTACATAACTAGTTGACAGCCTAAAACAAATAAAATTATATATATTAGTATATTAAACACTGCAACACAATTTTCTATTGGCAAAATATTAAGTAATAGTAGGGCAAAATAAACAGGACATAAAGAAAGAAATAAATAAGATTAGTGCATTCTACTACCCAGTTTATCCATTAGCAGTTAGAAATAGGGAGACTTTTTATGTGTCAATTCCTATAATTTCAGATTATTAATGACACACAATACATACATTTCAAATCCTGTTGGGCATTTCCCCAAGCACAGGAACAAAATCTGACACAAATTGAGAGAAAATTCAAACGGATATATTATTCCATCAAATTCAATAACTAAAGCGAGAACTGATTTTACATTTTCTACTGAACTCAACTCATATTCTAGGAGCTCCTGCATCTTCTAATTATGCTAGTTACAAAAGCAAATAACTGCTAACTAATAAGTACAGAGTGGAAGTACAAAATGACATTTCTAAATGAAGTATGAACCACGCCTATTATTTAAAATAATAATCTTACAGCCAACACAGAACAGACGCATGTGTGTTTGAAAAACTTCCAAGTCTTTTTATCATGACTCTGCATAGCTCCTTCCTGCACAAAGAACCAAATGATAAATAAGGGTGTGTTTGTCAACATCTTGTTTCCGTTTCGTAATCAATCAATTGCGCAGCACCATAAAATCAATCCGTTTCGTAATCCATTCAATCATATTTATTTGAGGATTCGATGCCCTTAGTATGATGATGGCTGGATCGATCGCCTTTAGAGGTGAATAATAAGAAGTTATTATGCTAATTCTTGACCCAAACATATTTCCAGCAAGATAACGTAATAAAGATATGTTATGTGAATTCTAAATTATTTAGAGGCGAACGACTAGTGAGAGAGAATGAAATTCTGACCTTATTAAACTCTTGACTCTTCTTGAAAAGCCATTTTGTCCTCTTTGAGAAGGTTAAATGCCTAACTACAAAACATAAACAAATGTAATGAAAACCATATCATTCAAAAGCAAATGATATCATTGTAATGTAGGCTATACTTGTAACCTGCTAGAATCAGAACATGTAGCCATATATAATAATGTTATCTACAGAATTAAGAAAAAAAACTAGTAAGCTTGGTATTATAAGCAGCCTCCTAAAAGCCAAGTAAACGAGAAAGCCATAGATGCATATGATTTCAGCTAGGTAATCCTTCATTTGGTAATAAGGATGACGACAGTCATAATGTTGAAGTGATCCTTACTTTATTGTTCATCAACTTGAATTTCCTCAATTTTGTTGATTCCACTTATTTCCTGAAAATTATTCACAAGTTTGTGTTAAAATATTGAGCAGTGAAAATTTGGTCAGATCATGAACTTTCTTAAATCAATACAACAATTCAATAAAATCATACCAGGAACACGAAATTTCTCAATGCTGTCTTCTGGTTCCACCAGTTTACCAAACGCTAAACCACCTACAATCTAGAGACTACAACAAATAGCTAACTAATATATTGAAGCAAGTAAAGCAACAACCTACAACTTAGCAACTAATATAAACACTTAACCCAAGTTAATGTAACAACCCGAACATAAATTACCAGTAATTGTCCGTTAAATGTAATTTTAATTACAATTTAGCAATATAATTTTTATTTAAATTTAACTAAAAGCTAATATAAATGAGTGAAATGTAAGAAAACAAAGTGAAATGTTACATGTGTTTATGGGTATTGTGTGTGTTTCTTACGATCATTTGACATGCAACAAGTTAACAAACAATGTATGCATGTGTGTGCAGCAGGATTATGAATGGTGTGTGTGTGCTCTCAGCATGCATATGGGCAATGTGCGTGTGTGCTACAATTAGACAGCAGAAGTCCATACAACTTGCAAGAAGGAAACCATTTGATACCTTATTCAGAAAAAATTAACCAGGAAATTGATCAGCTTTAATCCGCAGAGTGAGAGACAATCTGGGACAGGCACATGCAGGATTCAACATAATCAAATCACAAGTGAAAACTGAATCGAGAGATTCAACATAAAAATATAATAAGTCATGGATTCAACATAAACATATAATAAGTGATTCAATATACAATTACTACCATGCTTGTAGCTTCAAAGCTATTCTGAAATCCCCTCATCAAATCCTTCCCAAAGGCATTTTTAGCTTCAGGCTTATCTATATGAATTTAAAAATAAAACCTGTCAAAGACAGTAACAAGCTTTTTAATTCATATCCAGAGTTTCATATAAACTGTTTCAGAGTCATCTCTTCAGTTTTCATATAAAGGCTTAAATCATGATTGCATTCATAAAACTTAAAATATAAGATTAGTAATCCAAAATAAACACCAAATGTACCTGAGAGATTGAGACCATTATCGATCAACATATAGCTTTGTATGAATACCATGAGAAAAATAACTCAAAGGAAATAATTTCAATTTGCATGTCACAAATCAGTTACGTATGTAATGACAATCTTTGTGACAAACATGTCATCAACGTCACCATTCGTGTCACTATCTTTAGTGACATTCATGCGCAAATCACTATACACGTCGTTAATTTTTTGACACACACACAAGTCTCTATAGACGTCGTTGATTTTGTGACATTCATATATAAGATGTTATATGTGTCGCTGAATTTGTGACATATGCATATAGGTCAATAAGTGTGTCACTAATTTTGTGACATTTGTATACAAGACACTATGTGTGCCGCTAAGTTTGTGACATTTACACATAAAACACTATATTTGTCGCTGATTTTGTGACAGTCATGTACTATGTCACTAAATTTGCGACAGATACACAGAAGTCACTAAGTATGTCATTGAATTAAATTATAGTATTTTAGTGTTTTGGTAAAATAAGTATAAAATGCAATTGATATATTTTATACCACTGTTTAGGAATATTTATATAATATAAATTTAAATTAATACTTAAATGTTTAAATGCTTTTATTTAACTTTCTTTTCATATTTCACGTGTTCAGTGTACCCTCCAGTGTACGCTCCACCTCCGGGTGATCGACCTTGGCCAACGACTGTGTCGCCTCCGCCTCCGACTCCGACCGTGCCTTCGCCTCCGCCTCGATTGTGCCTCCGCCTCCTCCTTCGACCGTGTTTATGCCTTCGCCTCCGACGTGCCTGGCTTTGCTTTCGCTGGAATTTTAGGTCGGGCCCTAAAATTGGGGATTTCTTGTTCAATTGCTCTGGTTCAGGTAAAATCTCTCTAGCTTTGCATTCTAGCATCCTAATTTTTGATTGTGAGAAAGAAAAAGGATCCATCCTTTTTTTGTGTCGAGAATTATTTCTGAAGCAAATATTGAAGTTTATCTAAGATGAGCACTTATTTTGTTGTATATTGTTGCTCTAGAATGTAGCATTTATTTTAATTTGATATTTGTTGAATGTTACCTATCTACAGTGCTGAATTTTTATTGTTGTCGCTGCTGTTACAAATTGATTTTCCATGATAAAGTTAATCTCTAATCATGTTAATCAATGGACAATGGATTGTCAAACTTCCTATGGATTTCTAGGTGTTCTGCTGATTAACATTCTTACATAATACCATTTATACTTCATGTTTATTACTTGATTCTAAGAGGCTGCTGATTGTTATGTAATCAACAAACCGTTCTTTATCAATTTTCCACTGTGAGTCTTAAGAGCCTTGACAGCCACAGGCCTCGTCACACATGCTTGTGTCGTCACTAGATCGATGTCACCCAGCTCAACCCTAACTGTTGGGCAGTATAAATCTGCAATTGTGAACTCAGATCCTCAATCTTTGCCTCTCCAAATATGACGTAAGTTTTAGAGTTGGGGCTTTTGAATACATTCGGTTTTGAGATGATCGAAAAACATAATCTGTGTCATGACAAAAGAGAATGTTCAACTATGTCTCAGTTAACAACAAAATATTACTGTTGGCATGAAAAGAGAGATTTGCTTACATTTTTAGCTCTTTTAAGAATGACTCTGCTAACATCAAGCACACGTTTCGTCCCAAGCTTCAACATTGCCATTCTGACTCTTTTACTCACTCTTGCTTTGCATTGAACTCTAACTTCCACCTATTTTTTTTAAAAGGCATAAAGATCATGCAGATCAAACAAACATATGGACATCCAAATGCATAATTTCACAGATTTTATGAAGGCAGGAGCAGGACCAAAATAGGAGAGTGGTTGAATTGACTTTTGCTTTTGTTTTGATGCATCAAAAGAAGAGAAAGCAAAGTATTAAAAAAACACCATAGCCTCTGTAAAAATTACCATGTACCCCACCTGTTTTATTTTATATAAAGGTTTTATGTTTTTTATATAATTTTTATTTTATAGACATGAAGTTGAAACCTGTAGAAGGATCAGTTTTTAGTTTATCTTCTTTTTTTCTTGATTTCTTATTTTGTCCATAAGGGTGGTTGGTGAATTGAAAACTCTGTGCTATATGTCATGATCTTGGTGCACTTTGGAATTTTATTATGCATCGACCACCTATCTATGTTCGCATAATTGTTGAAAAAGACCTATATGTGAAATAAGAAATTTAACTAAAGAGAGAATAAAGATGCTCTTTGTTTGTGGACATCTATAATAACTCCCATGTTAATGATAAGCAGAATCATGATGACGAGACTTGAGCCACAATAGTATTGAATTAAGAAATTAAAAAAAGCTGAAAAGACAAGTTAAAATAAAAAATGTATTTATCTTTGTTAGGTCTAACATAAGTAATTTGTTGCAGCAACTATCAGATGCATGCTTGGTTGTTGATCCACTAGAGCCATCAGTGAGGGAAGAATTGGTGAAGAACTTCTGCACCATGGAGCTTATTTCATATCCATGTTGGAAAAACTCTCTAAAAACACCGAATTTGCCGTAACTATATCTTTTATTATAAACAATCTTTGAAATCACACACTTACAAGCTTTACAATGTTTCCTATTTATAATAATCTAAGAGGTGCGATGATGCAAAACAGAAACTTATATCGATGAAAACAGAGGAATAGATCTGATATTAGTGAAGAAGAATTACAAAACAGGAAGAACAAGTAAACAATTCCAGGGATAATCCCTATCTCACAATCACAAGATTGGAGACCCCTCAAAGCAACAATGCAATGAGCTACTAAATCCTAACAATATTTCTCTGCCTACTACTTCCTTTCCCTCCTCCCTTATTTATAGAATTTCCAAATAACTAACTACAACTATTATTACCATAATACCCATTCTAGAATATACTAATAGTAAAATCCTATTACTAATAGTAAAATCCTATCAATACTCTCCCCATATGAAAGTCTTGACCTCAAGACTTGCTTGCAACATTCTTCCACTTCCACTTCCACTTCACTAACCATTTTGTCACAACTTCGGGTTTGTTCTTGATCAACAATCCTTGTTGCCCATTTGTAGCCAATCGATCATCATGAATGTTGATTCCTGTAAGAGTTCCAACTATGTTGCCCCTCGTAATTGGCTTCATAATGCTATAAGAATCAAGCATGTTGTCTAATGTAGTTGACCAACGTTGCAAACCAAAATTCCAGCCGAAACTGATGAAGCTGGACAGATCCATGCTATCGTCGTTGTCTAACACAAACTCAGCACTAGGAGAAACAAATCCATCAACATGTACCGCATTGAAATTATTTTCATCGAAGACTCTTGTAGGCATTTTATCAAACACCTTGTTAGCACCAATTCTACTTATAACTACATCTTCATTTTCACCCACAAGTGTCATTGTTGCACAGTCAGGTCGTTGAAAAACGTTCTCCCCTTGATTGATCTCCGAATAAGTTTTTGTGATACTGATGAGATTCTGATCGTGGGAAGATTGTGCAACACCATCGCCACCACCAGAACAATTATTCCCACCACCAAACTCGATGATAATTCCTGATCCAGATTCCCCATCCGACTGGTGTGGTTTACCGTGTTCTGCGATCCATCCCAGCATCAACTTACGGAATTCACCCTCTTGAATCCGATCAGCTTCCAATGCTTTTAGAGATGCTTTGATCTCGATGACATCAGATTGGAGTTGTCGGATATGTTCCTCATGCTGTTCCAGACGAGATTGGACAGATGGAGTCTCCATGATACAAAATGATCAAGGAATCGAGATGAAAACAACAAAATGACCGATAGAGCAGAAAGCGGCAGGTCGGACCAATGATGCAAAACAGAAACTTATATCGATGAAAACAGAGGAATAGATCTGATATTAGTGAAGAAGAATTACAAAACAGGAAGAACAAGTAAACAATTCCAGGGATAATCCCTATCTCACAATCACAAGATTGGAGACCCCTCAAAGCAACAATGCAATGAGCTACTAAATCCTAACAATATTTCTCTGCCTACTACTTCCTTTCCCTCCTCCCTTATTTATAGAATTTCCAAATAACTAACTACAACTATTATTACCATAATACCCATTCTAGAATATACTAATAGTAAAATCCTATTACTAATAGTAAAATCCTATCATGCGACGAATAGTTGCAACTCTTCATGAAACCTTTTCGTAAGGTTGTGTCTTTTCGTGAATAGACACACCTCTTCGGTTTATCTAAATGCTATTCTAAGCCCTTATACTTTATACAATTACAAATTTAACTCTAAACTATTACATAATCAAGATTAAACTAACATTCTCCCCCTTAATCTTGATTGTTCTTCAAGTACATCTTTGACTTCAATCTTCTGTTCTTCTGTTTGTCTTCAACACTTGCATCTTCTTGCTCGTGTAATCTCAATCTTGCAACACTTGCATCTTCTTGCTTGTGCAATCTCAATTTTGTTAGGTTCTCTAACTGTCTCTGCATTTGTGTCTCAAATGCTGCATCTGTGTCTCAAATGCGGTCTCTCTATCTGTATTTGATTTCGCTGAATCAAATCTTCGGTTTCTCTAACCTACTTTAAGAAAAACGATCTACTCTTGATCAGTTCTTCTTTGAATCTCTACTTTTAAGAAAAATGATCTACTCTTGCTCAGTTTTCCCTTGATTGATCTACTCTCGATCAATCATGCTCTCTTTAGTCTAATCTCGACCTTGTCTACTCTCTCTTTTTCTCATTTTGTTATTGATCTACTCTTGATCAATAAATCTTTCTGTCTTTCTCTATCTCTATCTTAATTTCTTATTTTGTTATTGATCTACTCGTGATCAATAACTCTTTCTCCTTTTCTTTTTCTTTTTTCTCTTTCTTGAACTCCGGTCTATCTCTGTATCTATACTTTTCTTTCCCATCATACTCTTTAATTTGATATTCTGCTAAAACTAATGTAAATCTAATAACAATTCAACTTAACTTTTCTGTCTAACCACAATTATTTCTCTAACAATTCAACGTTTCCTTAACGTGAATTATAACTGGCAAATATCAATCTTTAATTTGTTCTTCTAATAAATTAAAGCCTATTAAAATGAAAAGAAAAAACCTGGTGGGCTTTTCTTCTTTCTTGGCTTCTTTAATTTGTTGGGCCTGCTTTTAATCTCTTCTTCTTGGGCTCATTTCTTCCTCTCTTTTTTTTGGGCTTGCTCTCTAATCTGGGCCACTAAAATTTGCTTGGGCACGTCTCTTTCACAAAAAATGTCTCTGCTGCTTCTCTTTGAACCGACGCCAGTCACGGTACTATCTTCTTCTTTTCTTTGAACCGATTTCTTCTAATCGGTATAACCCCTCTCCTCTTGAATCGGTGCAACCCTGATGATATGCTTGATGAATCGGTGCTATACTCCCTTCCTATTCGGTGCTCTGTCTCTGTCTATGAATCGGTGTAACCCTAGTCTAATTCGATGGTTCGCTGAAACTGAAAAACCCTTTCTGTTGCCTATACCTAATCGGCGTCGCTGGTTTAAGGTTTTGTGTGACGGTTGCGATGGTGGTTCTACGGTGGTTTGTGGCGGCGGTTGGTTACAGGTTTCTGTCCGTGGGTTCACTCCTACGGCGGTGGCACTTTTCTGTGGATTTTTCTGCGGTGGCTTCTTCAAAATCAGGTTATATCTTTCTGATTTTGGCTTCTATTGCTTTCGGTATAAGGCTTATACGTACTGGTATATCCCCTTTTTTACTGATTTCTAGGGTTTGCTATATTTAATTCTATGAATTGCGATGGGGCTTACTGATTTCTGAAAACTTGTTGCTTGAATTTTGCCTTCGGTTCTGTGGGTTTGACTAACTATGATGAGAAATTTCTGATTTCTCTAAATTGAATCTTGTCTAGATTCGTCTCTTGAAATCAATCTGATTTCTCTGTTTTGGTGCCGGTTGGTAGAAGAATGCTTCTGTGTTCTTCTGCCCCGTGTATCTATGGCAATCTCAATGCCAATCTCCTTAACGACGATGTTCTAATCGCCGGGTGTATTTCTTCGATTGTTTCTGTCTTCGGTAAATGATGAGAATTCAGGATCGTATGACCTTGCGCTCTGATACCAATGTTGGAAAAACTCTCTAAAAACACAAAATTTACCGTAACTATATCTTTTATTATAAACAATCTTTGAAATCACACACTTACAAGCTTTACAATGTTTCCTATTTATAATAATCTAAGAGGTGCGACGAATAGTTGCAACTCTTCATGAAACCTTTTCGTAAGGTTGTGTCTTTTCGTGAATAGACACACCTCTTCGGTTTATCTAAATGCTATTCTAAGCCCTTATACTTTATACAATTACAAATTTAACTCTAAACTATTACATAATCAAGATTAAACTAACAATCCACACATATATGAAGGAGCCGGTTTGTTTTCTGTATCTATATTCCTAGTAGTACTTCAAACATAATTTGATATCCTTGCAAATGAGTGGAGTTAAAACAGAGAGGAGATATGCTTGGGTCAAACGCCGATTACGAACAAGTGAGAAGATATGGAAAACTTTTCCTTCTTCGTGGCATGTTGATTACCTGATGTGTATTCAGTTCAGCAAATTGAACAGGTTCGTTATTTTAACTTTCATAAATTATAACGACGGGTTTATGGTTTGTAATCTATGTGAATTGTTTATTCCTTGCCACAAATTATGTGTTTCTCTTTGATTTCGTGCAAGTCTCGGTATCGTCATTTGAGAACTTCATTGTAGGTTGCTTTAGCTTTTCACTATTCCCTTCAATTTCTTGAAAAGCATAATAAAACATTAGGAACAGTTAAGAAATCAAGAGTGAAGATAGGCCGTTCCAATTTTACTTGTTTTTATATAAGATCAATTGCATAATTCGTGATATATATACGATCATGGTTTTGAACAATGATTTTAGGACATATGTTTAATCAGCCTGCTATATTTCATCATCAGCTGAACTTATTAAATGGCTCTCTATGAGTGATGTTGCATATGAATTAACTTGTAGTAAATGAGACCAGTAGTATATCGTGAAGATTTACAAACAAATGGTAGTAATTTTGGGCTATACAAATTTATTAGGCAGCATTTTGTTTTAAACTTATGGGGGAATTTTTTATGATAATTCGGGCTACAAATGCCGGTGGATGTTGTAATATTTTATGTATCGTTGGAGCTGATTCATTACAATACGATTGCAAAATTTTTGGTTTTGGTGTCAGACTACCAAAGAGTAAACTTACACTTTTGAGGATTCATGAGCTCAGATCCTCTACAGAGGTAAGCTTTATGAACTTATTTTAGTGTTATACTTACTTGATTACTCTTCTTGGTTTGACACAAAATGAGTTAATATTAATCTAAAAACCATAGTCAACCCATGATCGATCTACACCTTTTTTGTCCCCTAGAGTTGCATTTTGGCTTTCAACATATTGATTTTATACTTTTAGAAGAAAATGGTATATATATGAATTATTGTATTTATGAACCAATGTTCATTTTTTCCAATAAATAAGTGTGTCAAAAGACGCATACTTTTTCCTTCGCCAAAAATTTACGTTCTAAAATTGATTTTAGGAAAATGAAACTTGCTACTCTCAATAAACTACGTTAATGGCCTAGATTTGAACCACTTGAGGTATGCAAGGTATGTAAGCATTGCAGGTTACCTTATCATTTTCTTCAGAAATTTTGCCATTTTAATTACTTGAGGTATGTAAGGCACTCTAGGTTACTGATCGAATTTCATCTTCTTTAAATTATTTTGGATTCTAAATAGAATATATTTATGTTGCATTACTTGCTCTAACATTATATATAAGATTATTAAAATGTAGAAATAGTACGGAATGAGACAGTATATATTCGAGAGATGGTGCATCAACAACAAGAAAAACAAGAAGTACAAAGGATTGATGAGTTGGAGGAAAAGCTACAACGCACGACAACAAGAAGAACCGTATACGAGAGGTGCAAAGGGCCACTGAAGGACTTCTAGACGTACTTTAGTATAGGCCAAGAAGATCATACCTAGTTTAGTTAATATAAAACAGTTTTGTTGTGTTGAGTACAAATAACCAACTTTTTAATGAAAAAATAATTGTTAATAATATAGTTTGATGGAATAAATAAACAATAGATTTACCTCAACTTTTGTTTTTGATAACACATAATCGTTAATAATATATTTATGATAATTTGATAGAAAATAACAACAACAATAATAACAATAGCGACATCATTTAAAGACAGTGACTCAAATAGCGACACAAGTAGTGACATAAGCCAAGTATAGCGACAAATACAGTAACATGAGTAGTGACATCACTCAAGAATAGCGACATATATTGCAACATTAATCAAGAATAGCGATGCAAACAATAACATAATTAGCGACACCATTTAATAATAGTGACACACATAATGACATACATCAACTTAATTAGCGACATCATTCAAAAATAGAAACATAATAGCGATGCAACTAGCGACAACATTCAATAATAGCGTCAAAGATAGCAACGCAACTAGAAACATTATTCAAAAACAGTGACACAAACAGTAATATAATTAGCAACAACCTTCATTAACAGTGACACATATAGCTACGTAGGTAGCGACATAATCGAAGAATAGTGACATAAACAATAACTCAAGTAGCGACGTCATTCAAATATAGCGACACAAATTGTGATTCAACTAGTAACAACATTCAATAGTAGTGACACAGATTACAACACAACTAGTGACATAATTCAAGAAAAACGACACAAACAGTGACACCAATTCATAGTGACATAATTGAAGATAGCGACAAATTTACTAGAAGTCACTAAAGGTGTCCAAAATTTTAGCGACGTGCCTTTTGATGTCACTAAAATCTGCGACGCATTTATAGAGACACCTCTTTGACGTCTTTAAAGATGTTACTGACATAAAATACGTCGCTAAAAATGTCGTTGAATGTGTCGCTGAAGACCATTTTTTTTTGTAGTGAATTATTTTGGGACGGAGGGAGTATTATATTTTGCAAGCAATTTTGGCCTCATTTGTTTTTCATTCAAAGCCTCTTAAAAATGTCTGAAGTCTAAAGTTCAAATCTATAAAATTTAAGATTGTTTGTTTAAATCCAGACTTAAGAGGTTGAAACATCTGAATTTTAAGATGATGAGAGTTGTCATAACTAAAATTAAGAGTATCTTAATTTCAGATGTTCAAGCCTTTTTGCTTAAGTTCAGACGTGGTTTTCAGACTTCAGACATTTAACCTCTTAAAAAACAAACAACACCTTAGTGAATCTATGTATCATTGTTTTTAACCCAACTTATGGTTCGAGCTTCAAGCTCAAACGTGTTTATTTAAGCTCCATTTGATTGATAAGAGCTTGAGCTTTTGTTTCGAAATTTGAAAGCTCTTCTACGAGAAGCTACATGAAGTAGCTTTCAAAATGAGCTTGGGCTTTTGGTCAAACAAAATTACCTTTTACCCTCTAAATAATTATAATGTACAACTTTTAATTAATATCAATATCTATTTATGTCATTTAATACTACAAAGTTCCATCTACAACTATTTTTACCAAACACATTTATGAAAACCAAAGACTCCAGCTCCTTTAAAAAACTACATCTTTCAAAAGCTTCAGCTATTAAAACCTTTAACTCACAGCTCCAAGTTGAAGCTACAACTAGTCGTGCCAAACATACCATTAACATGAAGAAAAGACAATCAATACGAATATAAATTAATGAAAAAAATACAGATCATGTATAAAAAATAGGCAGACTACAATTTAATAAAATTGAGTACAAAAACACTATAATAAAGAGAGTATGTGTCATATATACTTTAGACTGGTACATGACATATATATACTTTAGACTGGTACCTTTGACGGAGGGATAGAGACATGTGCAAGATCCGTCAAACTCCGGCAAAGGGTTACCACCGTTTTAGTCTCATCAATCGATTACGGAGGGGAGACATCATATCTTTCTAAGGGTCTCGATTCACCACCACCTGCTGAACCATCGAAGACGAGATCACTCAATGGGCCACAATAAAAACTTTTACATCATGCTTGTGTTGCTTATACTGTTATTTATAGCACACAATATAAACTATGAGCACTAAGTAGATCGACTCAAAACAATGCTCAATAAATTAATTACAAGACAGTTTTAAGGTTGTTCATTGGCTTATACAAAGGACAGGTTTAGAAGCCACCAATGATAACATCAGGAAAAAGAATCCCAAACTGTTATTTTATAATGTAGACATTAATACTAGGCTACTAGTTAATAAGTTGAGCTTCTTGATTTGGTGTCGATACATATTGATCATTCCTTTTCCCATCAGCACTTCATTGTCATGGCTTAACATAAATGTCGTACTGATCTATATTATGATTTATCATGAGTTGAGACAACTCTCTTGTATTCAGTAATCAACAGTCCATCAAAAAGTAAAATCAGGTAGCTAAAAGAAGCTGCAGGAGGTTACGAGAGGTGACTGAGGACAACTAATAGGTTATTACTCTTGGTACGTACCTTGTTAATGTTGGGATTCTTACACTCAAATACACATGATTTACTTACAAATATGAACTTTATTTAACAATCTTTATGAAATCAAACTTACAAATGATTACATTGGACCTATATATAATAATCTAAAGGGTGCGTTGAATAGTCGCAACTCTTCCTAGTACCCTTTCATGAAAAGTCACAACCTTTATGAAAAGGTGCAACCCTTCAAGTATTCCTAAATACTTAATAGGTCCTTCTACTTACTATAATTTACATACCATACATCATACTTTACATACTTTACATAATCGACATACTAATATAATATTGATCGGGATTAATCCATCATTCACCCCCTTAATCACGATCTTCTTGTCTTACAGCAATGTAGGTTCGTCTTCGCTTAGATAGATGAGATGTGCTTCTTGCTTCTTGTCTTTCTCTTTCCATTTTGAGCATTCATATGCAAAATGGCCAAATTCACCACATTCATAACATCTCATTCTATTTTTGCTTCGTTCTTGATTCGTACCTCTTTCACGTTCTTTTCTTTCTTTATTGAAGTTTCTTCCTCGACCTTTTCCATGGTGTTGAACTCTTGTAGTTGCCATTAGAAGGTTTCATTGGTGATATTCTTGTGGTTCATCTTGACTTTTAAGGCATTCTTCAAAAGTTATTATTCTTCCTGTTGCTTCTTCAAATGATATGCTATTAACATCCGAGTATTGTTCAATTGATGCTACGATCGGCAGAAACTTCTTTGGGACTGAGTTCAGTAGCTTTCTTACGAGTACTTTGTCTTAAAGATTCGAACCAAGACTTTTGATCTTGCCTCTTATGCTTCCTAATTTTCCTGCAAAGCTGCTCACTGTCTCGTTATTCTTCATTTTTAAAGCCTCCAATTCGCTCCTTAAGGTTTGTAGGCGTGCTTGTTGAACTCGGTTTTCTCCCATGTATCGTACTTTGATAGACTCCCATACTTCTTTCGCACTTGCGTACTGTGAAACTTGCATTAAAATATCTTGTGGCAAAGTTGTTAGTATCATTGCTTTTGTTGTGTGCATCTTTCTTTCATCTATATCTTCTGTGGCATCAAGTGTTTCCCAAAGATCATATGCTTTTAATATTGTTTCCATTATGATTGCCCAGGTAGTATAATTAGTTTCATCTTGTTTCGGGCATTGAAGTGTTACATTTTGATCACGTATTTGTGTAGATGTTTCTCCTTTTGTCATAGTTTTGAAATTTAAGATTTTAATGCTTACTTACTTTCTTTCTTGTGATCACTGAATGTGACCAACCTTACTTCTTACTTTCGTACTTCTGATCGTATGATCAGTTTCTTACTTGCTTTGAAACACGATGGGTTTCTCTTACTGTGAAACACGAAGGTTTCTGAAAATACTATGATTTTCACGTACTTGCTTACTGGGGAAACTCTAGGGTTTCTGAAAAACACAACGGGTTTTCTCTTACTTACTGGGAAACTCCAGGTTTCTGAAAACACGGTGGTTTTCTCTTACTTAAACGCTAGGTTTCTGAAAACACGGTGGTTTTCTCTTACTTCTTACTGGGAAACGCTAGGTTTCTGAAAACACGATGGTTTTCTCTTACTTCTTACTGGGAAATGCTAGGTCTCTGAAAAAACACTATGATTTTTTCTTTACTTACTTGAAAACACTAGGATTTCTTGAAAAACACTAAAGTTTTTCTCTTACTTACTTACAGTGAAACACTAGGTTGTTTTCTTACTTAATTAGAAACGCTAAGGTTTCTTACAACACTAAGTTTCGGGTTTTAGACAAACTGGCCGGTCACGGTTGTCTAACGTACTCGTATTGA
Organism: Centrapalus pauciflorus; assembly: GCA_020465985.1. Lineage (NCBI taxonomy): Eukaryota > Viridiplantae > Streptophyta > Magnoliopsida > Asterales > Asteraceae > Centrapalus > Centrapalus pauciflorus. The sequence continues at coordinate 313,475 of JAANYP010008336.1, forward strand.
ACTTACTCCAAATTTGGTGTTACACGGATTTTTGTAACTCCTTGGTTTCTTACTTTCTTGCTTACTTACTTATTACTATTATTTTTTATACTAACCACAATTATTATTTTAAACAATTAAACAATTCTACGTTTTTAACGAAAAATTGTAACGGACTAATTTTTAAATTTTTAATCTATTTTCTTAAATAAATTAAAAATCTATTGTCTAAAATAATAATGAAAATAATAATAATAATAATGATAATATATATAAAATTGAAAAGAAAACAAAACCTGTTTGGGCTTTATTTAATTTTCTTCCTGCTTGGGCCTTATCTGATTTTTGGGCTGAGACCACTCCCCTTACTTTCTGTTTTCTGTTTGGGCCTTATCTGCTGCCTCACCAAACAAAATTCTTTTTTTCACTGCTACCGTTTTTGTGAACCGATGCGATGCTACGTCCTTACTTTCTCTCTTGAATCGGTACGATCTTCTTGAATAGTTGCGATGGTTCCTAATCGCTGCAACCCCTTTGTTGAATCTTTCAATCGGTGCAATATCCTTTCTGTGAATCGATGCAATTAACCCTTCTGTTGCTTTATACCTAACCGGCGCTTGATGGTTTCTGGTGGTGGTTTGCGTTTGGCGGTTATGCGGTGATGGTTTGGCGACGGTTGGTGGCTTCTGACCGTGGGTTGTTTCTTACGGTTGGCTTCAAAATCAGGTTTATTCTTTCTGATTTTGGCTTTTCTATCTAAGCTATCCGATTTCTAGGGTTTACTTTATCTGAAAATTGCGATGGGGCTTACTGCTTGTTTGTTTGCGTCGGTTTTGTGTGGGATTTTCTTACTGTGACGTTCTTACTTGCTGGTCTCGAATCGGACTTACTGTGATGACCCAAAATGATGACCGACTTACTTGTCTGATGAAATCTGCCTTACTGGTCTCTTCCAATTCTGTTCAAAAATTTTGAAAACAGAATTCCTACTTTGATGAATTGATGCCGGTTTGGTGGTAGAACTTTGTGTTCGGCCGCCCCGTATCAATTGCCTACTCTTACTGACGACGTTGTTTCTGAAAGAACAAACGTCCTGGTGAATTTCTAAGACTGTAGCGTACTCTTCCTGTTCCTTACGGTATATGATGATTGATGTAGGATCGAAAAATCCTTCGCTCTGATACCAATTGTTGGGATTCATACACTCAAATACACATGATTTACTTACAAATATGAACTTTATTTAACAATCTTTATGAAATCACACTTACAAATGATTACATTGGACCTATATATAATAATCTAAAGGGTGCGTTGAATAGTCGCAACTCTTCGTGGTACCCTTTCATGAAAAGTCACAACCTTTATGAAAAGGTGCAACCCTTCAAGTATTCCTAAATACTAAATAAGTCCTTCCACTTACTATAATTTACATACCATACATCATACTTTACATACTTTACATAATCAACATACTAATATAAGATTGATCGAGATTAATCCATCAGTTAATACCCATGAAACCAAACCATAATCTCAATATGAAATTGGATTTGCTGGTAAAAAGGTTAACATTAAGCGATAAAAATCATGATATTAGATATATAATGAATAGCAGAAACTTTATAAGCAAACTAACTTTAAAACAAGATAATGAAGCTTAAAAGTTTGCCCTTGGCAATAGTTTTAGTTAAGAACATAGACATCCAATATAACATAAACTCATATCGAGTAATTAGTTGCTCAAGATTACAAAATATAAAAGAGTTCAAATAAAAGTGATAAAAATACAATATGCGATTGTGAATTTATAATATCCTACTATCAATCCAAAGTAATAATGCATTCATCTCATGTCTTTCATTGTAAACTAAAACACCAAAGCTCAAATCCAAAAAACTCAATTTTACAGCATTCGAACAAATACAATCACAAACTCAATTTTCATCGTCAAATGTAAAAATACTTCAAGGAAGATTGTGAAAACAACAAACACTATTGCCAAAAAAATCGATATAAACACAAATTGTTAATAAAGGTTAATTATGAAAAACCCCAATGAAATTAATAATTAATCAAAGAACATTCAAACAAATAGAAATCTCGTTAGTGGATAAAAATATATAAAAAAGAAAGTAATTAGTAATTAAAAAGGTTTCTTGGATGGTCACTGAAAGGTTAATTCGGGAAAAATAAAAAACATAAAAATAAATCAAATTTTTTATAAACAACAAAAGAAAAACAAATTTTATACAGTGAATAACAAAGATGATAGAGAAAAGTACAGAAAAGAAATCGTGTGCTGAAGGGTAAAAGAATCCAAAAAATTAGAGAAGCAACAGCAGAAGCTTTAGTCGTCAAAAAAGAATGTTTAACATTTTGGTTTCAAATACCAATGAGTAAATTCAACCATTGTAGCAGCCCATATCCAACCCATAAATAACAAACTCTAAAAAAGATAATGATTACTTTGCATTTTAACATAGATCAAAAATCTTCCGCAAAACTTTTTAAAAAGGCTAAATATGAAATCGAGTTGTCAAACCACTATCTTTCGTATCCTTTTAACCGAATTGAAAGACAGAGTAGTTAATGTCTAAAAGATCCATATGTATCTTTTGGTGTTCTTTACAACATATTTTTCCATGAATCATTATGATTAAGCTTTGTGACTAAAACTTTTACAGACTGAAATACACTTAGTCCTTAAAAGTTCATGAAAAATCTATTCTGACTAATGTTAAAAGTAGCTGAAAATAAAAAAGAAATTTATATCAGATATGGAAATTACTTTACTAATATATCTATTTGTTAAAATTAAAACCCTACGGCTTGAAGCCTTGAACCTCCCCTCCGCCTTCAGTTTCACTCAATCACTCCACCATCGCCTGTGTGTGCTCAACTTCTCGTACGCCATCGCCGTTGAACCCCCGCCTTCGGTCCACCATCGCCTCTGATCGATTTCTCTGTCCACGGCTCCGGCTGCGATTGGCCTCCGTCATCGCCTCTGATCGATTGGCTTTCTCCCTGTCTGCAGATCGGTTTCACTCCGCCCCCACGATTCTAGCCCTAAGTTTGCGACAGGTTCAATTTCTTGCTTTATTGTTGTTTAGCATTCGATTGATGTCATTGATGTTTGTTGTGAACTTGTTTATTAGTTGAGGTTTGCACATTTGTGATAGAGTTAAATTTCAAGTATGAGCAGCTAGCTTCTTTGAGAAATACGATAAGGTTGAAGTAATTAGGGGTTATTTGCAAACTAACCGTTCCTTTTTGTGGGACTAAAGTTTTCTAGAATCTTGATCTTCATCAATTGGTTCAATGGTTTCTGCAAAAAGAATACTTCAGATAACAAATTGTATACTTCTAATAACCGTCTATTTGGTAGGATGAAAATAGCCAGTTAAAATTGGCTAAGATGTTGAATCTATTGTAAGCACGGGAATGCACAAAGACCAGAAGTGCATGTAGTGACATGGAACAATGATGAGCTTGCGACAGAATGACCTGTACTTGGCTTTGAGCAAAATAAGGCAAAAGACTATTCTCTTGCTCATGTTCCTTTTTCAGGTACATTACGATCATATTTGGTTACTCTCATATGGCATAAGATACTTACAAATTTGGATGTAGGTAGCAGCTACGCAGGGGGTCAATGGGCAGCTGGTGATGAACCATTATACTATGTTGTATCCCCAAAAGATGTAGTTATTGCCAAACCTAGGTAAGTACAGTTCTTTGATTATGTGGCAATGTATCCACCTCTGTAGAAAATAGAGTAGTTATTTTCACGCCGTTTGGGTTTTTGAGTGATAAGAGTGGCTCATGAGTAGTGACCCCAATATTTGTTCTTCCTTGCTTTTGTTCAATTTCTATCTTTTTCACATATATCATCTCATGATGATATGCATGTCAGTTGTCAATATGTTTCTTGCTGTTTATCGCATTCATATTCGTGTCTCCACAAATGGATGGCAACAAAAACACATTATAATGTAATTCTTTGTAGTCTTTTTAGCTTTGATATCTTTGTTAGTAGCTCACTACCCGTGCCCTATTTTACATGTCTTGGTTCTCTTATGCTGTCCAGTGTGATATATAAACACACGGCAAGAATGTGATGCTTAAGAAGTGAGTAAGGAGATTAATCGATTAATCCAATGGTATCATCTGATTAGCAATCATTTTTAAGGGCTTCTATAAGATAATGTTTTAGTGTAATATTAACACATTCTGCAATTTTATTGTTTTGGCGGTTTGGCCTGAATTATTTTGCCATTATCCATGCAATATTATTCGGTGTATATTGATGATAATTTGCTTATGATTTCCAGGGATGCAGAAGATCATATTAATTGGCTTCTTCAACATGGATGGCATGATAAAGCTTTAGCAGCAGTTGAAGCCGGGCAGGGGCGCAGTGAACTCCTTGATGAGGTATTTTGTTTAACTACCTTTGAATTTAATCTCATAATGTGGTGGCTATGTAGATTCTCATATCACTCTGGTGGATCTGGTCATGTCCACAAGTGATAAATTGAATCAGCATACAGATTTGCTCGTTTTCCATGGCATTCATCCCTTTCAGGTGATGTTCAAAAAGAGGATAAGATACATGTGAAGAAGGCAATGCATCTAGTAAATTACATGAAAATCCTTGAGCAGTTAAGCTTGAGGCTTGAGCCTGTATCTACTTTGAAATTTGAAGAGTAATTATGGGTAAATAAGAAATGGAGGGGACAAATGGGTGGGGGTGGCCACCCATTCCATCTTAGGGCTTGAGCTGGACAGAGTGGACACAAATCACATGTATGTGGATTTTTTCTTTTTTCTTTTTTAATTTCTATGGGTAAAATTAGAATAAATTTACCCAAAATGTATTTAGATGCATATAACCTCGTAAATTGCTTTTATATAGATATAAGTTCCTATATTGTTATTATAATTGTAACATGATAGTGTTCGTAATAAACTCTTTATGGATCGATCCATATTGACGTAGGTGTGCTATTATGATTTTTTATTAGGGCTGTGGTGCAAGAATTGGAACTTAACCATATCAAAACCGGTATCACTTGTTCTTAATTCTAAATTTTATTTATTGTATGGTATTTTTTTTATATAAAAATCATGAAAACAACAAGCAACCAATACCTGTGGGGAAATGGACGGAAGTATGGGGATATCCTTAATTGAAGGAAGTATGCTAAGAAAATGTTAAAGAAGCAACACTTAGAACCAGCAACAATACTTCAGTGCACTAATAATTAATGCTGATTTTGTTTTTTTATGGGCATGTGAAAGTACTTTTAAGATTGCTTCGGTGCCAAAGAACTAAACTTCAGCATGACTAATGATTAATGTTGATTGTGTTAGTTTTTTCCTTTTGAAACGGTCAAGAAACTCATATACACTCTCAAAGAGATACTGATACTGTTATGCCAAAGCCTAGTCGCTAGCAGTGCTTATGATTCTATAAAAAAGGGCATTACCTTGTGCAACAATGATGAGGTCAAAATGATTAGTTGTTTCAAAATTTTCCAATAATGTTTAGAAGCTAATATGCTAGAACTCTAAATGATTTTGTTTAGAATTTATTGTGATTATGAATTTTTTATGCTTATTTTTAACAAAATTTTTCTTGTTTCACGTTGACGAAGATACGATTTTTTTCAAGAAAAAACATCAAGAATGATTTAACCGTCGAGGATTTTCATTAGCTACTTTCTCGTTTAATAGTTAGAAGTTTTGTAATAATGTGTTACAAATATTGAACTTTCATGTTACTTTTCGTTAAATCAATATGATTTAAGTAATGAAATTACTTTTTTGTATACATTATGTAAGTTTTAATTGCTTTTAGTATATGCAATATAATTAAATAAATAGAATATAATATGATATTAATTATAAATTAGTCTTTAGTGACTGAAAGTTTTAGTCACTAAAGGTCCTTTTTGACCTATTCAGCCTAAACATTCAGTAAGTAAAACAACAATACAGTGTAAGTAAAAGAGGGTGAATTCACAAAATTTGTAAAGCTATTTATACCTACTAAAAACATTAGTCACTAAAGGTAATGAGCTTTATTGACTGAAAATATGTGTCACCAAATACTTTTAGTGATGGCGTCGTTAGTGACTAATTTATTTTCAGAAGGAAAAGGCCTAAGTGCATTTAGTGACTAAAATTGGACTTTTACTGACACTTTTTTTTTAGTCACTAAAAGGCTTATTTCTTGTAGTGATCCATCAATCCTACAATAGAAAAACCAACGCTTAGATTTTTTTATTGACATTTTACATTGGCAGTTACGGTGCTTCTTCTCGATGATGTTAGAAAAAGTTATTCTTACAGGTCTTTGGTATGTCATTGATAGACCATGATCAATAGTCCTTTGGATAGATGAAACACGATCACTACAATGTTATAACACACCATATCAATAACTAAAGTTACATGCCCAAAGTTTGCATGTATGACCTCCAAAGTCTAGCTACTCTTCAGAAACACGCTTTGTAATTCAATCTGACTTGATAGCGAACAAATTGGAAATGGGATTAACAAGAAACAAAGTTGAGAACCATGATTGTAATCTTATGTAAAAATGCACTAAAGCTATCCAATTTTACCTCTTTACGGAATCCACTCAAACTCAATTCTTATCTCAATTTGGGAAAAAAAGTAAATTTTGACCGCTTATGAGGATGAGAAAGTGAGTTTGAACAAAATCACAAAGAGTGAGATCTAGATCTTATTTACTGCATGCTTGTCCATTACATGCGTGAGAATCTGTCCATCAAGAACTAAATAATGGAGTCAACTCGAATCAGGGCGCAATGGATCGCAATGGAATCACACATGAGAGATACTATTAATGATGGAGGAAGAGTCCGTATTATAATTCTTGATGCAGTTGTTTCCAATGATATAGGAAGGGGAAGAGACTACAATGATAACTCCCATTTGCCTACAGGCTACATGCCCCAGTAACCTTCTGGCACAAATTTGAATTTTTCATGCACAAGAGAATTGTACCTTAAGCTTTGTAAGTGGTATGTCTAAAAATTCAAGTAATCAGTTTTAAGAAGTTAGCCTCATGCAACAAAAGTAGGTTTTAAGACAATTAATGGATAAAAAAATTATAAAACAAAACTAAATAGTAATTAAAAAGGTTTCTTGTATGTTCACTGAAAGGTGAATCCCCAAAAAAAATAAAAAATAAATAGTAAATAAAAAAATAATAATAAATCAAATCTACATAAACAATAAAAAGGAAACAAATTTTATATAACAGGGAAGATAGAGAATAATGTAGTGAAAAGAATGTGTGCTGAAGGGGAAAAGAATCCAAAAATGAGAATCAACAGAATGTTTATACATTTTGGTTTCGTATACCCAATGAGTAAACTTAACCCTTGTAGCCCAATGTGTAAATTTAACCTTTGTAGTAGCCCATATTCAATCCATAAATAGAAAACTCTAAAAAAGATAATGACTACTTTGCGTCCCAACATATCAAAGAGTTAACCTATATGCATGTTAACTGGCCTAAAAAGGCCTGGAAATGGCCATAGGAAGAACACATTCATTTGGCAGATCACAAATTTTCTGCAAACTCTTTTTAAAAGTGCTAAAGATGAGATCGGGCTGTCAAACAACTATCTTTCGCTTTCTTTTAACCAAATGCAAATGGATAGAGTTGTACAATGTCTAAAAGATCCATATGTATCTTTTGGTGTTATTTAGAACTGATTTTTTGATATTAAGCTTTGTGAAATTAACAACGGATTTGTAAACATGACTCCGACATGGATAATAGATACATCAATCTTGCAATAGAAAAACTGACGCTCTGATTTTAAATTGACCGTTTACCTTGGCAGCTACGGTGCTTCTTCTCGATGATGTTAGAAAAAGCTGCTCTCACAGGTCTTTGTTATGTCATTGATGGACTATCGGTAGTCCTTCGGATAGATGAAACATGATCTCTACAATGCTTTAACACACCATATAAATCACTAAAGTTATAGACCCAAAGTTTGCATGGATGACCCCTAAAGTCTAGCTGCTCATTAGAAATAAGCTTCGCAATTCAATCTCACTTGATAGCAAACAAAGAATGGAAATGGTATTATGTAACATCCGGCATAAAACCAGGTTAGCAACTATAACTTAATCAGTAGTTATTAGCAAGTTATAACCTAATCAGTGATCATTAACAATTAATCAAGGTGATTAACAAAGTTCATAAGGAAATTCAAGTCAATTAGAAACATTTTCATCGGTGCGATGAATCGGCAAATTAATTAATCCGATCGATTTGCGATATGATGGATTAATTCAACTAAGTGCATAATTAAATTAAGATTAGTGACACTAATCATGCATTAATACACTTACTTAAAATTAATTATGCAAGACTAAAATAATTCATAAAACTAAAGCATTCATAAGTATTTATGAAATTACAAAAAAAAAAGGAAAATACACTAAAATATCTTCTAAAATCCGGCCATAGGGAGGTACAAATAGGTTTTGACTTCAGTTTTATAATACACAATTCCATAACCCATCAAAATCAAATCCGTTACACCATCTCCTCTCATCTTACTCTTTCACTTCAACCAAATCTTCACTCAACCTCCAATTGAAAGACCAACTTTTTCTCTATAAATAGAGAGCTATTCCATTCATTTTATTCACACCATCTAAACAACAAAAACTCTGTTTCTCTCCTCTCTTTGAATCCGGCCAAGAAGCCACAACAAAGCAAAAGTTTGCAACTTTCTTATTCTTGCAATATTTCAAGTGTTTTTTGGTGCAACTTTTCAAGAGTTTCAACTTCTACAAGTTTGCATCCTTCTAATACCCCAAAGTAAGTAAATACTAACTTATAGCTTATTATATTTATGTTTATATAAGTCTTGCATAATATATATAATCACCAACAACAACAAGTTTCATAAAAACTCAAATTTATAAATCACTAGTTTTGTTTTAAGTTTGTTTTCTTCAAATGTGTTTATAAATATATAAACACATAATGTAAGTATAAATTATATGAAAAAAAGTTATGTAAATGTGTTTCATAGCCTTTTATACATGTGGTTTTTGAATAAAAAACAAAGATCACAAGTTGTTTCAAGGTTACACCGACTTTGAAAAATCATAACTAATTCATAACTTAACCGAATGAGTTGATTCTTGTTTAAAAGTTAGATATATGTATTAACTAAATATCTGGAGGTTTTAATAATTTAATATGGAGTTTTGAACCCTCAAATATTATTTCGGAACCCGGAAGTTTAACAGCTCAAAAATGGCCAACATAGGGTTTTTAACGAGCTTTTTTCCCAACCTAAACACCTCGAAAAATGACCGTTCTTAACTCGAAAAATTCTTTGTATACAGTAGTTTTATGACTATGAAAACCAAAGCCCAAATCGTTTTGGAGTTTGGTCAAAAACAGCCTCAAAGTAGGCCGAAAAACTTTTAAAAAACTGGAAAATTATATATATATATATATATATATATATATATATATATATATATATATATATATAGTCAGGTTCAAAAAAGTACCTCTCGAAATCAAGTGCACCCGAAGGTACCAACCTTAAAAAACTTTTTTTAAATTTTTTTTCTCATAACCATGTTTAAATTAATGTTATACACATGATATATGAATTTCACATACATTCACACTTTCTGTGTCCTTAAAACTTATGTGAATGCTCAACGCATATTTATGTGAATGGTCATCCATGTGAATGGTCATTTCACACAATGTGAATGGTGTGAATGACCATTCACATGATCTTTTTTTATCATTCACAAGATTTATGATGTTGCTACTTTTGAAAAAAAGTCTTATAATGTTGTCTTATACATGTTTATTAAAAAAATATATGTGAATGATCATTCACATTAGGGTACGCTGGGTACGCTGGAATCTCATAGGTACGCTGATGAACCTGATTCTATATATATATATATATATATATATATATATATATATATATAAGCTTGACGTTTTTAAGTGAGTTTTATTTATAAACTTGTAAAGTTGGGTGATTTAAAACATAAAAAACCTTTATACATACATTTATGTGTTAGTGACCAGAAATAATGGTCACTAAAGTGATTTGAATTTAGAGACCAAATAAAATGGTCACTGAATAAAAAATATGTTCAACTTACTGATTATTGTTATTTATCTCATATTGATGTGTTAGTGACCAGAAATAATGGTCACTGAACTGATTTGAATTTAGAGACCAAATAAATTGGTCACTAAATAAAAAATATATTCAACTTACTGATTAACGTTATTTATCTCATATTTATGTGTTAGTGACCAGAAATAATGGTCACTGAACTGATTTGAATTTAGAGACCTAATAAAATGGTCACTGAGTAAAAATATATATACTTCCTAATTAATGTAATTTATTTCATATTTAAGTGTTAGTGACCAAAAATATAGTCACTGAAATGATTTGAATTTAGAGACCAAATAAAATGGTCACCGAATAAAAAATATTAATAAATTTTAAACCTCATATAATCTTAAATAAATTTTTTTATTGAAAACTAATGAAAATATTATTTTAATAAATTATGTGGTCAAGAAATGGATACATATAATATAGTATTTTTAAAATTTATATCCTGTTTTAAAAATCAAAATATTAAAAACAAGTTCAAGCTTAATAAATTAAAAAACTTAAAATACAAATAAATTAAACAAGTCAAAATATTAAAAAACAAGTCGACATGAAAAAGCCATGGGTCTTAATTGAGAATTGAGAGCAGCACCGAAAAAAACATTAAAAATCCATGGGTCAAACCTAAAAGTCAAAATAACCCAAGGGTCAAAATCAAAATCAACGAGAGCCATTAGGGTTAACATTCCATTGTCTTATTTGAGAGCAGCACACACTCGATCAAACAAACAAAATCAGATTGAAATCAAAATCAAGAACCGATCGAAGGCCACACTCGATCACATTAGAAACGAGGAGTATCTGATGGATGTTGGAAACGAAGAGGTGACTGCGCCCGGGCGGTGGGGAAACGAAGCGACGACTGCTCCTACCTCCTGCGTGGCTGCATTCGATTCAACGGGTCTCAAAGTCTCCAACGCTCTATCCATATCAGAGTTCAGAGTATCAGGTGAATAGATGATCATTTTCTATAAAACCTGAGCAAATCGTCAAATCGATTTCAAAGTTCATCAATCATCAGTTTCTTGGCTGTCAATTTGGCTCTGTTCAATCTGTAATTTTAATTTAATATACAAAAATCAGATTTAATATTCAATCTGTAATATTAGATTTAATGTTCAATCTTGGCTCTGTTCAAATTCAATCTGGCGACTGGCGATTTCCAATCAGTTGATCAAAGTTCATATCTGCTAATCTCTTTCTTGGCTCTGTTAGATCGTCGAATATATCGATCCAATAAATTACAGGTCTCAAATGTATCGATCATTTTAAGTTTCTGATTTCAATTGATTGTTGCTTTATCACAATTCATGTATTTCTGTTTGTAACCGTGGTACATCGGTATTTGTTGCTATAATTTCTTGTTGCTGATTTCATTATCATTTGTTGGAACATGTATTTGTTGCTAATTTCTCGTGGTACATCGATATTTGTTGCTTTTTCACAGTTCATGTAATTCTGTTTGTAAACATGTATTTGTTGCTAATTGCTTGTTTCTGTTTTCATCATTTTATACTAAATATGTTCCTGTATAATTTCTGTTTGTAATCGTGGTACATCAGTATTTTTTATATAATTTTGGATGTTGGTTCATATTGAATTCATGTGTTTATATCTTTTTGTAAATGGAACATCACCAACTAGGAGACTACTATGTGATGGTAAGGTAGTCGTGTTGCATCTGTATGTTAAGCTACTAAAAAGACAACAATCTGATCCCTTTATGTCATTCTCACTCTTCCAGGTCATGAACATTCTTGGGCCTAGTTTATGGGATTTTCATGGCAATGATGTATGGGATTTTTCATGGCAATCGTGAGTTCGGAAGTAGTGAAGTAACTTAGTTTTGGCATGTGGATTTTGTTTGGTTTATTACTCTTTTCTCAATGGTTTACTAAGGGCTCTTACAACAGTAGAAGAGACGATCTGGAATCTCTCATATACACTCTCATCTTCCTTCACTGTGGCAGCTGCCTTGGAAGGGGTATCAGGTATTGGTTGTTTACAATTCAACTATACTTTTTTGTATCTGTTTGTATTTTTGTGGTATGTCAATTCATCAATTCAATTGCTTTTGATTTGAAGGGATTCTCTTAAGTCATAGTTGTTGTCTTGTGTTTCTTTAGGATGGAAATGTGAGATTCATCGACACATATGATCAATATGTAACGCCTTTGGTTTTTGATGGGCTTATATTAACTTGTGCACTTTTGGTGATCCAACTACTGGTGATCCAACTACTGGTCGGTATGTCCAAGAAAACTTCAAAATATTTTTATTTTGACACAAATTAGTTGCTAAACAAACAGATGTCATTTAGAATATTTTCTTTCTTGTATATATTTCTGTTGGGGGACAGTGGAAGCAATCAACAAATCATATATGGAAGAATAAGAATTAAACATATATCTCTGTAAATATGATTCTTATTCAACACCTAAAAATCATAAAGTTACACACACACACACACACACACGATTTGAGATCAGAATACTCTCACTCGATCAAAACACTGTGATTAGCTGATTCTTTTTAGTTTTTGTAATACCATGGTGTCCTTGGAAAGGAACCTATTACTTGGGGTGTGTAAGTTTCAACTGGACAAAACTGGACCGGTCTGGTTTTGCTTTAGAAGAGTTTTGCTTTAATTAAAGTGTAATCATTTAAGTTAATTTTATTACGATAAAAAGTTTGTGGATACCAAGTTGAATGTGAAAGGATCCATGACTGGCGAACATGGAAGTAGTTTTTATGTAGTTTTTTTTAAAAGTTTTATACATGTTGGGAAATATTCTAAGTAGTTCAAACTGTTAGTTAGACTTCTCAGACTGTTAGTAGAATTTCTATGTAAGTACAAAGTTCGTGCTGTTAGTTGAAAAAGTTCGAGCTGCTAGTACAAAAGTTCATGCTGCCAGAGCAATTTCACTCAGGATGCTAAGAGATTCAAGCTGCTCAACGGTTTCATAAACAGTAAGTGCTCATATTCAGGAAAAGATACTTACACGAAGATTCAAGCATATCTACTATCAGAGAAGTCAGAGTTCTTCAAGGAAACAAATCAGAAAGCATTATAAATACGTAGAATAGGTTAGTCTATTGTATTAGAAGTTTCCGCATATTCAAGTTTGTAATTGCTTTTTGTTTAAGTTTTCATAAGCCTCTAAGGTTGTAAAACCCTAAGAATAATTTGTGTTCTTCGTCTAATCAAACAGATTAGAGGTGATTGTAATCATTCTGATTCAGCAATACAAATAATTTTGTTTATTCCTTATGTTTATCTGTTATGAATTCTGAAAGCTTTTATCAAAATAATGAAGTGTTATTCCGCAAACTTCTTAATTAGACTTTGATTTAATATAAGATTATTGGTTTACACTCTGATCAATTCAAATCAGTTAATCTTAGGTAGTTGAGTTCAGATCCTGACAAGTGGTATCAGAGCCACAGGTCGTTCTTTGTTTTTCAAAGTCGAAAGCTTTTTTTTAAAACTTTTAATCTTTTGCAATGGAATTTGATAATAGCAGCAGTGGATCTGGGCAAGGACTCAAAGTGCCTATGCTCAAGCCCACTGAGTTTGAGATGTGGAAACTCAGGATTCAACAGCATATTCAATTCATTGATTATGCTATATGGGAAGCTGTTGAATTTCCTCCTGTAGTTGATCCAGAACTTGATGATGAGGGAAAACCAGTCAAAACTCCTCCAAAAACTGAACTTGAAAGAAAGGCTAGAATGAATGAAGTGAAAGCTCTTACACTTTTACAAATAGCCATTCCTAATGCTTATCAACATCAGTTCAAAAAGTTTTATACTGCTCATTCTCTTTGGAATGCTTTAGAGAAAAGATTTGCTGGTAATGCCAGTACCAAGAGAAATCAAAAGGATCTTTTGAAACAGCAGTATGAGAACTTTTCTGGTGGCAAGAATGAAAACCTTACTCAAATCTTTGACAGGTTCAACAAACTGATAAGTGAACTGGAAAGTGCAAAAGTCAGCCTGGATCAAGATGAGGTCAACAGAAAGTTTCTCAGATCTCTTGGAGAAGAATGGACAGTTTATGCTGCTCAATGGAGAACAAAAGACACTCTTGATGAAATAGAACTGGATGATCTGTACAACAGTCTGAGAGTGTTTGAGACTGAGATTGATACTAAAAAGAAATCTCTTTCTTATAATCACAATACTGCTCTTCTGTCATCTGAAAAATCTAATGGCAGTGATTCCTTTTCAGGTGGTGATGGCAACTCTACTGAAGCTCACTATGAGGCTTTTGTTGCCAATGATGGACTGTTTGCTCTAAATGCTGAAGATCTAGAACAGATTCATCCAGATGATCTTGAAGAGATGGATCTGAAGTGGCAACATGCAATGCTGACCATGAGGGCCAAAAGGTTTCTTAAAAGAACTGGCAGGACCAACTTTCAAGCCAGAGCAGAAGGCAAACCAGGTTTTGATAAGTCAAAAGTTGAGTGTTATAAATGTCACAAACTTGGTCACTTTGCTAGAGAATGCAGATCTCAAGGTCAACAGTCATCAAGGCCTCAGCAGACTAATCAGGCTTCATCATCACAAGCACTTGTCTCTCAAGAAGACAATGTGTTTGACTAGAGTGATCATACAGAGGAAGAGTTTCAAAAGCAAGCTCTAATGGCAAGAAACATCAAATGTCTCCTCCACTGAACTACCATCTGAGGTAAATTCTAAACTTTGCTCTCAAATATGCAAAAATATGGTTAAAAAGTACAGAGATCATAATGAGAGCATGTGTAAAACTCTAGCTAAGATGGAAGAAAGGAGATATGAATATATGCAGGCCATAGAAGATCTTGAAAAACATATCAATGACTATAAGGATAATGAGATTCAAATGGGACATGATAGAACATATCATGAGTGGGAGAAAAAGGAGCTAAATAAGAAAATAGAATCCCTTAATAAAAGGTAGAAGAGACTGAACAAAAGGTGTTAGAGGTTAATAAGAAACTAGAATCTGTCAATATATATCTAGGTAACTTCAAATTGGCAAATCAAAAGCTAGAACACCTAATGGAAGTCCAATTTAAAGACAGAGTAAAATCTCAGGTTAATCCCAAAGAAGGTATAGGCTACAGAGCTACTCCCCTCCATACAACAACAAATACATTCATCCAATGAGTGAGGTTGCTGATAGGCTTGTCAATGAACCATTAGATCAGTTTATGACTACTGTAGATCCTATCCTTGATAACAGTCCTGAATCTAAAGAAGATCAGATTCAAAATAGAGACTGTGAGTGCACAACAGTTGAGAAAGAACACAAAACAATGAGTGCACCTATAGAAATTCAAGCCTCCAATAAGAAAGGAAAGGAAGAAGATGAGTGTGTGCAATGCTGCTCCACAGGTTTCTGTACCTTCTAACTGTAACACTGCATCTTCTTCAAAGAATAATAAAAAGGGTAAAAATGTTCCAGTCTGCACATGCCAAAAGCATGGTGTCCAAAAGTTTTCCAAACAACAGCAGGTAAGGGGAAATCAAAGGAACAAGAACCAGAAATTGTCCATTAAAACTGGTTCTCCAATTCAAACAGTCAAAAAATGTTTTCATTGTGGCAGAAAGAATCAATTGGCCAGAGATTGTTTTTATAAACCGTTTGTTGCAAAACAGACTGTGCTTCATCAAAAGACAAACTCTCAAAATTTAAAAAAATCAAAGGCCAAACCTCCTACTGCATCAGTTCCAAAGAAAACAACTGATCACAGGTTCTCAAAAGTTAATAAGAAACAGTCCACGCATCAAAAACAGGTTTTAGCTAAACCAAAATTTAATTTTAAACAAATATGGTGTGTTAAAGGTCAAAACTCAAGTAAACCTGTTGACACAAATGTTGAAACTGCCAAGTCTAAAGTTGAGACTGCTAGTGCAAATTCTCAAGCTGTTAGCACTACAGACTCAATTCAGACTAGCAGGCTCAAAATTGGGACTGGTAATGGATCATCTGAGACTGTTACTGAAAAGGATGGACAAAATACCTGGATACCTCATGTGATAACTAAGTACTCTCCACAAAATCCATCAGTGGATCTTACTAAGTATAAGAAATCAAAGACAGTATTTAGTTATGTTAATGCACAAGGACAACCCAAAACCAACTTGGTTTGGGTTTACTCCACTACTAACTAAGCTTTTATTTGTGCAGGGCACCCACAGGTCACCTCATAAAACAAGATGGCATTTGGACAGTGGATGCTCTAGGCACATGACAGGCAAGTCTGAGTGCTTGTCAAATTTCAAAGGCTTTGAAGGAGGATTTGTTGCATTTGGAGGCAACTCCAAACGAGGTAAGGTTACTGGTAAAGGTACTGTTAATGCAAGCAACATGACTTTCAATGATGTTTTGTATGTTGAACAGCTTAAGTATAATTTATTAAGTGTGTCTCATATCTGTGACAAACAAAATATTGTTTTGTTTAAAGATTCTGAGCGCATTATCCTTTCAAAAGATTTTAAAATTCCTGAAAATCTTGTTTTACTAAGAACACCAAGAAAGGACAATGTATATTGTTTGGACACAAAACTTTTATCCAAATCAAGTACTTTAAGCTGTTTGATATCAAAAGCATCATCCAATGAGTCTGCTCTTTGGCACAGAAGGATGTGTCACATGAACTTCAAATCCATGAATGTTTTAGTCAAAAAGAACCTGGTAAGAGGTTTACCACAAAAGGAGTTCATATGTGATGATCATTGTGTAGCATGTCTTAAAGGCAAGCAACACAAAACTTCTCATAAGGTCAAAGAAGTTAATTCAATCTCATCTGCACTTCATCTGATTCATATGGATCTATTTGGTCCAACATCTGTTTTGAGTTTGAATAAAAGGGCTTACTGTTTAGTCATTGTTGATGATTTCACCAGGTTTACTTGGGTTTACTTTCTTAGGTCTAAAGATGAAAATGCTGAGCTAGTTAAGTCATTTATTCTTAAGATAGAAAACCAATCCAACTCAAAAGTCAAGGTGATAAGATCAGACAATGGAACTGAGTTTAAAATCTTATTCTAAACAGTTTTTGTGAGTCCAAAGGTATTGCTAGGCAATATAGTGCACCAAGAATACCACAGCAAAATGGTGTAGCTGAAAGAAAGAACAGAACATTAATTGAGGCTGCTAGAACCATGTTAGCTTATTCAAAACTGCCAATGACCTTTTGGGCAGAAGCAGTCAACACAGCCTGTTATGTTCTCAATAGGGTTCAGATTGTTCAATCAAAAGGGAAGACTCCATATGAGTTATTCAATAATAGATTACCCCTAATAACCTTTTTCAAATCTTTTGGCTGTCCATGTACCATTCTTCACACTAAGACTCACTTAGGGAAGTTTGAAAGTAAGGCTGAAGAAGGTTTCTTTGTAGGATACTCAAATCAAAGCAAAGCCTATAGAGTATATAACAGTGTGTCTAAAACCATTGAAGAAAGTGCCAATGTTGAATTTAATGAAAATACTGCAAATGTCAAAGGCACTGGTCCTGATTGGTTGTTTGATTTAGATGCAGTAACAAATTCTCTGAGCTTTGTTGAGTATACTGCAGAATCTGATGCAAACAGGATTGAAGCTGTCAACACAAATTCTCATGCTGTCAATGCAAATTCTCAAGCTGTTGGCACAAAGTTTCAAACTGCTGCAGATTCAAACAATTGGGATGAGTATACAATTATACCACTTCTGTCTTGTGACCCTCCAAGGGTTCTAAATGCTCAACATGATTCAAATCCAGACACTGAAGTGCAACTCCCAAGTCCTGAGAGAACAGCTCCAACACAAAGGGAAACAGTCCCAGATTCAAGTGAAGCTGTTCCAGAAGCTGAACCATCCACTGGTCCTGATGGAGATGATACAAACCTTGGATCTTCTTTTCAGACAGATAGAGAGCCTACACTCAGGGTTCACAAGTATCATCCTCTCAATCAAATAATGGGTGATCCACGTACACCTGTACAAACAAGGAAAATGGTTCAAAATGAAACTGCTGCTGCTGAACAAGCAGTTTCTGAATTCAGTCTAGCTGCTTTTGAACATGCCTGTTTCATGTCTCAACTAGAACCTAAAAAGGCATTACAAGCTTTGAAAGATTCATCCTGGATTGAGGCAATGCAGGAAGAGCTTCTACAATTCAAGATTCAGTATGTATGGACACTGGTTGATCTTCCTAAAGGAAAGAGAGCCATTGGTACAAGATGAGTGTTCAGAAACAAGAAAGATGAGAGAGGGATAGTCATCAAGAACAAAGCAAGACTAGTAGCACAAGGATACACTCAAGAGGAAGGCATAGATTATGATGATGTATTTGCTCCAGTAGCCAGAATTGAAGCCATCAGACTATTTTTTGCTTATGCAAGCTTCAAAGGTTTTAAAGTGTATCAAATGGATGTGAAGTCTGCTTTTCTATATGGCACAATTGAAGAGGAGGTTTATGTGTGTCAGCCTCCTGGTTTTGAGGACTACAAGTATCCAGACAGAGTCTACAAGCTAGACAAGGCTCTCTATGGACTCCATCAAGCTCCCAGAGCATGGTATGACACTCTGTCATCATACCTTCTACAGAATGGATTCAAGAGAGGCACTCTGGACAAAACACTATTCACAAAGTCCATCAAAGCTGAGATTCTGCTTGTACAAATCTATGTTGATGACATCATCTTTGGCTCAACAAATGATTGTCTGTGCAAAGAGTTTGAGGCATTAATGCACAAAAAGTTTCAAATGAGTTCAATGGGAGAACTCACTTTCTTTCTAGGATTGCAGGTCAAGCAGAAGCCCACTGGTCTTTTCATAAGTCAATTAAAGTATGTTAAAGACATACTGGAAAAGTTTGGGTATCAAGATACCAAAGTTGCAAGTACTCCTATGGATCCTCACAAGCAGCTCCATACAAACAAAGATGGAATAGATGTGGACATTCACTTATACAGATCTCCTATAGGATCTCTTATGTATCTAACATCTTCTAGACCTGATATTATGTTTGCTGTCTGTGTGTGTGCTAGGTTTCAATGCTCTCCAAAGGACTCCCATTTGGTTGCTGTTAAGAGAATCTTTAGATATCTCAAAGGCCAACTACATTTAGGCCTCTGGTATCCTAAAGACTCTCCTCTTGAACTAACAGCCTATTCTGATAGTGATTATGGAGGATGCAACATTGACAGAAAATCCACAACTAGTGGATGTCAATACTTGGGAACAAGGTTGGTCTCTTGGCAGTGAAAAAAGCAAACAACTGTCTCCACTTCATCTACTGAAGCAGAATATGTAGCAGCTGCAAGTTGCTGCTCCCAAGTGATGTGGATTCAAAATCAACTGAGAAACTATGGTATGAATTTCCTATCCACTCCCATTTATATTGACAATTCAAGTGCAATTAGCATTGTACAAAATCCAGTGAAATTTTCCAAAACCAAGGATATAGAAATTAGATTTCATTTTATAAGGGATTGCAATGAGAAGAAATTAATCCAAGTTACCAAAATTCACACTGATGATCAGTTAGCTGATCTATTTACAAAAACATTTGATGTAGGAAGATTCACCTTCCTAGTATCAAATATTGGTATGGTTAATATGGATTAATGCCTTTTTCGTTATACATATGCTTGATTAAGGGGGAGTCACTGATTCATTAGCAGTAGCCTAAATTACAACTAACAGCTTGAGTATTTTCTCAAGCTGCTAGTTCATTTTCTCGGACTGTTAGTTGCTTCACTTGATCTGTCAAAGTGTGCAGGGTAATTTGGTCATTTCCATAAGTGTGTGCGCGGGTTTAGATATTTTTCAAAACCTTTAAAGGTTCCAGTCTCGTTCAATTGTAACTACCAGTTGCAAAATATCTTCCTGAACCCTTCTTGATTCTCTGAAACAATTCCCACGCACATCACTGAAACCCTAAGTTCTTCGTTCAATGGAGTTCGTCAAAGAACACAACTGCCTTCCCTACTCTCTCAAACACTCTGAACTTCAATCGTTCCATGACATGATGGACTTCCTTCGAAGTTCCCATATCCATCATGCCCTTACCATTATCTCCCCCTAACTTAAATTCTTTACACAAGACTTTAAGTTCTATACAAATAAGGAAATAAAACAAGTAAACTGTTATTTACAAACCAAGGCTTTCAAAAACTTACAACTGTGCGAGTTTCTGATTGACAGCCTTCAAAAATTCTCTCTTCAAATCTTCTCTATCACAATATATTCTTACTGACCTCATTTGAAGTAGCATAGCCTTTGGAAGATCAAAGAATTCAAAATTGAAGAATATGCAGGATCCATTTGCAAACCTGGTTCTGTAAGTCTTTGATTTGACAAACAGATCAACTTGTACAATTTTCATCTCCTTGGCATCTTCTATATCCTTCTTTATTGAGTCAGGATCAAAAATGCTTTGTAAATCTTTAATAGCTTGTTTTACTTGTGGGAGGGAAGATCTGACTTGAGTGGCAGTCCCAACATGATACATCCTTGTGAGCTCATCTCTTGTCATCCCTTGAGCCATATGCATTATGCTTTTATAGTCTTCCTCAGGACCAGTTTCTCTTCTTACTACAAAATGATATCTTAAGTCAATGTTATCCATTGGCTTAGCATACCAGTAAGTAATAAGAGGTTTTGAGAAATCATGCTGGTCAAGGGACTTCTCTATCTCCATCACTTGTTGCAGCTGATGCTCAAACAGCACCCTTTTGACCTGATCAAGCTTTGCTTGTGAGATTGACTCTGGTTGAGGAATAGGAGCAGCAGCTTGAACTGAAACTTGTGATCGTTGGACTTCTTGGGAGACTTTGGCTATCTTACGTTTTTCCATTTCCTTGTCATGGATATCTTGCAGCCTTTCTGTGCTCATGGACTGAGCCATCTTCTTTGGGATACCAGCTGCAAAGGCAAAATTAATCAGAAATCTTCTATGCTCAGCCTTTGAATGCCCTGTTGGCATCTTCCTCTTCCTTTCACCTTGCTTGACCACAAACCCTCTTAGGTAGTCTCCTAAGGTTTCATCATCTTGCATTGGTGCATGGGTTTGCTGGTCTAAAGCCTGATCTTGTTCTTCTGCTAACTTTCTGGCAATCTCAGCATCAAAGACAATCTGGGCTTCTTTGGTAGAAAATTTATGCTTTGGAGACTCAATAAGAATACCCTTGCCCTTATCTTTTGTAGCAGAAGATGTAGCTTGGACTGAACTGATGGGAGCTTGAATTCCTTCTCTTATAACAACTCCAGTTGCTTTTGTAGAAGCAGCTTGAGTTTCTAGGCTAACAGCTTGAGAAGCTGTTGGGACTGTTAGCCTAGATTCTTGGACTGTTGGAGCTGCTTGGACTGATTATGTTGGAGCTGCTTGAACTGATTTAGGGATCTCCTGATTCTCCCCCTTTTTGGAAGCATTGGTTTGGTCAGAAGGACCTACAACCTTTGCCACTTGGGTTCGAATCATCAGCATTGGTTTGGTCAGAAGGACCTACAACCTCAAGATCAGCAAACGAATGTGGTGCTTGTGATCTATCACTGGCATTAATACCAGAAGTACTAGCCTCTGGGCCCCTCTGTTCTTGGTACTGGGGACTTTCAGATGGTGCTTGCACACCTTCTGTTGCCATGGGTGTGGTCTTAGTGATGTTGACACTGTCCTGTGCCTCTTGTGCAGAGACAACAGTAGTGTCAGCCACAGAACCCATATGGACCATCTCTGGTGAGATGACCACCTCCTGATTGAGGTTGGGAGTGTCCTCAATGGGTGCCCTTTGGATATTCTGTGTAGAAGTGTCCTCCTGCACAAGGTTATTTGGCTCTTGTATGAGGGCTGGGGAGGAAGGAGCTCCTGGACCTCTTTTCCTTTTATATAGTAGGAGTGGGGATGTGGGCTTAACAGAAGGAACTGAAGGTATTTGAGTATCATGAGGAGTGGGTTGGGGTCCTGGGGGTGAAGCAGTGATGTTAGGCTGAGCCTGCTCAGGACCCTCTCCTCTGTTTCTTGGAATGATGTCCAACATTGCAGAAGGCAATGGGACATCTACACTCAAAAAATTGGCACTTGGCTTTAGAAGCCTTTTGATAGAAGATAGTGAGTGCCTATGGGAAACATGTATCCTCTTATGTATATGAAAATTTGTGCAAGTTTTTGCAATTATTTCTGCTAAAAATCGAGGATACATCAAAAATTTCCCATGCTTTAGGGAATGATGCCTTAACATCCCCTGGAAAATCATATTTGAAAAATTGAACTGTTGGCCTGTTGAAAAGCACACCAAGGCAGTGGCAATGTTTGACGAAAATTCAGACCAACCAGTTCTTTTAGGGCTAATACACTGCTGAATGATGTGCACAAGATATTTCCATTTAGGTGAAAAGTGTGCTTTAAAGAAAGTAAAAGAATCAGCAGGTCCCCTATAGCCAATATTATAAAGACCAGAATGTAAAGCATTTAGAGATAGGTCAGTTATACCTGAGGCATCTTGAAGATGTAGATGTTGTCGAATGGATTCCTCAGTCACGGTATTTCCATCGATTTTGGATGTCAGAGAAGAGACTCCATTGATGGTTTTTAAAGAAGCATGGTTTCAGAACTGCTCAATATGTGAGATTTATATGGTGGGATTGATGGCTGTTGACCTTGAGATCTGCATTCTCTAGCAAAGTGACCAAGTTCAAATAATTAAGTGTTATTCCGCTAACTTCTTAATTAGACTTTGATTTAATATAAGATTATTGGTTTACACTCTGATCAATTCAAATCAGTTAATCTTAGGTAGTTGAGTTCAGATCCTGACAATACATATATTAAATGATATATGTATATAATTTTTATTGATCAAGATCCAGAGTCAAAGATATTAATTGGAACTCTGTACATCTATGAATTTTAATGTTCAAAACAATCAAGTTCTTAACTATTGTAGGCAATCAGGTTTCAAGGCTTTGTTGTTCCTTTTCAATTTTCAATTCTCTTACATCTTATATATGTAACTTAATTTATAACTCAACAACGGATTCAGGATAAAAGAGAACATGACGAATTTCATGTTGTTTTAAAAACAATCTATATGTAAATTAATGTCTATTCTTGCATCAGGACACTGCCAAATCTTTGATCAAGGAGGATACATACTATACCATGAGATTATTCAGGTTTCACGTAAATATCTTTTTTATCCGTGGTTTGGTTAGTTGTTTAATTTGCAAGTATGAACTCGTAAAATTAGAGATATTCATTAGACATTAGTCATGTAAAATTGAGTCTATGCTGAGTATAAACATGTAATAATTGAGTTCCTATAGAGTATCGGGCTTGTTTTTACGGATTATAATGCCCTTTTAGGATTAATGCATAATATTTTCATCTTTTGTTTGTCTCCTTGACTGCTAATTTGTGGGACTGATTTTTTTTCATACTTTTGTATGTTAGGGGACTGAATGTCTATGATATGGTATTGGTTAATTGATAGCTGGATTCATTTCATATTGTTATTACTTATAGATTATCTTTTTGTTGATTATCTGATATGGTTTTAGATTTTATGGAGGTCGTGTTATGATATGCAAAGATTACCGAGACGTCCACCTATTATTTCCTCAGAATAGGTTTGCTTGGTTTTGTAAACAAATCCATGCAAGATTACAGAGAACTTACGAATGGAGTTGGAATTAGAAAAGGAGAGATCAAAGGCTTTAGAGTAAGAAGTTCGGCTTATTAAGAAGAACAAATCTTAGTTCAAAAGCAACATAATCAGATGAAAGAAAACATGAAATTCATGATGGAAGAACTATTACACTTATCAAGGTTGCAATCTCAAAAAAAAAATGTAAGTTCATGTCTTATATTGATGTAAAATAATTACCCAATGGTTATTTATTAATCATTGATTATTTTTTTTGTAATTTTTACAGTGATCTTTATACAAGATAGACATGATCTGACGCACTTGAATTTCTCTTGCTTTTGATAGTCATAATATAAGACAACAAACATTAGAAATGTTATTTTTGTTGGATTATCCTGATGAATGTTATTTTTGTTAAATTATTTTGAAAAATATTATTTTTGTTGGATTATCTTAGTGAATCTTATCTTTGTTAGTTCTCTTGGTTGTATCTTTGTTGGATTACTTACTAATTTTTAAGTAATGTAATTTTTAGTACGGATGAAAACTTCTTACCTATTATGAATGAGATTAATATTTTAGATTTTTGTTATTACAAATTAGTATATTTTTATTTATTGCAAATTAAAATTAGTAGAAATTTTGTGACCAATTGTTGATTAATATTGGTAAGATAATGACCAAATATTTTTTGGTTTTTAGTAGTAAATTAGTGACCACTTTTTTTTTGTCTCTAATCAGTGACCACTTTTTTCTGTCTCTAATAGTAATTTAGTGACCATTATTTTGGTCTCTAATGGACGTTAATGGAAACAATCAACTAACCCCAATTAGTGACCTTCTTTCTGGTCATTAAAGTTGGTCACAAATCAACTTTTAGTGACGACTTTTACTATTTAGTGACGAAATTTAGTGACAAAACTAGTCGTCACAACCTTAGTGACCACTATATTTTGGTCACTATATAGTGACCAGTTTCATATTTGGTTCACTGTCAATAATTAGTGACGGACCTTTAGTGACGAACAGTGACCATCCAAATTTTGGTCACTATATACCATCTGTGACCATATTTTCACTGTTAGTGACCAAAGTTTTTTCGTCACTAAACACCTTTTTTCTTGTAGTGTTGAGATCTTACATATAGCCTGCTCCATTGTTCCGAGCGTGAGAATCTGTCTATCAAGAACTAAAGAATGGAGTTGACTAGAATTAGAGTGCAAAGGATCGCAATGGAATCACATATGACAGATACTATTAATGATAGAGGAAGATTCTGTATTATAATTCTTGATGCAGTTGTTTTTAATGATATAGGAAGGGGAAGAGATTATAATGATGACTTCCATTTGCCTACAGACTACATGCCCCAACAACCTTCTGGTACAAATTTTAATTTGAATTTTCTTGCACAACAGTATAGTACCTTAAACTTTATAAGTGGTATGTCTTAAAAATCAATAAATCAGCTTTAAGAAGTCGTATCATATGCAATGAAAGTAGTTTTTAAGAACATCAGTGGATAAAAAAAATATAAAACAGAAACTAATTAGTAATTAAAAAGGTTTCTTGTATGTTCAGTAATGGATGAATACCGAAATTATAATAAATAATAAATAATAAATAATAAAATAATAAGTTAAATATTCATAAACAAGAAAAAAGAAACTATGTAGTAAATAATAGAGAAGATAGAGAAAAGTACAGTATAGAGAATGTGTGATAAAGGGGAAAAGAATGGAAAAAATAGAAGCAAGTCAAAACAGAATGTTTATACATTGGGATAATTACTAAATAGCCATAAATCCAACCCATTTATCAAGTTTTACCCAAAAAAATCCATCTAACCGAAATACCCACAGTTTACCTAACCAAATTTATGTGATACCCAACATTTACGTGATCTGTACTGTTTACTAATATTTTAATGCATTGCGTTACAAACGATGATTGGTAACATATAATATACCATAGCTTTACGTTACCAAATTCAAATTTTGCACCTTCCTAAGAAAAATTAGGTAACGTAAAGCTAATGTACTTTACGTTACCAATCACCTTTTGTAACGTAATACATTAAAATATTAGCAAAAAGTACAGACCACGTAAATGTTGGGTATCACGTAAATGTGGTAACGTAAACAGTGGGTATTTTGTTTAGATGGATTTTTTTTTGGTAAAACTTGATTAGTCGGTGAGATTTATGGTTATTTTAGAAATTAACCCTTATACATTTTGGTTTCAAATACCCAATGAGTAAATTCAACCCTTGTAGCATCCTATATCCAATCCATAGATAGAAAACTCTGAAAAAGATAATAACTAATTTGCATCCCAAAATAGATCACAAATTTTTTGCAAAACTCTTTAAAAATGCAAACGATGATATCGAACTGTCAAACCACTATCTTTTAATTATTTTTAACCGAATTGAAATAGTTAGAGTAGTACAATGTCTAAAAGATTCATATGTATATTTTGGTGTTCTATACAACATATTTTTCCATGAATAATTATGATTATGCTTCGTTAAATTATGAACAGGTTTCTAGACAAGAATCCAACATGGATAATAGATCAATCAGTCTTGCCATAGAAAAAACCAATGCTTAGATTTTAAATTGACCTTTTACCTTGGCAGCTACGGTGCTTCTTCTCGATGATGTTAGAAAAAGCTGTTCTTACAGGTCTTTGGTACATCATTAATGGACTATCAATAGTCCTTTCGATATATGAAACACGATCACTACAATGTTATAACACACCATTTCAATAAATAAAGTTATAGGCCCAAAGTTTGCATGTATGACCTCTAAAGTGTAGGTGCTCATCAAAAAACAAACTTTGCAAATCAATCTCCCTTGATAGCAAACAAAATGAAAATGGGATTAATAGAAGACAAAGCCGAGAACCATGATCGTGATCTTATATAAGAATGCACTAAAAGTCTAAAACTATCCATTTTTACCTCTTTACGAAACCCATTCTTACTCAAATGTATTCCACAAAAATTTATCGTCAGATGTTCCTTATTTCAATTTGGGGAAAAAAAAGTAAATATTGACCGGCTATGAGAATGAGAGAGTGAGTTCGAACAAAAGCACAAAGAGTGAGATCGAGATCTTACTTACTGTCTGCTTTCAGTTACGTGCGTGAGAAATCGTCCATCAAGAACCAAAGATTTAGGTCGAGTGGAATCATGGCGCAATGGAAATCACATATGAGAGATACTATTAATGATAGAGGAAGAGTCCGTATTATTATTCTTGATGCAGATGTTTCCAATGATATAGGAAGGGGAAGAGACTACAATGATGACTTCCATAGCTACTTGCCCCATTAACCTTCCGGTACAAATTTGAATTTTCATGCATAAGAGAAATGTACATTAAGCTTTGTAAGTAGTATGTCTTAAAATCAAGAATTTAGCTTTAAGAAGTAGTACCTCATGCAACAAAGGTAGTTTTTAAGATCATTAACAAATAAAAAAACACAAAACAGAAACTAATTAGTAATTTAAAAGGTTTCTTGTATGTTCTCTGAAAGGTGAATCCATACGAAATAATAAATAATAATAAATCAAAACTTCATAAACAAGAAAAAAGAAACAAATTTTATATAGCGTATGACAGAAAAGATAGAGAAATGTACAAAAAAGAGGATGTGTGCTGAAGGGGAAAAGAATCAAAAAAAGAGAAGCAACAACAAAAGCTTTAGTAGTCAAAACAGCCAAGCCATAGGCCCTCCCCAAAACGCGTCTTGGTGGATAGAGACAACCTCAACCTTATATGGGCATACTAATATCTCCTCTCCACCGATGTGGGATGTTATAATTCCTCTCCAATGACAACACAGCTTCCCTGCTATGCACATCGACCTGGTGCCTGGCTCTGATACCAACTTTAACAACCCATACCACCCTGAGACAAGATATTGTCCACTTTCGCACCACGGTTTTGTTTCTGGAAGCCAAGCCATAGGCCCGCCCCGAAACACGTCTTGGTGGATAGAAACAACCTCACCCCTTTGTGGGCATATTAGTTTCTCCTCTCCACCAATGTGAGATATTGTAAAAACACATAATGTTTATACATTTTTGTTTCGAATACCCAATGAGTAAATTCAACGCTTGTAGTAGACCATATCCAATCCATAAATAGCAAACTCTAAAAAATAGAACGACTACTTTGCATCCCAACTTAGATTATAAAGTTTCTACAAAACTTTTTAAAAATGCTGAAGATGAAATCAAGCTTCATAACACTATATTTTGTTTCTTTTTAACCGAATAGAAATGGATGGAGTAGTACAATGTCTAAAAGATCCATCCGTATCTTTTGGTGTACTTTAGAATATATTTTTTCATGAATCATTATGATCAAGCTTTGTGAAATTAGCAATAGATTTATAGACAAGATTTCTATATGGATAATAGATCCATCAATCTTGCAATAGAAAAACCAACGCTCAAATTTTAAAATTGACCTTTTACCTTGGAAGATACGGTGCTTCTTCTCGATGATGTTAAAAAAAGTTACTCATACAGGTCTTTGGTACGTCATTGATATACTATCAATAGTCCTTTAGATATATGAAACTTGATCACTACAATGTTATAACACACCGTATCAATAACTAAAGGAATAGGCCGAAAGGTTGCAAGTATGACCTCCAAAGTCTAGCTGCTCATCAGAAACAAGATTTGCAATTCAATCTCACTTGATAGCGAACAAAATAGAAATGGGATTAACAGAAAACAAAGTAGAGAACCATGATGGTGATCTTATATAAGAATTCACTAAAACTATCTATTTTTACCACTTTACAAAATCCACTCAAACTAGTCTTGTCCAAATAAATTTATCACTAGTTGTTCCTTATTTCAATTTGGGATAAAAGTAAATTTCGACTGGCTATGAGAATGAGAAAGGGAGTTCGAACAAAAGCACAAAGAGTGTGATCGAGATCTTACTTACTGACTGCTTGTGGGTTACGTACGTGAGAATCTATCCATCAAGAACTAAAGTGTAACATCCTCACAAATTAAGGTAATAATTAAATTAATTAAATTGTGAAATGAATTAAATTTAAAATTTTACTTATGATTAGTATGAAAGTTATTAGCCACATGCTTCACCAGCTTGTACCATATGCATTAACCATTGTAAATTTGCAATCCATAGAAATAAGTATAAGACTTTAAATCTTGTTCTACAAGATGTTTAAGCCAATAATTTGTCATGGGATTTAAAATGTGAAGGAGCTTTGAGCGAGGGGTTATAAAGTGTACACAAGAGAAGCTTGAAGGGGTAAAAAGGAACTTGGTGATCAATTGGGGGTCAAATAAACCCCCAATTGTGAGTTACCCATTCACCCATTTCATCATCTTCTTTTCTTTTATTTTAGGAAACTTTAACCTAGGGTTTGAGTTCTTGCAAGATTTGCAAAAGGGAGCTCAAGATTTTGAGTAGGCAAGATTGGGAAACACAAGGTAAGCTCCTAATGATCCTTGAATGTGTGTGTGTTGTTGTGTCTTCATCTTCTTCCTAACTAACACCAAATAGAGATTATGGGTGATGTATAAATCAAGAGAGTGATGGTCCAAAGAAGTTAGTATAGAATGAACAAGTAGTTTATGTGATTTCTAAGGTTATGGACACCATTTGGTATAAACTTTAAAGAAGAATTGGAAAATCTTCATAAGGGTAATGAGTTTGGTATGTATGAGGTTCGTGCAGGTAGCCAAAACAAGGGCAGAATATGCAGGTCTGCAAGTCATTCATCGAGTCGCTCATATAACTCGTCGAGTCGCTGCCCTCTAAAATTGAAAAAGAATTGCAGACTGCTGTGACTCATCGAGTTGCTTGTCTTACTCGTCAAGTGGCACTCCTGTACACGTAAAACCCATGTTTTAAGCCTTGTAATGATAGTATAACCTCAAGTAATCATCATATACTTATATAAAACATAAATTTATGTCAAACACTACCTAAATTTCTATAAGAATAACCGATGAGTGTCGGAAACACAAACCGAAAACACTTAAACACTTCAAATCACTTCTAAACTCTATGATATGATATAGTAAACTTATAAACACTTGAAATCTCAATGTTTGATAGGTTTGGACCTAAGAAGAATATCGGTTTCCGGTTTGGGAAGCTAAGTGCTAAAAATCAAGCTTCAAGGGGCTTTTTGACACCTATTGCTACTTAAAGGCTATACATTGCCTATTGTTTTGAGTTATAGTATTGATGTGTATGGTGCATACATATTTCATGATTATCTTCATTATGACATCATGTGATTCATTTCATCTCCTTGCACTTAGTTGTGAAATCTTGGATATACAGTCATGGTGCCTTGATCTTGATTGTTATCATTTATACATGTTGACCTTCCTGTCGTACTTTGATTACTCATATGACACTATCGTGTTCATATTTGACTAAACCCTATTGTTAACCAATAATTATTCATTTGGCCTCACTGGACGTCAAACTTATTATTATTATATTTAAATGCCCTAGTGTGTGCTTGTGCGTATAAAACCCCTACACTGTAAAAGCTTACGGTGTAGGTGGCTGGACTTCAGGCACCGGTTGGTCTTATGGTTGCCAAGTCTCGTTTCTACCCCGGCTTTGACAACGCACAGGTTCTCGAGTCTCCCTCGTGTCCTGTTGGAGTGGGTTCTATTCCCACACATTTTGGTATGATATTACACATGTACTATATACCCTATTATCATCTGTTGTTGCAGATTTTATGTTATACGACCCATATCGATCTAGTAACTCACTTACAAAATTTTCTTACCCACTATATTTCATATATCTCAGTAGTAACTTGTAGTAAAGGCAAATAGATTGCCGGATTCAGTTCCAAAGCATAATTGGCCGAATTTGAAGTTGTTGATTTGATAAAACTTAAAGCCAATCATTTTTGGGAATTGGGTAGATCACCTACGGACTCATCAGATTTAGTTATCCCTTTATTTTGATGATAGTTGATGTACTCCATTCCAAATATTTGTAAATTATACTTAAATTCTTAAGCTTTGTAATTACAAACTAAATCAGAGATTTACACACCGTGCAAACATGTCATTCCCGAATTTCTTTTGAATCATAGTAAACATGATATATGGGCTTAATTTCCTTGTTTATCTTATGTTGTTATGGGTGTTTCATAAAGAATGGAGTCCACTGGAATCAGGGCGCAATGGAATCACATATGAGCGATACTATTAATGATAGAGTAAGAGTCCGTATTATAATTCTTGATGCAGCTGTTTCCAATGATATAGGAAGGGGAGGAGACTACATTGATGAGTTCCATTTGCGTACACGCTAAATGTCTTAATAACCTTCTCGTACAAATTTGAATTTGAATTTTCATGCACAAGAGAATTGTACCTTAAGCTTTGTAAGCAGTATATCTTTAAATTCAAGCAATCAACTTTAAATACTTGTACCTCATGCAACATAAGTTATTTAAGACCATTAGTGGATAAAAGTATATAAAACAGAAACTCATTAGTAATTAAAAAGGTTTCTTGTATCTTCACTGAAAGGTGAATCCGGGAAAAAATAAAAAGAAAATAATAAATCAAATCTTCAAGAAACAAATTTTATATAGTGAATAACAGAGAAGATAGAGAAATGTTCAGAAAAGAGAATGTGTGCTCAAGGGGAAAAGAATCCAAAAAAGAGAAGCAACAACAGAAGCTTTAGTAGTCAAAACAGAATGTTTATACATTTAAGAATCAAATACCCAAGGAGTAACTTCAACCCTTATAGTAGTCCAGATCCAATCCATAAATAGAAAACTCTAAAAAATATGATGACTACTTTGCATCCCAACATAGATCACAAATTTTCTACAAAACTTTTTAAAAATGATAAAGATATTACCGAGCTATAATACCACTGTCTTTCATTTCTTTTTAACCGAATTGTAATTCTTGTATATTCAATCAACAATCATAAAAAAACAATTAAGAACATAAAATCAATACTAACCGAATGATTATGATTTCCAAAATGTGAATTACAGAGATGAAAATAAACCGTAGCACTGTAGCCCTAGAATCCTTCTCTCTGATTTACGTGCAATTGCAAAAATGATTATGTCAGTTATGACATTTACAAAAGTCAAACTTCTATTTATATGAAATTAGAATTATGCACTATTTACAATTTCAACCCTAGACTTATTTTATTTCATCAATTACAAATAAGATCTAACATTCTCCCCCTTTGATGAAATAAACTCAGTCTTCACTTTGAAAGTCCCAACTTCATTTCAAACATCCTGACGCTCTTTCTGTTTGACAATCTCCATTCAATCTTTGAAATAAACTCAACCATGAGCTTTTTATCATAAGCACTTAAAGCTCCTTTCTTCGTCTTCCTTTTCTTATCGGCAGCCAACTTACCTTTCAAACCACTCATAACTTTCTGAAGCGTTCCATCACAAAACTTGTTTAGCTCAATGCTTCTCATGGCCCTCAGCTTTCGATATTTATCTTTGTACATGACAGCAGGACGCTTCACCATAATCACTTGATATTCTTTCAACTCTCCAGCAAACTTGATAACTCTATTCAGTGGAGTAACATTAATCTTTCGCATTCCCCTTTCAACACCTATCTGTAAGTCTTGCACCGACATAAGCACTAGTTTAATGTGCATGAAATGAAAGAGTTTCTTCAATGCAAACCTACAATGTTCATTCCTTTTGTTGCGACACAGTTCATAGAACGAATCGTCAATATCAATTAGGTGCATCCAGAACATGTCACCTTCAGTAAACTTGTACATGTTTCCATCTGATCTTGTCACAGTGAAAGTAGGATAAAAAAATCTTCACAAAACGATCCTTTTCTATCTAGACCAGATCAACAATTCTATATTCACTTCTGACTTGATCAACATGCTGAGCTTTATTCTGTAGGAAACTTGCATAGTTAGCTAAATGTGGTCTGTTTGGTTCCAGAACTCTGATAAGCTTCAGGAAAGTACACGGGGCTTGTCTTTTGCAGAAAATTTTCTTTTCCAAGTAATCTTCAAGGTATGGCAACTTGTTCCTCTTTCTTGTATATTCTGCAGATTTCTTGGATGAAAGCTTTAACCCCTTTTTCTTCTTCTTGCTAATTTCTTCTTCATTAAGGATAACCAAAATGTCATTGATCTCTCTTTAAACAATTTTTTGAGCTTCAAATCTCAATTGATGTTGTCTTTGCGATTCATCAACTAAGACATATTCATTGAAAAACCGATCAATTATCTCCACTTCATTTAGCTCTGTAACTGCCGATGGAATAACACTTTCCACATTAAAACGGTCCAATCTCTTCTTCTTTAACATTTACCATAACCTCAGGCTTTTCAACAGTCGGTATAGGTATATCATCTTTTAAAATTTCTTGAACCAATACCTCTTCTTCTTCTATCCTTTCTGCTCTCACAGCAATATCAGTCAAGTCAAGTACATCATCATCATCAGACTCCTCAATCTCCACCTCCTTTTCTGCATCCTCAATCATCGGGATCTGTTCATGAACTTCATCGTCTGAGTCATCGTTTCATCAAAATTATAGAACTCTGATTGAATGCTCAACGGAACAGGAACATCTTCATAAAGAATCAATTCCTGCCCACCTTGAGTATCAACAGGTTTATCCTTAGAGCTTTCAGCTTCTCCTTTCTCTTGAGTTTCTGACTCTTTCTCAGGATATGTAATCATTAATAATCCAGTGCCTGGCTCATCAAGCTTCCTCCTCTTCTCCCCCTCATGAAAAGCATCATCGGAGTCTTCGTCATGCTCATCATGCTTATGCTTTGGAGCAGAAGCTTGAGCCTTACAAGCTTGTTCAACGGCAGAAACTCTTTCAGCTAAGTTGCATAAGGCTGTGATGACTGTGCTCTCCAAACTCATCATTCGTTCTCGCATTTCATCAAACTGGTCATAAACGAACTCTCTTAGCACTTCAATAGCCTGATTAGGATATTTTTGCTTCACTGCTTCTTCATCCACAGACTTGACCTTTAAAAATTTATGAATGTTGGTCATCTGAGACATTACTTCTGATAACTGAGTTGTCAAGTGATTGTTCACTCCCGCAACTGCTGCATTTAAGGCTTGATTCAATGTAGTTTCTGTAACAAACAGGGAAAGATTAACCACTGGGTCAGGTAGACAACCAGTTGTCACGACAGTCGAAATTGTGAAAAGAACGTCTGCGTGGCCAGTACATAGAGTTGGCAAGGATGTAGCTCCGACTGGACTTCCAACCTCTTCAAGTGACGGAACAACAAATGCTTCTATGACTAAGGGTGTTCCGGCAGTGACACGAAGTTCAGCTGCACTAACTTGAACACATGAAGTGGACTCGAGTGTCCTATCGTGTATGGGTTCTATACTCTGTGCAGCAAATGAAGTCGTACACCCGGGCAGATGTGTACTTTATTCAATATCCATAAAATCGAAAGGATTTTCGGATAGAATATGTGTATCATCCCGGTGAGAAAATGAAACAATTTCCTGTTGAGAGGATATTGAGTGGCTAGTGGGGTGTGCAGATGTCAGTAGGATGCTGACTATTTCAATGCTAACTCCCTGTTGGGAACTAACAGCAGATGTGGTTTGATCCCGACTGTCTGGGCTAGGAACCTCCCTCACACTCTGTCTAGCTATCTCAACAATATCAATTAATCCTGCACCTCCCTCATTAGGATCATTACCTCCCTCGTCATCATCATCATTATCATCATCATTTCCTTGTGCAGCTCCCTCAACAATATTGGATAGTGTGCGTTTAGAATCTGAGCTGCTTGCTTCTCCCTCATCACCCCTCTCTTGTACTTCTACTACCTCACTCACATATTGGCTTCCCTGAACTTCAATCCCATGCTGAAGTTCCTCCTCACCTACAGCTCCCTGGTTAAGAAAACCCAGTTCTTGGGTTTCTACAGGAGCGTGATCTATTCTATACAACCTCACATGCTCACTCTCCGGATCAGCATACTTTAATAAAGCTTCAGGAATTGGCATTATGTTTGCGGTTGGTGAATCTTGTATTCCATGCAAGCTCATCATAATGTAATCAGGGCACCGTTGAGCATTAGAGCATTTAGGAATCTTCTCATTGCCCCTTAATCTTCCTCTAATCAGAATTTGTATAAAGCGTTGAAGAGGAACAAACTTTCGTGCTCTATTTGTCGTCTTTGCTAACACGACCTCCTTCAGACCCTCCCAGATACATTGGGCATAATCATAATGTTTGTTGAATGCGATCCCATGAAAAATTCTGAGATAGTGAATGCTACACCTGTCAATCCCAGTATGCTTTGACGTCATGCATCGGTTTATAATACCAAACATCGTGTACCATTCTCCATTAAGTCCATTTCTGTGGAACTTAGTGCTTTTTCTTAGAGGTTTTGAGTAACCCAAGCAAATCAAATCATGCACCAATTCATCATCGGTACAAAATCCTCGAAGTCAGCTAGCTCTGGGAAGTTCACGGTATCTATACGACGTGGTGGAAACAGATTGTGTCTCAATCTTACTAATGTTATATTCTGTGAAATATAGATTCTTAACAATCAATCAACAACAACAATCAATCAAGAACAAGAAACAATTAACACTAACTGAATGCTTCGATTGATGACTGAAATGATTACAAAGAATGAGAATAAGAATTTGCTTTCACTGTAGCCCTAGATCTGGAATTCCGTGCGTACAATATTCTAACTGTCAGATCTTCTTTTCTATTAGAAAGTCAAACTACTATTTATATACATTTTTACAACTATGAACTAATTACAAAAGATACCCTCGACTTTGTATTTCATCAACAAAAGATATTCCAACAATCTCGCCCTTTGATGGAATAAGCAAAGTCTTCAAGTAGATAACCCCAGCTTCAATTCAAATCTTCTGATACTTTTCCTATCTGAAAGTCTCCATTCCATCTTGGATATAAACTCCACCATCAATCTTCTATCATTCACAGATAAAGCTCCTTTCTTAGTTTTTCTCTTCCTGTCAGATGGCAGCTTTCCCTTCAACCCATTCAAAACTTTCTGTAATGTACCATCACAAAATTTATTAAGTTCAACGCTCCTCATTGCTCTTAACTTTTTATTTCTGTCTTTGTACATGACCGCAGGATGCTTGACCATAATGACTTGATACTCTTTTAGATCTCCTGCAAACTTGATTTCTCAATTCGGAGCTGTAATGTTAATTTTCCTCATTCGTCTTTCGACACCAATCTGTAGATCTTGCACAGACATCAAAACTAGTTTGGTATGCATGAAATGAAAAATTGTCTTCATTGCAAATGTACAGTGTTCGTTTCTCTTATTTCGGCACAATTCATCAAATAAATCTTCTATATTAACCAAATGCATATTAAACATGTCTGCTTCGGTGAAGGTATAGATATTTCCATCCGCTCTTGTGACAGTGAACGTAGGATAGAAGATCTGAACGAACCGATCTTTCTTAATTTTGATTAAATCAACTATCCTAAATTCACTCTTCACTTTATCCATTGGTTGGGTCTTGTTCCTCAAGAAACTAGCATAGTTGACAAGATTTGGCATATTAGGCTCCATAACCCTAAACAGTTTTAGAAACGTACATGGAGCTTGTTTCTTGCAAAAGATTTTTTTCTCCAGAATATCTTCAAGATAGGGCAATTTATTCCTTTTCTTGATGAACTCAGCTGACTTTCTTGCAGATAATTCAAATTTTCTAACTTTCCTCTTGCTGATTTCATCTTTATTAAGCAAAGTGAGCATATCTCTAATTTCCCTTTGCACCACTTGTTGAGCTTCAAATCTGAGTCGGTGTTGTTTTTGTGACTCATCAGCCAGAATGTATTCGTTGAAAAATCTTTCGATTACTTCAAATTCGTTCAATACAACACTTTCTTGAGAAATCACATTCTCAATATGAAACTCTTCCATCTCCCCTTTAACTTGAACCACAACCTCAGGCTTTTCAACCGTTGGTGTTGGTATGGATTCTTTCAAAATCTCTTGCAATAATTCTTCTTCTTCCTCAATTCTTGCAGCTTGAAAATCAATATAAGTTAAAGCAATCAAATCATCATCATCCGATAACTCAACATAAACCTCTTTCTCACCTTCAGATTCTATTCCTTGAATCATCAACCTTTGATCCTGAACTTCTTGAATATCATCTTCTAAATCATTATATTCCTCAAAATTGTAAATTTCTGACTGAATGTTCAAAGGAACTGGAACATCTTCATGAAGAATCAATCCCAGCTCACTTTGAACATCAGCAGCTCCTTTGAGCTTCCTTCTTTCTTTTCTCTAACCTCTGCCTCCTTCTTTGGATATGTGATCATTAAAATTCCCGGTGTAGGCTCCTCAAGCTTCCTCCTCTTCTCCCCCTCATGAGGAGCATCATCGGAGTCTTCATCATGCTCATCATGTTTGCGTTTTGACGTAGAAGCTTGAGCCTTACAGGTCTGTTCTACTGCCGCCACCCTCTCTGATAGATTTCCCAGTGCAGTGATCACGGTACTCTCCAAGCTTATCATTCTTTCTCTCATTTCGTCAAACTACTCAAACACTAAGTCCCTTAGTTCCTCAATGGCTTGATTCGGATCAGGTTGCTTCACTGACTCCTCGACCACGGAATTTCCTTTCAAAAATTGGTGAATGTTATTCATTTGAGCCATAACTTCAGATAACTGAGCAGAAACATGATTGTTTACTCCCGCAATAGCAGCATTTAAGGCTTGGCTCAAAGATGTTTCAGTAACAAACGGGGAAAGATTAACGACTGGGTCACTCAGACTTCCAGTTGACACAACAGTGAAACTTGTGAAAAGAATGATAATAATTGATATAGGTGAATCACAACATTAACACACAAATCTCTTTTATTGAATGATTGAATTTGCTCTCAACATGAAATACAAAGATGAAAATGGCAATCTCTTTTTTAAAATTCCTATGAAATTTTCCTATTTATTCTAACCTAATATCTAACTATCATCTAATTACATGATTGACCCTAGACTTCTATATTTACAATTATAATTGTTTTCATCTCTATATATTTGTTCCTAACAATCTCCCCCTTAGAGATGAAAGCAATTTTTCAATCAAAGTTCAAAGCATGAACTTTACACAACAATTCTAAACAAAGTAAATGTCTTCAAGATTTTAAAAACTTGATCTTCAAAACTTTTCTCTTTTCTTCTCTTCTATCTCTGAATCTTCAAAGAAACTTTCATTTTCATTGACTCTCTCTAATCTTCATATCTCTTCTTCTCTGATCTCCTCTTTTCTTATGAATAGACTGTCCCCCTTGAATCATGAATAAACTTTGATTCTTTCCCTTGATCAAATAAAGACAACATATCATCTGTCATCTTGAACTCATCTGCACTTGTCACAATTGTCTTCAGTAGTTGTTGTAAATGTCTTCAAAATATTCAACAGTTGGCTCTGAAATACAATGTTTCTCCCCCTCATGATGAGCATAAGAATTATGAACATCATGCATAATCTTCAGAGACACAATTGCAGACATGAATACAGACAGATATACAACAACAATTACAACTCAGAAATACTACAGATTTTCTCTCTCCCCCTCAAAATGAAATCCTTTCTTTCAAAAATGTCATCTCCCCATATTCTGAACAAATTTATCACTCCCCCTCAAATGGATACTCTCTCTTTATAGAAACAAACAAAGTCAAAGCTTTTCAACTTGACTTGAGAAAAATGTAACATATCTATTCATAAGTTAGCGAGTCCAGGTCCACATAGGATTCCTGTTTGCACAAAAGACATAATCTATGTGACCTACTTTCAGCGCTGGCGTGATGTTAACACTGGTAGGATTTCCAAATATTCATCGTGAAATCCTTTATCATGAAAGAATCACTCTTATTTGTTCCGGCTTAGTCACTTTGGACTAGCAGTTTATAGTCACGCAGACTGTTAGACTCGATGTGTCCTAAAAGTGTATATAATCAGCTCTAGACACAATGTGCATCAAATGAAGTGAGAGACCGGAGCAAATGTCTTCCTTATTTCAATATCAATAATATCCAAATGATATATCGATAGAAATGAGCAATATCTCAGTGATTATTGAAAAAGAAATCTTTTGAGAGATAACTGAGTGGTTGGTGGGGTTAAGTGCATGCGTCACTGGGTCCATGACGTCTTTTTCAATATCAACTCGCCTAGGGCTTGATAGATTATGTGGATTACCCAGCCGACACAGTGTAGGTAGGATTATCTTTTCTTCAAATCCTTTCTCAACCCTCAGATCTCAGCATTTTTCAACTAAGCTCCCTCCGGCTCAATTTTGTGAAATAAATTCACTCAACTTTATAACAAAAGCATGATCTGATGCACCACCATCTCCTTTCAATATATCCCTCTTATTTACATTTTAACTCTGCTTGACCCTGTCAGTATCCCGTGATAATTGACTTCTCAACTAATCGACCTAAAGAACCCTCACCCACACAAACTACAGTTGGTTTGCTTCTTGGGTAGGTCTTCCGGTTCTGGTTAGACCATAGAAGCGATATTTATGCCTATCACTCAGATTCGTGCATAATCGGAGTCAGCAGAAAGATTTTCAGCTTTGAAAGGTCATGAGATATGATGAAATCCAACTTATATGATATTGGAGATGATATTCAGATAATTTTGGGAGATATCATAATGAAATGGAAAATCTGATATATGATATGAAAAGAATTAGACTTTCTTGAAAGAATTAGCACATGGGAGATAACGGGAGAATCCAGTATGAATTAGAAGAGTTATAACAAAGAGAATCTCAGAAGAAATGAGATTATGAAAATCAAAGAGATTAGATCAATTAATCTCAATGATATATTCAGAGAATCAAACAGATATTTCTTTTCAGCTAAAAACTTCTTTTTATGTGTGAATCAAATATTTTCGTGAAAAATCACACAGTTTTTGAAAAAATGGCATCGTCAAAGAATGTATGAAACTCCCCCTGTAAATAAGCACACACAGTTAGTCAACTCATAGAAATGAAACCAAGAGCAAAAAATTATAAAAATAAAACTCCCTCTTTGTCAATTCAGCATCAGAGTTGAATGCATGGCAGGAATTCCAGAAAGATTCGTCTTTCAGAATCGGGTTCTAATCTGGAATGATTAGAAGCCTTTGGTGCAGAAGCTTGGGTTTCAGTCTGATGTAACAGAAAGCCTTTATCTCTGGTTCATTGAAGTCTGGGTTCTAGTCTCAATTAACTAGAAACCAATTTGAGTTGAAGCACGAGTCTTGATCTGAATTAATCAAGAGCCTATTGAAATGAAGAACGGGTCCTGAACTGATTTGAACAGGAACCTTTGTGAGGTGAAGCCTGGGTTCTAGTCTGTACTAACTAGAAGCCTGATGAGGTGAAGTCCGGGTTCTAGTCTGATATGACTAGAAACCTTTTAAACCTGCAAAATCAAGATGTCTTTGGTATCCAAACTGATTTGGATCCAGACTTGTTAGCACTTTTGGGTACCCATCTCAAAACGGGTTTTGGGACCCACTTAAACTTGGGTTTAGGTACCCATTGCAGATTATATCTTTCAGATTCTTCCTCAAAAGCTGAGAATAAATTTCTTTGAGTATTAGAAAATGGAATATCTGAATTTCTAAAGAAACTTGAACTTGAATGATCAGAATTTTGCGAACTCTTCTTTTTGAAAATCTGTCCGGTTCTTGCCTGTTTCTGATAATACTTGGTGTTATTCTATGAAAATGTATTTTGATAAGAATGACCAGTATTTTCAGAAACTTTAGGAAAATTTGACTTCAAAGATTCACCAGTGTGAATCTTAACCGGAAGTTGTTCAATAAATTTATCTATGCTTTTGTGTATCTTTAACAGATACTTAAGTTTGAGATATGAAGATGAATCAAACTTAGAGAATTCAATTGGATTCTTTTCACTTTCTGTGGATAAATCAGAGTGATCATCTTTAAATTTTGAACAAACTGAAGGATCTTTAACCTCTAATTCTTTTGAAGAAAAAGAATCATTCAATTGTTCGGTGAGATGAAATATCTGATCTTCTAATCCTTTGATAATTCTGTCATTATCAAATGACTAGCTACATGCCCGCGCAAAGCGGCGGCGGCGGCGACAAATATTTTTTTCGATTACTTGTTCGTTTAATAGATGACGATGATGAATAATATCTTTAAACAACGTAAAAGAAAAAAACCTTATGTGTCAGTCAAATATCATAAAAACCATATGGTTACAGACAAAAATATGATCAAATATATTTGTGATAAAAAATTTACAAGCATTTTTCATTTTATGCATTCAAAATATCCAAATATGATAATGCTTCACTTGAACGATCCGTTTAATGTACATCCTGCAAATAATAAAAGGTTGATAGTTATCAAGATAAAGTATTGAAAAATATGAGTAATGCGAACTATAGGATTGTACCTTAATAATCACGGAAGACTTCTTGATACACCACATTTGATGTGTAGACTCCATCTCGATTGAATTTCTTGACATGGGTCACCAATACCTTTGTAGTAGGGGTGTCCACGGTTCGGTTCGGTTCGGTTAGTAGCTAACATGTGAACCGTATTTTCGGTTTCGGTTACCCGATCATCGGTTACCCGTTAGAAGCCGGTTACCCGCGGTTCGGTTCACGGTTACCCGTCATATGCTTAAAAGCAAATAAAATCATAGAATTATATCATTTTTAAGCAAAAATTATATTTAAGTTCAAAGTTATAGTAAACTATTTGATTATAAATCTTAAAAGTTACATTAAATTTATCTAATAAAACAATTAAAATAAAAATCAGTTGAAAATTTAGTATTTAAGATATTAGAATGTTTAAATGAATGTACAAATAAATGCTACTAACTTGTATATATATAATCGGTTCGGTTCGGTTATCCACGGTTTTCTAAAAATGAAAACCTAAACCGCCCCGTGATGTTTCGGTTTCGGATCAAGCGGTTTAAGCGGTTCGGCTCGGTTTCTCGGTTTTCCGGTTTTGTTTGAACACCCCTACTTTGTAGTACCACGTGATGTACCTCCTAAAATCATAATCTTTCCCCCGAATGGGAGTGCGACCCCTATGATGTCTTGTAATGTTCTATCATGCGCTTCCACTGCTTGTTATTAGAATTATTTATGCAAAAAATCTTTAAGTTGGACCATTTTTATGGTTAAAACCTTCAACCAATTTTCATTGCACAAAAAATCCTCAAGCAGCAAAAACTCATGGGATTGAGATATTATCGGTTGTAACCGATTGAAAGTCATAGGTCACCGTCGACAAGTCATCAGCGACCAACAAACTTTCACCGAGAAATTAAATTCCAACAAAAAAATGTGAATTTGAATAATAAAACACAGACAGACGAGTTTGCTGGAAAGAATGTTCGTCAGAGATCAATGATTGGTCAGCAGATTACAACCAGTTCATCAGGTTGCAAGTCATTTTTCTGAGAGTAAAAACATCATTTTGATAAGTTTT
This sequence comes from Centrapalus pauciflorus, assembly GCA_020465985.1. Lineage (NCBI taxonomy): Eukaryota > Viridiplantae > Streptophyta > Magnoliopsida > Asterales > Asteraceae > Centrapalus > Centrapalus pauciflorus. The sequence continues at coordinate 355,871 of JAANYP010008336.1, forward strand.
AGTTAGTTGAGGTTTTTTATCATCAGGTTGCAAGTCATTTAAAAAAAAAATCATTTTGATAAGTTTTAGTTACTTGGAATTTTTTATAAAATGAAAAATGATTGGAGGTTTTAATCACAAAAAAAGTTCAACATGATGATGGTTTTTTGCACAAATATCTCTATTATCTATATTTCCTTCTTCAACCTAACTTTCATCTGTTAAAATTTTTTTTACGACAGATTTCAGGTATTTACAAGAATACAATTTCTCTCTCTCTCTCTTTTTTTTTTTTTTTTTGTTAAAATGGTTGAAGACTTGAAGTTAAACCTTTAATTACAAATAATTGTTTTATTTATGGGTATTCATGGCTACATTCCAATATATAGTGGTGTACCCGCGCAAAGCGGCGGCGGCTAACAATTTTTATTTGGTAACATTTTCGTTTGGGATCCATCGGTTTGAAAAAACAAGGAAAAAAAGTGTATGCCAAGAATTTGGATACATAGATCAATGCCCTATTTTCAGATGCTGGTATAAAATTATTATGTTTGGCAGTATTAGCACCTATGGCACAACCTCAAAGATGCATTCTACAGTTTTGAAAACAAATTATGCATATGAGCAACTCATAAAAGTCCTACATTTTAGTCATTTCCAAATATTGAATTTAAGAAGACGGTGGATGCATTTTATTTGTAACAATACAAGCCTACTTATGGACGCTAAAAATGGTCATTCAGGTAAAAATAAAGGCAAAGGCAATATTTCAATCAATGAAAACTTAATAATCTGTGTCGGTACAACATATGGTCTGGCTAAACAATTTAATTAACTTTCTATGCAAGTGATGTGCATTAAATAAGCAAGTAACAAATATCACAAAAAATAGAGACCTCTGTTTGATGATGCTCTATAGTTGAAACATGAATGAAACATGAATACCATACTTGGCAAGGAGATATCAACATTCATGTTATAAACATGAATAAAATTTTTAAGAATACCATACTTGGCAACTTAAATAAAATGTACGAAACATGAATCAGACATCATTTGAAAGTAATGAAATATGTAAACAGAAAACCAAGTGAATAAATAATCACAACATAAAAGTTCCCCACCATCTACGCAATTGGAGCAGAAATTGTCTGTGTTGCGAGAGTTTTATCATAGCTCATTGAAAGACATGTCATTGGATGTATATATGTGTAGATAACTGCCATAAAAAAATGCAATTCCAATACTTAGTCACTTAATTGTAGAATGCATAAACATCACAAAATCATAAAAGAATAATAGTTTTGTCAGGTTATTTAATCAAGCAATTAATAAGATGAACTATCACAAACTCTGCAAAACTTCATAAGCAGGTCATTAATACAATGCAACATTTCATAGTAATGAGAAACTCGAATATTTCAAAATTCTCACACAACCTAAAAATCCTCCAACCTCATGAATACATTAAATTTTACAGCATCAAAAAATAAAAAAATAGAACTCACTTAAAGCTTGATGTCACAGCTCCACCTCCTGAAACTCATCCAAAATTTCTTTCAAAATTCATTCATAAAATATAAAAATTAATCTACATAGATTAGACTATGAAACCAATTGCTGCCAATTCAATTCTATTTCATAGTTTAGCTAGATAACCACCTACAAATAGAATGGTATGATTCTTTCATTGACAAAAATATTAAAAAAATTGAAAGTATGATAAATTGTTGACGAACCTTCCCTTCAAACAGTGATGCATCATATAGCCTCTCAGAGTCAGAGTAGAGATTGTACACCTTGTACTTGTCCTGATATAAACAACTAACAAAAGTGATATGGACATCCCAACAATGGAGGATTTAAACAGGAATTACAATCACAGAAACGTTATAAACTCAATGAGAAGAGCGGAGTAAAAAATGCAGAAGTTGGCTCCCAGCCAAAGCGTTAGAAAATATCAAAATCCAAAACCAGTTTAATTTATACCAAGAGATACTGTTCTTCCCCTATTTTTTTATTCCCCTATCCCTTTGATGCATTTAACTACACGTTTCAGCTTGACGAGCTTCATCTATGGACAACAAATTTTCATCCGATCAGGTGTAATTGCAGACCGAGTGATTGTCACTTGAGACTCTGTTTCATCAGCCTGCTTATTAGTAGAATCCCGATGTAAACAGTCGGTTGATCAATATCCTGAATGGACTCTGGATCAAAAGTAACTCCAGAAACAATATCATCCATTTTGGCAATTACCTTCGTGACATGTGGCCCTGTTAGACAAGGTTTTGATGGATTAATAGTTAGTGCATTACAAAATGATAGCCAACTATTAGTCAGAAGCTCAATCTATTACTTGGAACAATAATTAAATCATGGGTAGCTGAGCACATACATTGGCAGGAATCAGAATCTGCACCAGCAGGGTTCTTCCTGCAAATCATCAACTTGATGCGTAACGAGCTATATTGTCTTGTTTTTTGGACTCCCCTCACACATTCCTTGAATATTTCCGAACCTGTATGAGCATAAACGACGCTAAAAATATCATCAATATAAATGTCACAATCTTGATTCAACATCGCCAAACCACCAGGAAGAAGCCGAGGATCCCTGTGACAAATTCACAGAATGCACGTCGTTCTGGATTTAGATCACCCATTATCTCAAGCAACTAAAAAGTCATAGATGACAAATTTTATTAGATCATACCTCTTTAACATACAGAATTATAAAAATGAAAGACATAACATACATTCACTACTGCAGTGCTCTTGGAAGTGTTTCCACGATCAAACTTTATGTGTTCAACAAGCGTATCAGCCTGCATTTAGAAGAAAGTTAAATTACATTCAAGGAAAAAGCAAGTCCAGCTATGAGTAACACACCAGATTAAAGAGCAATTTACCTCCCACAACTCTCCACAACCACAAAGTAAATAATCCAACTCACTTGGAGAAAAAAATTGTAAAGCCGAAATGTCAAAAACCTGATATTTATGTGATAAGACATTTTATTAGCTACAGCAGAAGAACAAAGTAAAACCTGGCCCTACAAAAGTTAAACCAGACATTTTCTTAAATTATCTAGAATTATAGAAATTTCTACAAAATTTAATCCTCCTAAAATGAATTCTAACTAATTAATTATAATTGCTTACAATAACAATTAACTTTGGCTTTAATCTTTGAATGCTTTATAGCTTAAACTTCAAAATATACACATGAAACCATGGAATTATTAAGAACTCAAGAACTATCTATATTGTGCAGAATTTGAACAAAATAGCAATTTAAAATGCTAAAATTGCTTACTATGACAACGATCTTTCAAATTGCATGCTATGGCAATTTAATAAGCTGAAATTGCATAATATGGATATCTTGAGGATACACAAGACTAAAGTATACAACTATACACCACAGTGACTCATGTAAGCAGTTGATTAAATCTGTTCCAAAAGAAGTTGTACTTGATGAAAGAACTACTTGTACCTCTAAAAATTCAGCATTGTGTTTTGATTATTTGTACCTTCTGCATAAAACAAGCATAAAAAAAAACAGATATAGCTGATATACCGGCCATAAAACACAAGAAATAGCCACCAGCATCAGCTACTGGAAAATAAAAACAGAAAAAGAAATACTATCCATGAGTAAAATCTTGTTTAAATGTAATCTCAAAATTTTATTAAGTTAATAATTGGGTTTGGGACCATAGCAAATGTAAAACATATTCCATCTAGATAGTTGCATTATAAAAACTTAAAAAACATATACCATCAAACCCAACAAAAGATTTGAACAAAGATCTTAACGATAAGAAACTTAAAATTTTTTTAATGGCCAAAACTAACTATTCTTGTCCCAATTATTCAGCTATTACATCCTAGTTACACTTGTATACCTGAAAATCTGCTCTCCCACATCCATGTAACAATAAAGCATCACCAGTAAATGCCATTCTTGGTTGAGGTCGATCACGTCCATCCCCTGTAACATGATAACACACCCTAACGTATGCCCTGGAGTTGCACGAACATGGAAGAAAAAGGTGATAGTTTAGCTAAGGATTCAACAAGCAACCCTTTTAGGAGAAATAATATTGCAACAGTCAATTACGGGAAAAAAATTGACTTCGAACCTCCAAGTAAAGATCGCCAAATTGAATATTATCGCCAGCCTCCACAAGACTGATGCTTTGCTTTTGAAATTTTATCGCCAGCCTCCACTCCCATGACATGATCGACATGCACATGGGTGTTGATAGCATATACAAGTTTCAACGTATCAACTAACTACTCAAATGAGTAAAATATCAATAACCAGCTGTAAAAAGAAAAAAACCATATAGAGTAGATCTGGTTGCATTCCACAAGAAAAAAAACCATATAAATTTGATTTGGTTGGAATCCACAATAGCATAAAACCATCTAAAAATCTGATATGTTTACCTTATTTAGACATCATTGTCGTCTTTCAAATTCAAAACGCACAATTCAACCATTTTTACAGCCCATTCCCCTGGCAGAAAATCAGTTACACCTTCCCCAACACTCTCCACAACCCTATTCACATTAATCAAACTCGTTGAACTACGTCGAAATAAAAGCAATTTATAGAAACCATTTTAAATTTATACAGGAAATGAACATACCCTCCAGCTTCATGTCCTCACTCTTTTGGAAACACAGGATTCTGACCCTGAAAAGATCACGAATAACAAAAATATCAAGATTTGAGTTCAAAACAAGCAAATGTTAAAAACTCAAGCTACAAAGGTCTAGTAAAATTAATTGATTATCAACTTTGCTTCCCAGGAGTAAACATTAGTGTGGCAGAGTGAAGTGAAGAGAATCTTAACGCAGACATCCAGTTTATGCGGTGGCGCCACCTCCACTTGTTCAATTACCAGCAGCTTTCCGTCTTCCCACGCCATTGCGACTGTCAGAATTTAAGAGTTTTATCAGTATATGGATATACATATATGTGCATTTTAGAACTTATAAGCTGATTAGTTTTGAGAAAAACTGATTCTGCTTTTGATTTCTCTGAATAATCACAACTTGAAACCAAAAACACAATGAATCTGACGGATATTATAAATAAAATCGGATAAATTCCAATATATAGATTACAAAGATATCGATTCCAACAGAAATATAGATAGAGACTTCGAAGCATACCTGTGGATCTCTTGGACAAACTGGTTATTATACGTAGAGAAACATATGGCTCGGCTGAGATGATTCAGCTATGAACTCTGTTTTCTGTAAATTGGTGCCTAAAATACTTGATACTTCAGCCCAAACCGTTGAATCGAAATGGAAACAGAACTACCAAAAAAGAAAGAACCAACTAAAAGAGCCGCAGTAGCTAAGAAGAAAATCATTACCGAGATTTCTGATGATGAAGAAGAAATCGAAGTGAGTGGTGATTCTGACTTTGAGGTCCTAGCAGCACCACCGGAGGAGAAAAAGAAAGGTAGAAACCAGCAGCAGCAACCAAAAGCAAACCTCCAACCCGAGCAAATAAGGGTTTGATGATCGTGGTGGTTGTGGCGGCACTGGTGTGTGGCGGCGACGACGACCGAGGAGAGACAGAGAGCGTGAGGGAGGGAGAGTGGGAGACCGAGCGAGTGAGAGATGTGTGAGAGAGAGGGAGGTGGAGAAGAGGCGCCATAGTGAGGGTGAGCGTGAGCGGCGGTGGCTATAGTGAGGGTGCGCGTGAGTGGCGGCAGCTGCAGGGGTGGTCGCCCACAGAAAACCACGAAGACAGAGCAGATGGATGGATTGAGTGAGTACAGGGCCGAAGCAACGTCTTGGGAAGAATAATGGCAACGTCTTGGGAGGAATAACCTAGAGTCAGGAACACTGAAGTGTTTTGTGGGTTTCCAAGAAAGAAAAGCATGCGTGGATAAGAAAAGATGCTTTGTAAAAAAGCAAAGATGCATGAAAGGTTTGTACCTCTTGATTTTAAGACATGCTTTAGAAAGTTGTACAAAGCTAAATGCATTATAAGTAGTATAGATTGGTAATCAGTCTTAAAAGATTGTTGTTTGATTAAAAACATCTTTCTTTCATCTTCAAACAATTTAAATTCAGTTTTAAAATCTTGTTCTTTCAGTAAGAACTCATGTCTTTCCTTCTCAAGTGAATCTTTAGTTAAAGACAACTCTTTCTCAAGAGCAAAAAATTCTTCAGATTTGTTTAAAATACAATTTTGATCAGTCTGATTTATCTTCGAAAGTGTTTCTTCAAGATCTTTAACTTTCTTCTATAGTTCAGATCTTTCAGGCAAAAGATATTTCATATGAATTGTAGTATGAAGATTCTCTCGTTTCAACTCATCAAGTTTTTTATTTAATTCAGATATTTTCAAATTAAGAGCAGTACTCTCAGAATTTTGTTTGACTTTCAAGCTCTGAATTTCTTTTTTCAGTATTGATACATCACGTAAAGCAAGAGCTTTATCAGTATTAATCTGCATAAGAATTTCGTAATTGTTCTTACGAATCTTTTCAGATTCAGTAAGTTTTTCAATCAACTCAGACTTTGAAAAATGTTCATATGTCATTTTGATGAAGAAGGACCAAACTCTGATGAAGAAGTCTAAAACTCTAATGAAGAAGGACCAAACTCTTATGAAGAAGGAGAAAACTCTAATGAAGAAGGATAAAACTCTAATGAAGAAGGACCAAACTCTGATAAAGAATGATAAAACTCTAATGAAGAATGACCAAACTCTTATAAAGAATGATGAAACTCTAATGAAAAAGGATAAAACTCTAATGAAGAAGAACCAAACTCTTAAAAAGAAGGATGAAACTCTAATGAAGAAGCATAAAACTCGGGTAAAGAAGGATAAAACTCGGGTAAAGAAGCACAAAAGTCGGGTGAAGAAGGATAAAACTCGGGTAAAGAAGCACAAAACTCGGGTGAAGAAGGATAAAACTCGGGTAAAGAAGGATCAAACTCTGATGAAGAATGACCAAACTCTGATGAAGAAGGATAAAACTTGCACAACACTTGAAAAAAAAACTCGCACACTTAAAAAAAAAAACTTCTCCTTGATCCAAATTACCTGCAAAGAATTAACACAAACAGGTTTCAAACAACTTTTAATAACAAAAATGAATCAAACAAAAACGGTTACACTTGAAATCACAAGAGATGACGAAGAACACAAAATCAACAAAAACGTAAAATTGATCGATCAAATGTTAGAGTTATGAAACAAATCATATACCAATCAACTCTAAATCAAAAACCAAACTCAATATATTATCATGCATCAGAATGTATCTAGAATTCGTCATCTAAACTCAAAATTCCAATTAAACACACAGTGAAAACACCAAGAACACACACAGTGATGACTTTCTGAAATTGATCGATTTCTCACTCAATTCTTGTAATTAAAATCTAAAATTTTAGGACAATAAACATGTATATTATACGCACAACATATCCAAAAACCAGATCAGTTGGATAAACAGAGAAGTTTCTATGAATTTTTAAAGGTTCCGCTCTGTTTCGGTTTGAAAAACGATTTCAGCAACTTCAAAATCAAATTACTCTCAACGTATTTGGAATTAGGCTTTGAAATTTTCAGGAATTGTTTGTTATAATAACCCTTAGACTCGTTCAAATTTGTAGCCTTTAACTCCAATCCAAAAAAAAATTCCAAAAATCGATCTCAAGAACGTAAAAAATGAATTTAAGAAATTAAAATTTCGATTACTCCCTGCTCGTGTCGAATTAGGACTTGAAATTTTTACTGGATCTTCATCTTGTTTATCTTCAAAAGATATCCAAAATTCAGCTCATTCCGTCATCGTAGGAATTTTCTGAAAATTCCAGAAGATCACAGCTCAAAATTTGACTTTTTCGGTTGAACTTTTGTTGATTTCTTGCAAGATTTTGGATTTTTTTTTTTTGATTTTTGATTCACCGCCTAAGCTCTGATACCAATTGATAATAATTGATCTAGGTGAATCACAACATTAACACACAAATCTCTTTTGTTGAATGCTTGAATTTGCTCTCAACATGAAATACAAATATGAAAATGGCAATCTCTTTTTTAAAATTCCTATGGAATTTTCCTATTTATACTAACCTAATATCTAACTATCATCTAATTACATGATTGACCCTAGACTTCTATATTTTTACAATTATAATTGTTTTCATCTCTATATATTTGTTCCTAACAAAGAACCTCTGTGTGGCCAGTGCTTAGAGTTGCCAATGTGGTAGCTCTAACTGGACTTCCACCCTCTTCAAGTGACGGAGCAACGAATGCTTCCGTAACTGAGGATGTTCCGACAGGAACACTAAGTTCAACTGCACTGACTTCAACAAATGAAGTAGACTCAAGTGTCCTATAGTGTATCGGTTCTAGACACTGTGTTTGAAATGAAGTTGTACACTCGGGCAGATGTGTACTGATTTCAATATCCATCAAATCCAAAGGATTATCGGATAGCAGTTGTGTTTGATCCCGATGCTCAAATGAAACAATCTCCTGTTGAGAGGAGACTGAGTGGATAGTGGGGTGTGCAATCGTCAGTGGATACTGACTTCTTCAATGCTAACTCCCTGTTGGGAGCTAACATCAATTATGGTTCTATCCCGGCTTTCTGGGCTTGGTACATCCCTCACACTCTGCCTGGCAATTTCTACTATATCAACTAACCCTGCACCTCCCTCATTATGATCATGTCCTTCATCATCATCATCATCATCTCCTTCTGCAGCTCCCTCATTAATATTTGACAAAGTTTGTTCTGAATTAGAGCAGCCAGCTTCTCCCTCACCACCCCTCACTGAAACTTTTGCTCCCTCACTCTCTTGTTGGCATCCCTGAACTTCAGCCCCTTGCTGAAGTTCCTCTCTTCCTATAACTCCTTGGTTTAGAGAACCCGGTTCTTGGGTCTCTATGGGAGCATGGTCTATTCGATACAACCTCACATTCCCACTGGATTGATCAGCATACCTTAACAGTTCTTCTGTATTGGCATTATGTTTGCATTTGGAGAATCCGGAACTTCATGGAGACTCATCATAACGTAATCTGGGCATATTTGAGAGTTTGCTCTTTTTTGTATATTCTCGTTTGCCCGAAGAATGCCACGGATTAGAATCTGAATGAACCTTTGTAGTGGTACAAACTTCCTCGATCTGTTTGTTGTCTTAGCAAGTACAATTTCCTTCTAGTCTTCCCATATGCATTGTGCATAATCATAGTGCTTGTTGAAAGCAATGCCGTGGAAGATCCTGAGACAGTGTATACTGTATCTGTCTATGCCTGTGTGTTTAGACGTCATATATCTATTGATGATTCCAAATAGCGTGTACCATTCTCCATTTATCCCATTTCGATGGAATTTTGAACTCTTAGGTAAGGGCTTTGAGTATCCCAGGAAAATCAGGTCATGGACCAATTCTTCATCTGACACGAAATCTCTAAAATCAGCTAACTCTGGAGAGTTACCTGTATCAATCCTTCTGGTTAAGAACAAGTTGTGTCGAAGTCTGGCCAATGTAATCTTAGATTTGAACTGATCGATGGTAACCTTGAAGTGGTGGTTACCATCTGCTGGAACAAACTTGACAGTACGCCAAAATTGTTGAAGATAGACTTGTGGAATGGATGGTTTATATTGGAGAAGGTATCCCAAAGGATGTCCTTGAGAATGTCGACAATGATTGGGTAACTAACTTTAATCACTTTTTGTATCAAGACGATGATTATTGTCTTTGAATGGAAGGAAATTTTTGGGTTTCCCAAGTTGATTGTCGGGGATTATGGTAGACGGTGAAGGCCTTGTAACAGAGGTTGAACGGACGGGTTTGGACACAAGGGTATGGTTTGATAATGAATGGGAGTCAGAAGAATTTGAGTTATGGGAATGACTTGGAGATGCCATTTGTAACCTGTAAAAAAAATAATAAACATGTTAGACAACGCAGGTAAACAAATGAAATCATTCAAAGTAGAAAAATAGAACATTTTGTCAGAAATTATAAAAATTTATGATTTTCTGTTTAAAGCATCGGGATTCCAGACAATAATAAAATATTATTGATAGGATTCCAAAGTCAATCTTTCAGAGACCAATGTTAGAAAAACACATATTAAAACTATTTCTTAAAAAAATGTTACATTTTTCTTAAAACACTAAAATCCCAATACTTAGTAAAAATATTAAATAAAAACTCAAATGAGTCTTTATACATCTCGATTGACTCTTGAAACATCTCGAATAAGCATATTCATCAACTCGAATGAAGTATAACCTTTCTCGATTAAGTCATGATGATTCTCGAATGAAGAATCAGTCCAACTCGAATTAACCATGAGTTAACTCGAATGAAATACATCTAGACTCGAATGAAAGAAGTCTGACACTCGAATGAAACATGAAATGACTCGAGTGTATGTTAAGTCAAACTCGAATGACTCATGAAAGGACTCGAAAGAGTATATAGACCAACTCGATTATAGCCTAAGACAAACTCTATCAATTCTTAAGTTCAATTCGATCATCCTTACAGTATTCTCGATGGACAAAGTGAACAACTCGCATGAAAAAGAAACTTCCTTGATTAAAGTATAGAACCAACTCGGATGAAACACAATGTTACTCGTCCCATGTTTCAATCGAGATTGATGTTTTGAAAATATTCTAAGTCCTAAGTATGATCAACTCGATTAACAAACAGGACTTTCTCGAATATTGAAACAGTCAACTCGATCAATTCATACATTCAACTCGATTGACACAATTGGTCAACTTGAATCAAACAAAGATGATTCTCGATTGACACTTAGGTTTTTCTCGATTATACTTTCAATCGAGAAAGTTCTTTGAAATTATTTATAAGTCCTTATACACTGATTTTACAAATAATTGATTCCAAGGACTTTTTCAAGGATTTAAAACTTGTGTCTCACTCGAAAAACAATTTCAAACAACTTTATTTTACTGAATTTTGATTAAAAACAACAACAAAGTTGTTAAAAATCCAAATTTCAGAAAAAGATGAACTCGAACTCATTTGAACAAAAATTTCAATTTTCTGTTTGTGTGATTGGAATTGAAGCATGAAATTTCAGATTCATGTTCAGATTCACAAACCGAAAACTACCACACATTTAATTTCATATTAAGAAACAAGAAATTTTGAAACACCATTATTACACATATAGGAACATATGAACACAGTTATTCAACAGACATGTATAAAACTAAATGGCAAAATGACAAAAAAAAATGAAAAACACAATATAAAACAGAAACGAAACTCATAATTTTGTTGCTTTGTAATCTGAAAGAATTGAATATATTAGTATTTTTGGGGTTTCTTAATGGGGAAGAAAACTTTTCGAAGAAGACGGTGAATAGTAGGTTTTTTCAGAAAAGTGTAATTTGGAATTTGAAATTCAATTTTATAGTTGAATTTCAAAATTTTGAAATTACCCGGTACCCGACCCATTTTTGAATAAAACTTTGATTTTAGTCGGCCCACTTTCACCAAATATAAACCCATTAATTAAAAACCCAATATCCTTTAAAAAAATATTACAACTAAAACAAAAAAATAAAATAAAACAGACTTAAGTAAAACCAACAAAATTTGAAAATACACACAAACAAAAAAAAAACAAAATTTTTTTAACTAAAATAAAAACTAAAAAAAAATTAAAAAATATAAAATGCTCCCCTTTGAATTTTAGAATGCTGATCCCCCTCAGATGTATATCGTATTTTTCAAGTCAGCTCCCCCTACAAAATATCAGATAAATTTTATCAGATTTTCTCAAAATCAGATAAAATCATTTTTCTGCTCCCCCTGCACATGACAATCCAGATTTGTTAATTCCAAAACAATTTGAACTTTTAAAATTCAAGAATTTAACATCAGATTAGAATCAATAAATAATGTAAATTTAAAATTATAAATTGAAACTACCGAATTATTAAATCTAACGATTCAACATACCCAATTTGTATACCAAAAAATTAAACCTTTTTTCATCTAATGCTTTGGTAAACAAATCAGCTAGTTGATATTCAGTAGGAACAAAATATAATTCTATATTTCCATTTTCAACGTGATCCTTTATAAAGTGGTACCGAATGTCGATGTGTTTTGTTTTTGAATGTTGCACTGGATTTGATGCAATAGCAATTGCGCTATGAGAATCACTGTAAATAGGAATCTTCTGTGGTGTAAACCCGTAATCTCGTAGTTGGCTCTTCATCCACAACACCTGAGAACAACATGAAGAAACAACAACGTATTCTGCTTCAGCTGTAGACAATGAAACACAGTGTTGTTTCTTGGATGACCAGCAGACGGGTTTGTCACCTAAGAATTGAACTGCACCTGACGTACTTTTTCTGTCCATCTTATCACCTGCGTGATCAGCGTCAGAAAAAGTAGTTAAATTGAATGAAGATTCTCTGGGATACCACAAACCAAGGTTTGGTGTTCCCTTCAGATATCTTAAAATTCTTTTAGCAGCAGTTAAATGTGATTCTTTTGGATTCGTCTGATATCTAGCACACACACATGTAGCAAACATAATATCCGGTCTACTAGCAGTTAAATACATTAATGACCCAATTATTCCTCGATAATGAGTCACATCTATAGGTTTCCCTGAAATGTCCTCATCGAGTTTTGACTTTGAATCCGGAGCCGGGAGTTTTCATAGGAGTACTGTTGACCATGTTAAATTTCTTTAACATGTCTTGAATATATTTTGACTGATTTATAAAAATTCCATCAGTCAATTATTTAACTTGTAAACCTAAGAAAAAAGTTATTTCTCCCATCATGCTCATTTTGAATATTTGGGACATTAAGAATGCGAATTTCTTACAAAATTCAGGATTTGTAGACCCAAATATTATGTCATCTACATAGATTTGTATTACTATAATGTCCGGCCCCTGACGTTTTATAAACAGGGTTGTGTCAACTGCACATTTGTTGAATCCACATTTCAACAAATATGTTGAAAGTGCATCATACCAAGCACGCGGTGCTTGTTTAAGGCCATACAATGACTTGTCTAAAATATATACATGATCAGGTTTCGAAGGATTAGTAAAGCCTTCGGGCTGATATGTATATACTTCACCATTTAATTCCCCGTTTAAAAACGTAGTTTTAACATCCATTTGATAAACAGTGAAATTTTTATGAGCGGCAAAAGCTAAAAACTTCCTAATCGCTTCTATTCTTGCAACAGGTGCAAATGTCTCATCATAGTCAATCCCTTCTTGTTTGTTAGTGCACCCTGTGTGACGATAGCAGTCTAAGTATAGACATATTTTGTAAAAGTCAATTTGATTGTTATTACATATTAACAAGTGGTTGATATATTTTTGTTATACGTTTGATTATATATGTTTGATATTGATTGTATGTATGTTTGAACTTGGTGTAATGTGTTACAATAAGTTCACCCATAAGTTCAAAGATAAGTTCAAAGCACAAGATTCGAATTTGTGGAGGACAAGTTCGAAAGGCCTTGGGCTTATTCGAACTTGTCCTAGACAAATTCGAACCAGGTGTTATAATTAAGGGTTAATTCGATTAATTAACAATCTTTGCAGAAGTTTAATCAGAGCTTAAGCAAATAGGCGATCTCGAACTTGCAAGTTTCAGAGAGTTTGTTCTTGGAGAGAATCACGTGTCGGGGCGTTCAGTTGTTCGTCTATCACAGTGTGTGTCTCCGTGTTTTGTGTGCGTGGTCTATCCGTCAAGCCGCTGACGAGGATTCCGCACTCGTTGGAAGGTGTCGCGTCAAGATCAGATCCGTAGGAAGGCGACCTTAAAAGTGGTATCAGAGCCATAAGGGTGTTCGTGGTGTTCTTCGTGTTCACAAGTAACATCTGTGGTTTCTTGACGTTTTTGGACGGAAAAATCACCTTTTGGATAAGTTTTCGAGTTTTTCAAGCAAGATAACGGGGAAAAGTTCATATTAGTTCTTCATTTTGGTCGAAATCATAGTTTTTAATCCTAAAAACTTTGGTTTAAACTGAAAAGTTGAAAAAAATCGAACTTTTGGCCGTTTTTCGAACTTGCGGCGCTCGAACATAACGGTGTATTAGGGTTTGTTCGAATTTAGTCAGAAATTCGAATTTGTCAGAAAATACGCTCCTTTCGAAGTTGTTTTAGGGTACCATTCGATTTTGGCTGCTATTCGAACTTGCTCAATTTGAATTTGTATAGATTCGAATTTGTCTAGTATGGAATTTGTCATAAAATTCGACTTTGTCATACTTTCGAATTTGTTGATTTCAAATTTAATTTTGAATTTAATTTCAAACGAATTTAATATTAATCAAATTCGAACTTCTTTAAGTTCGAAAGGCTTGATTTAAATTAATTTCAAATTAAATTAATTAAGTTCAAAATTCAAAAAGTTTAGATACAATGACAAGCTTACAAAAGTTTATCGAAATGGACCATGAAGTCGGAAAGGCAAATTCACCACCCAAGCTGTGACACCCTTGCCACATTAACCACCATTAACCACTCACCCAGGATTAATCACCATCAAACAGTTATATAATGATCTAATAACTAAATTTAAGTGCGGAAGCATAAAATACGAAATAAAATAATACAAACTTGTGCCCAACACACTACGGTGCTACATAGGTTACAATTCTAAGTCTACAATCTCAAAAGCATTACATCATCCCCAAATTTATTACAACAGTAATTCCATAAACCAAATACCAAGTTTAACGGTAGAAATCTTCAAATACTTCAACAAACGTCCTACCTAGATGGTCCCGCAGTGGATTTCCCTTTTCCTGTAAAAATATAACAACTGAAGGGGTAAGCGAATTGCTTAGTGAATACCATAAGATTTTACACATTCCACAAATCTTTATGATGCCACCCAGAGTAACCGCGGTAACACATACTGTATACTCCACACGTACTCAAAGTACGCAAACCCGAGCCGCAGCTCCTTCATGCTGACATTCGACATAAGAAAACCAACCATCTGAGGCAGACATTACATCGGGGATGACTTACTGTCTATCCTGACCACAGAGATGTCAAACTCTTGGTCATATAGCACAGTAACATCAGAGTACAGATGCGACCACGCAGGTCCATCAAAAGGATGCACAACAAATGAACGGACATGCAACAAGTATGAATGTGCATCAATACATATACGCAAGTTAGTAGAGTGCCAAACGAATATGATACAACATGCCTCAGCAGGCAATGCAAACATAAAGCAGATGCAGCAATGTTAAAATCAAAGGTACTCACAGTGGGTGCGTTATTAACTTTATCCAAATTTTATTTCTCATCGGGCTTCAACCGGATCACAAAGTACCCCACTGTGGGTTAAACAACACCACAAGGGACTTGTTAAATCAGTTGTAACAACACATTATGTCAATAATTTGTTTAGTACGGTAAAACCAAATTTTACAACATTTGATCCCCATTTCGGATTCAAGATAATTTCGAATCCCATTTCGAACCATAGCTAAATTCAAACCTCAACTAAGTTTGAACCCATCTCAGGTTCGAACCCAATCCTTTGAGTAACTTTTGTTATTTTATGCGATGCCTATGTGTTTCATTCAATATATTCGAGATTGTGGACAATTTATTTGCATCAAATTCGAATTTGGGGGGTTAAAGTCGAACCCCATTCTCGACTTTAGGGTTAAATTCGAACCCTATCTCGAATTTAGGGACTAAATTCGAACCCTATGTTGTTAAACTCGAATACATACTCGAATTTAGTACAAAAATCGAGTTTGCTCTTGCATTTCGACTTTGTTCTTGGCATTCTCGAATTTGTTCATATATACAGCTTAAATCATACATTTTTAAGTCCAAAAACACAAATATGATACGTATTAAGCCTAGTTTCGATTCCATTATACATACTCTATCATATTCTAGTTAAAACTCAAGCTAAATTAGCTCTAAATCACATAAAAATGATAAACTCGAATGCATATCTTCAAAACCGAAAATGTAATAGCCTAAAAGGGTCGATTCTTACCTCAATTCGTACGAAATCACGAATGCAACCGTAGATTGTTGTAGTACTCCTCGAGATCTTTCCGATGACGTATAGAACTCGATAATCGGCCGGTCGGTTTGGGAGAAAATCTAGAGAGAAGGTAGAGAGAATTCTAGAGAGAGAAAGTAGAGAGAGAGTAAATGTGGAATGAATGGCTTTTTGGCCTTTTTATTCAGCTTTTATCATTTTTGCACATTTCACTCCTCAACTTATCCAGTTCCATATAATACTAATTTATGGTTAGTTTTATCATCACTAACTTTTATAATTCATAATACTCCATAATAATAATTATTAATCCTCAAACTTCATAGCTTCTTAAAATAGCAACCAACTTTGATCAAAATACAATTTAACTTAAATCACAAATTTTAAACTAATAACCTCAAATACGTAAATTTTATCATCAGGATGTTACAACATGGGCTCCACCACGCTCTAACTTCGTCCTCGAAGTTATTTGACTTCAAACAGCTGCGGATATTTCCTTAACATGTCAGCTTTCGTCTCCCAAGTGTGATTCGCTCCTTTGTGATACTTCCAACGTACAAGCACCATTTCTATCTCTTTACTCCTTAGCTTTTTCATCTTAGTATCCAATACGCACTCCGGCTCTTCAACATATCGGAGCCTTTCATCAACTTGCAGCTCAGTGTGGTCAGCCCAATCTTCATTGTCTGCAGTAAAAGACTTCCTAAGATTCCCAACATGAAACACGGGGTGTATTCCCGACATCCCTTCAGGCAACTCCAAACGATACGACTGATTACCCACTTTCTCTATTACTTTGAATGGTCCGACGAATCTCGGAGCCAACTTTCCCCTCTTCACGAAACGAGTAACACCTATCATAGGTGATACTTTCAGATACACCTAATCATTTACTTCAAAGCTGATTGGCTTGCGCCTTCTATCATAATAACTTTTCTGACGATCCTGGGCCGCCTTCATGTTCTGTCTAATCAACTGTATCTTTTCGTTTGTTTCTTGAAGCAAGGCCAGCCAAGCAATTGGTGTTTCACCGGTTTCTTTCCAACACATAGGAGTCCTACACCTTCTTCCATATAGAGCCTCAAACGGCGCCTTCTTGATCGTTGCATGATAGCTGTTGTTGTACGAGAACTCTATCAGTGGTAAATGATCGTCCCAATTACCACCAAGGTCCAATACACACGACCTCATCATATCTTCCAAGGTAAGGATGGTCCGCTCACTCTGGCCATCAGTTTGCGGACGATAAGCCGAACTCATTGCTATTCTCGTTCCCATCCCTTCTTGTAATGCCGACCAAAAGTTGGAAGTAAATCGGCTGTCCCGATCTGATACAATGGACTTAGGCACTCCATGTCTAGAAACGATCTCGTCTAAGTAAATGTGAGCCAACTTCTCCAATGAATAGCTTTCCCTAATCGGTATAAAGTGTGCCGACTTAGTCAATCTATCAACTATCACCCAAACTGCATCATGTTGACGCCTAGTTTTCGGCAATTTAGTGACGAAGTCCATCGTTATGTGTTCCCACTTCCATTCCGGAATGGGAAGCGATTGCAGACTGCCATGCGGTTGCTGGTGTTTGACTTTCACTAACCCACAAGTTCTGCATCTTTCAACATAATGACCAATGTCCTTCTATAATCCGGGCCACCAAAAGTCTGCTTTATGTTCGTTGTACATCTTTGTGCTCCCGGGATGTACAGAAAATTTCGATTGATGAGCTTCTTCTATTATTACTTTTCTCATGCCTCCATACTTTGGCACCCAGATTCTTCCGTAAATTCCTTTCAAACCCGATTCACTAGTTTCCATATTCTTCATTTGCACCCTTATATCCTCAGAACTAACATTCTCTTCTTTCAAAGCTTCCATTTGAGCAACTTGGACATCATCAATAATCGTGGAACTTAATATCGTGGACGTCAGCATATAACAACAATCTTTAGAATATGCTTTGCGACTCAAAGCATCGGCTACTACATTAGACTTACCAGGATGGTACAGTATCTCACAATCGTAGTCTTTAATAAGCTCCATAGACCTACGTTGTCTCATATTAAGTTCCTTCTGACTGAAAATGTACTTCAAACTCTTATGGTCCGTGTAGAGTTGACACTTAGTTCCGTACAGATAATGTCTCCATAACTTTAAAGCAAAAGTTACAGCAGTCAACTCAAGATCATGAGTTGAATAATTCTTCTCATGCTGCTTCAACTGTCTTTAAGCATATGCTATAACCTTTCCACGCTGCATCAGTACAGTGCCTAACCCCAGTCTCGAGGCATCCGTATACACCACAAAATCATCATTGCCCTCAGGTAAGGCAAGTATCGGCGCCTCACTTAATGCCTTCTTCAGAACCTCAAATGCCTCTTGTTGCACGGTTTCCCAAACAAAAGGTACATTCTTCTTTGTTAATGCAGTCAAGGGAACTGCAATCTTTGAGAAATCCTTAATAAATCTCCGATAATACTCTGCCAGCCCAAGAAAACTTCTAACTTCGGTAGCTGATCAAGGCGGCTCCCAGTTCTTTATTGCTTCAACTTTGGCTGGATCCACAGAAATCCCAACCCCCAATATCACATGTCCCAAAAACTGAATCTGTTGCAGCCAAAACTCACACTTTGAGAACTTGGCATACAACTTTTCTTTTCTCAACAATTCTAATAGTTCCCTTAGATGTTCAACATGCTCAGCTTCAGTTTTAGAATACACCAATATGTCATCAATAAACACAATTACCGATTTATCCAACATCGGTCTACATACTCTATTCACTAGATCCATAAACACTGCCGGGGCGTTGGTTAGCCCAAAAGGCATTACCAGAAACTCGTAGTGACCATACCGAGTCCTGAAGGCTGTCTTTGGCACATCTTCCTCTCGAACCTTCAATTGATGATATCCTGACCTCAGATCAATCTTAGAAAATACACTAGCCCCGTGTAACTGATCAAACAAGTCATCTATCCGCGGCAGCGGATACTTGTTCTTAATTGTCAATTTATTCAGCTCCCAGTAATCGATGCACATTCTCATGGTGCCATCCTTCTTCTTAACAAATAGTACCGGAGCTCCCCACGGCAATGAACTCGGTCGAATGAAGCCCTTGTCCAACAACTCTTGAAGCTGTGTCATCATTTCTTTCATCTCGGTTGGGGCAAGGCGATAAGGAGAACGAGCTACCGGTGCAGCTCCAGGGATCAGATCAATTCTAAATTCCACTTGTCTCTCAGGCGGTACGCCAGGCAAGTCTTCCGGAAACACATTCGGGAATTGTGAAACAATAGGCATATCGGCCAAAGTACTCTTCTCAGCCTTGGCATCAATAGCATATGCCAGGTAGGCGTCACATCCCTTTGCAACAAGCTTTCGAGCTTTTGCAATGGTCAACAGTCACAGATCCCCACTTCTCCTATCCCCGTAAATACAGATCTCACGCCCCTCCGGAGTAGTTATCTTTACCATCCGCTTCTTACAAACTATGTGAGCTTCATTCTCAATTAACCAATCAATCCCGACAATCACGTCAAATTCACTAAACTCAATCGGAATCAAGTCCAAATTGAAGACTACATCTTCAATTACTAACGTGCAGTTACGGTATACGTGGTCTACCTTGACTAGAGTGTTACTAGCAGTTTCTATGTCAAGTATGGCAGATAATTTAGACAAAGGCATGGCAAGTTGTTGTGCAAACATAGTAGATACAAACGAGCGGTTGACACCAGAATCAAATAGCACTCGTGCAGGTAAACAGTCAACTATAAACGTACCCGTAACCACCTCCGGGTTTTCTCTGGCCTCCTCTGCAGTAATCTGGAAAAAACACGAGCTGGTGCCCTTTGTGGCTGGTTCCGGCGGTTGACTGAACCACCACTAGATCCTCTAGACGATCGAGCAGCAGCTGCTGGAGCGTTCTTTCGGCAGTTTCTACTATAGTGCCCCCATACACCACATTTATGGCAAGCATCCGATCTCCGTGGGCCCTCATTCTGATAGTGACCCAACTCTCCACAACAAAAACATGCACGTCCGTTGGTGCACTTGCCGAAATGTTCTAGATGACATTTGTTGCAGTATTGTGGCTCAGTGTTGATAGAGTACGCTCGAGCACGACCAGAAGAACTAGATTGTCGACGGAAAGACTGTTGCGGTGATTATTGGGATGATCGTGAAGAACCCGAGTAGCCTCCGTCGCGTTGACGTTTCGGTGGTGAAGGTTGTGTTGGGTTAGCTGAAGCAGCAGCAGACCCCATTACATACCCTGACATACCCAGGATCTGTTCCACATTCCTGGCGGCTTCCAGTAGACCAGCAAAGGTGGGGTAGCGTACATTGCTCATTACCCTTCGAATTTCCAGATCAAGACCAGCCTCAAACCTGGTCACTTTTCTTTCCTCAGTATCCACCTGATGTGGCGCGAACAAACTCAGCCTCGTGAACTCTACCGCATACTGGGACACAGATTTAGTCCCCTGAATCAACGTCATAAACTTAGCTTCTAGTCTTCGGCGCTCATCGGCCGGGCAGTATTGCTGAGTGAAAATTTCAGTAAACTCAGCCCATGTCATTACAACAACCTTCTCCATTGTTAATGCATTCATCATCGAATTCCACCACATTATTGCGTCTTTGGTGAACATGGCAGTAGCGAACCGGACCATATCCTTCTCAGCACAATCGCTGATTCGGAAAGTCCTTTCTGTAGCTGTTATCCACTCCAATGCAGTAACAGCATCACCCAACCCAGTAAATTCAACTGCTCCATTTCCCTTGAAATCTTTAAACCGACAACCTCTGGGCTTGTTAGATGGCCCAGTGTTGTCATCTTGCTCGTCATTGTTTCCCTCTCTTTCCTTATTCTTCCTTTTCTCTTCTCTTCGCTTAGCCTCGGCCTCATCTCGAGCCCGAAACTGATCTTGTATCATCCGATTTTGCTCAGCCATCATGGCTAGCATCATTTCTCTCGTCTCTTCTGGTGTCATTCCTCCTCCAGACATGTTCTGAAATATAAAACATATAACTTGTTTAGTAACATGTCATTTATTTAGAGACACTACCCATTTGTCCCTTATGATAATCATTGTCCTGTGATTACTAGATCGTAACCTATCTTAGTTTAGATCATTACTTAATATCACTACATATCATCACTTAATGTTTGAGACCAAGACCTCACGGACACTTGAATCTCAAACTACTTCTCTGATACCATACGCTGTGACACCCTTGCCACATTAACCACCATTTTCCATTCACCCAGGATTAATCACCATCAAACAGTTATATAATGATCTAATAACTTAATTTAAGTGCGGAAGCATAAAATACGAAATAAAATAATACAAACTTGTGCCCAACACACTACGGTGCTACGTATGTTACATTTCTAAGTCTACAATCTCAAAAGCATTACATCATCCCCAAATTTATTACAACAGTAATTCCATAAACCAAATACCAAGTTTAACGGTAGAAATCTTCAAATACTTCAACAAACGTCCTAGATAGATGGTCCCGCAGTGGATTTCCCTTTTCCTGTAAAAATATAACAACTGAAGGGGTAAGCGAATTGCTTAGTGAATACCATACGTACTCAAAGTACGCAAACCCGAGCCGCAGCTCCTTCGAGCTGACACTCGGCATAAGAAAACCAACCATCTGAGGCAGACATTACATCGGGGATGACTTACTGTCTATCTTGACCACAGAGGTGTCAAACTCTTGGTCATATAGCACAGTAACATCAGAGTACAGATGCGACCACACAGGTCCATCAAAAGGATGCACAACAAATGAACGGACATGCAACAAGTATGAATGTGCATCAATACATATACGCAAGTTAGTAGAGTGCCAAACGAATATGATACAACATGCCTCAGCAGGCAATGCAAACATAAAGCAGATGCAGCAATGTTAAAATCAAAGGTACTCACAGTGGGGCGTTATTAACCTTATCCAAATTTTATTTCTCCTCGGGCTTTCAACCGGATCACAAAGTACCCCACTGTGGGTTAAACAACACCACAAGGGACCTGTTAAATCAGTTGTAACAACACATTATGTCAATTATGTAAGGTCTACCTAACACAGATCTATCTAGACGCGGACGGTAACAACACTCACCAGGAACACGGAGACTATCAACGAGCTGTACGAACTACACAAGAACGCACCTACCAGAAGATTCTCTCCGAAAGAACACTAAGACCGATGATAAACTCGAAATCGCTTTCTGCTTAATCACTCTCGAACTCTGCAAAAAGTCTGATAATATTTCGAGCCTATCCCTAATTATAGAGGCTAATTCGAGTCTGACATGGGCCAAACTCGAATCTGGCCCAAGGCCCATTCGAGTTTGTCCTCACTGACACTCTCGAATCTGCCTCATCACACACATTCGAATCTGTCCAGGATTACATTCGAATCTGACATAGATTCGAATGTCAATCCTTATAGAATTCGAATCTGACTAACTTGTATTTGAAACTTATGTTATTAGCTTATGCTTGAATTAATCTTTGAACTTTATGTTTAAACTTCTTGTAATATATTACATCAAGTTCAAACACACAATCAATAACTGTCAAACATATATAAACATATATATCAAACACTCGTTAATTCCCAATACTTTGAATATTATTTAAACCAAAATGTTAGATTGCTTAGACTGCTATCGTCACACAGGGTGTACCAACAGACTCCCCCTTAACGATAGCTTCTAACTAATTACATCTTTGGTTGAGTACTAGATCTATAGATACTACTACATGAGTATATACCAGCATCTATACATACTCTGACAACCTTTTGGAACTTTCTGGCTTCAGATCTCCATCCTTCATGAAAGAAGATATGTTGACCATGAAGCTTCTTCAGATCTTCCTTAGACAGATTCATCAGATGCAGAGGATCATATACTCCATGATGGCTTCAGCAGTTTCATTATCCAGGTACCACCACTTCATGTTGAACAAAATATCTTGAGGCATCTTCTTCATTGGCACCCTTCTTAAGCATTTGACAGGCTTATAAACCATTTTCGCCCATGGTCGTCCTGTATGCGGATCTATCCTTGAAGAATCCTCAACCCTTTTTCCAGAGCTTGGTTTGAGTCTCTCAAACCTATCGGATCTCCCTTCTCGTCTGACTATCTTCGCGATCACTTTAGCATAGGGATCATTTCCGATGTTGATTAACTCTTTCCATGCCAGCTCCTTCACCTCTACCTTCGGCAATGTATTGAACACTTTAAGCTTGCGCCTTAGGTATTGGAGACCATCTCTCCTCTTTAGAATAAAAAGCTGCAGTTCTCTATCGAAGAACCAGCTAATAATACCTCAAGAGAAGTTTTCTGCACCTGGAATTCTCATCGTCTTCTTTATCTTCGGCTCAGTCTTCTTCTCTTCCTTTCGGAACCAAAGATTTAGCAATTCAGCTCTGCTCGGCTCTCTTTCAGCCTCTTCCATTTCTGAATCATCTACCGAGGCCACTTTGATGTCATCAATATCTATCACATGTTGTTCAGTATGCTCATATAGTTCTGTGACCGGTTGAGATTGAATGAATACTTCGTTTACATTATCGTCGTCATCTATCACAACCTCCACATCAGATCTCCAATCGGCTACATCTTCTGGCACAAACTCACCCTCTTCCAAATCCTCCACATCATCTTCAAAATCAAAATCCAAATCTAATGGCTCTTCATCAATATTCATCAATGCGTCAATTATCTCATGCACTTGACTTTCTGAGACCTTTGATGAACTAGCCTCACCTTCTTTAGCTCCAGATTGACTCGGCTCCCCCTGAGTCTGAGCATCCTGAGCAGCAGAAAAATCTACTGGCTCATTCTGTCTTTGTGTGCTGGGATCATTGCCATTTCCATCTTCATTATCATCATCATCATCCTCCCTGCGCACTTCTTGATCACGACACGGTGTCTCCCCCTGAGCCTTTATATTTTTCAGTAATTGCTCAATTAGGGAGCGCATCGACCTTATCTCAGCTGCTTGATCAGCGACAAAAGATTTTAGCTCCAAGTTCTCTTCCTGTACTTTGTCCACAATCTTTTTCAGTTCGGCATTCTCATTGTCCAGATTTGCATTGTGCTTTTGAATCTCACCGATTGCCGTTGTTAGGCCTAAGATCTGGATCTGTTGGAAGTCAACTCGATCTTTTAGCTGCAAAAACCTTTGATTTTCTGTGTATGTGGATGAGGTGGATGGGATGGATTGAATTGGAGTTGGAATGATCGGTGATGGGATATACGGTTCAGCATGTGGTGGTGATGGTGGTATGGTGGATTGAGTAGGTGGAGGTTGGACTGTTTCAGGCTGTGCTACTGAAGCGGAAGTAGCTCCTTGCATAAAGCGATGACGCTTAGCCCTTTGCCTCGTCACTAATGGTGCAACCTCTTCTACTTCGAAATCAGAGTCATCAGACTCTCTTGATGCTCTCCGCCTTGAACCTTCTTCAGTTACTACCAATCTCGACCCATAAGTTCCTATCTGAACTGTTGGTTCGGCTGTAACCGACTCTGGACAGTCAACCTCTATTTCTTCCATATCGCCCGACTCGGTTGCTGACGATGACACATCATTTCCTGTCGGCTCAGGTTGATATTCCTCAACTTGCCTAAAAACATCTTCTTCTCCTTCTGGAGGCTCTAGTAATTGATCAACCAGCTGAGCAGTTATTTCTTCATTTGCATGAGGCCCAGAAGCCCAGATTTCTTCCAATGTTTGGGCTATCTGCTCAGATTCTGGTGCGGCACTTGAAGGCCCTGCTTCTTGTACCTCTGGCTGTTGACTTGTAGAAGGCCTAGTTGCCTGAGTTTGACTCGCGGATGTTCTTTGGCGTCTCCTTTTTGCTGAGCGCGTGGTTGTTGTTGTCGTTGTTGTGGCTGTTGAAGCTGAACTTCTACTTCACCTGCCCAGTTGGCATTATCTGGTGCCACAAAGTTCCTGTCTATAACTGCTCCAAACAACGGTCGCTCGACCGGAACTGCCAACCTTCCTCTGTGCGCAGAACAGTCAGCGAAAATCCTTTTATCCATGACCGCCACACTCTGAATCTCATTTAACTGCGACAAATTAGGCAAAAAGTGCCGGATGAGCATCATTATAAAACGAGGATATAGAAGAAATCTTTGCTGCTCTGGAGCCGTTATTTGATGAACGAACTCCGAGAAAAACATCTCTGAAAAGCTGAATTTCTGATTATAAACCAACGCAATTATCCCAGATTGGATCTTTGATACGATATAATCAAATCCTGCTTTCTTGGCTGCGAAGCACAACATGAATACGTGCGCCAAAAATCTCCACTGCCCAATAAGCCCGCTCTTCATGTAAGATGTCTTCGTAACATCTAAACTATATCCCATTCTCAGAAAAGCAGCTTGCCTAATACTTAAGGGAAAGTCAATAGGCCCATTTTCTTCTTCTTGAGAACCTAGCTGCAGAACCTGACGCAGCATATCAGCAGAAAAGACTAGCGGCTGTCCAGCTATTCTAGTCCTTAGAACTGTCGGGGTGACAGTGCAATCAACTTGCAAATGCTCGTAAAACTGCCGTACATATGGAATAACAATCTGAATGTTATGAGACAAAGCAAAAGCAATCCTAGACTCTACTAGGAAATCCAGCATCTGACGAAAACCCTGCGCCTCAGGGATATAATGATCAGGGGGAATGACCATAGGCACGAATACTCTATCAGCCATATCTGCACAATAGATAAAATATTAGAATTATTAAAAATCAATAAACTTGCTTAAATTCAAATTTGTTTTATTTTGAACTTGTTTAAGTACAAAATCCAACACAAATGAATTTCTACAAGTTTAATTAAATTTAAATTCAAATAAAATTACAGATTCGAATAGACAGATTCGAAGACACTCTATTTCGAGTTTGATGACAGATTCGAATGTAATGCTCTTCTCGAGTTTACTGACAAACTCGAGAGTGTTCATGAACAGATTCGAAATGTCGGCCCAACTCATCACCAAATTCCAAAAATTTAACCATTTTGGACTCGGAAAATCACATTCATTATCCCTACTTGGTTCTAATCTCAGACATTTGCATTTAATTTGACTCTTTATCGGTCCAAACTTTGTAATTTTGGAAAACACGATTTCGACCCATAAACCTTCAAAAATCGGTGATTTTGGCTTAAATGGTGAGTAAGACTACTCAAATCTTGTACAATCCAGTTGTTTATACCTAGATCTAGAAGTAGAATCGAACCACCAAGCAAGAGACTCGACAAATAGTTGTCTTTAGTGAAATCGGTAGACTCGAGAGAAATAGATTCGAGATCGCCAGATAGATTCGAGGAGCAGATTCGAAAACAGATAAGAGTAATGACAATTACTGTTAAGCTATTTATAACACCTACCTTCGAATCTATGGCCAATGTCGAATCTACTGACAGATTCGAGACCACCCATTATCGAGTCTAAACTAAACTCGAATTACCCAAAACACTTAGAAAATTTCGAAAATTTTGAAATAAATTCAACTTTTTCAACCTTATTGTGTAACGGAATAAACTATGCCAAATATTTTACCCTAAGCACAAGATTTTCACGCAATGGTTTATTTTATCCAACTATGAATGCACCCTCAGTAATTTTTGACCTTTTTCCTAAGTAAAAAATAAAATAAAATAAAATAAAATAATCTAAGATAATATAAAATAAAATAAAAATAAAAATAAAATAAGTAAAAAATAAAATTTTAAAATTTTGACCAAAAATTTAACTTAGACTTAAACTATACTTATTAAAATTTACAACCTATGCTAAACACTTAACAAAATAATTTTGATGAGCATAGTCAAAGAAATGTTCAATCAGATAGCGGTGTCAGATACTCACTTTCAGTACTTAAACTTTCACACTTTGGAATTTTTGATTCCTTTGATTGTTTGTCGTGAAATACCCATTTAGCCGATTGTTGGTATTTTACCCCTTTAAACATGCTACATTTCGGAATATCCTTTGGCATTTTTATTTATCATGAAATTATCTTACGTGACTCAGACATAGACATACTTTTATGATCAAGGCATACAGACAAAGATTCTAAGTTGTTGGTATTTGCAAACTTTCTTTAAAAGACAAACATCGGACACAGGTCTGTATTTTCATACAACAAAGTGTCTTAGTTTGACTTACGGTTTATTTTAAAGCTAGCAAGACAGCGGTGACAGGTCTGTACCGACGTACAACAGAGCGACTTATCTTGCTAACCCGAATCTAAACAGAGGCAACAGGTCTGTACTTACGTACAACAGAGTTACATGTTTTCGACTCTCAATTTTGTATGATTTTTCTATTCTTTCCATTTTAAGATGTATTTTATGTTGTTATACATCCCCAGAAAGTTTGCATACCTCATTTAGACTCAAAGTTTGTATGTCTTGTACATAAAAATTAAGACCGATTGGTCATACATCTAAGTTAGTGACACGTTTGACTTTTTCTTGAATATTTTATTGGCCTTGAGACTCCCTATATGTATTATGCCTACCAACACATCAAACTAAAATAAAGTTTAACACTTAGAATTTTAAGTGCATTATGTGTGAAAGCCTAAACACTTAGAGTTTGTAACGACTGTGCTAATTTTCGTCACTTTGAACCTATGTATCAAAGACTTAACTCTTTTTCTGATATTCTCTTTTTTTGTATTTTTATGATTTTCTCTCTTTTTTCTTTTGTTTTTCATAAGAAATAGCAATAAAAGAAGATAACCTACTAACTTACTAAAAATAGAAACTATCCTAAATTAGCAGACTTACCATAAAAAGAAAGAAATACTACCTCTATAAAAGGAAATAAACTACCACTAAGGTCAACTTACTCTGGGTTGCGCATTCCATTTAGTTGAATTAAATATTCAAACCGTGACTTATCAAATGCTTTGGTAAACAAATCACCATTATTATCGTCCGTTGCCACTTTTACCAATTTGATTAAGTTCTTTTCAGCACAATCACGAATAAAATGATGCCTTATGTCTATGTGCTTTGTTTTACTGTGTTTAACTAGATTATTAGTTATAGCAATTGTAGATTGATTGTCTATCCTAATGGGAGTTTGAGTGTAAGCCAAACCGTAATCCCGCAATTGTTGTTGTATCCACAGAACCTGTGAGCAGCAACTACCAGCAGCAACATACTCGGCCTCGCACGTTGACACGACTACCGACGTCTGTTTCTTGCATTGCCAGGATACCAATCTCCCTCCTAGGAATTGACAACCTCCAGTTGTTGATTTGCGCGTCAAGCTGCATCCTCCGTAGTCAGAATCCGTGAATGCCTCCAACTCTAGATCTCCCTCCGCGTGATACCAAAGTCCCAGCTTCGGTTTCGACTTGAGGTATCGTAGAATCCGCTTCACAGCTTTCATGTGCATCTCCTTCGGATTAGCTTGAAACCTAGCACAAATACACACAGCAAACATGATGTCAGGTCTTGAAGCAGTTAAATACATAAGTGATCCAATCATGGCCCGATATAACGTCGGATCCACATCGGCATCACTTTCAGTACCCGGTCCGAGATTGTGATTCACTTGAATCGGCGTGCTGAAATGGGCAGTCAGTTTCGTTCCTTCCATCCCGAAACGTTCCAATATGTCATAGACATACTTCGTCTGATGGATAAACATCCCTTCCTTCTTCTGGTCAACTTGTAACCCCAAAAAGAAAGTTAACTCTCCCATTGCACTCATCTCGAATTTCGACTTCATCACCTTCTCGAAATCCTTGCACATCTGTTCGTCTGATGATCCAAAAATGATATCATCGACGTACACTTGTACCAAGATAAAATGTTCTCCCTTCCTCTTAACAAACAGAGTACTATCTATCCTACCCCTTTCAAACCCGTTTTCTAATAAATGGTTGGATAGAGTCCCATACCACGCCCTTGGTGCTTGATGCAATCCATATAGAGCCTTATCTAAACGATATACTCTATCTGGATATTTTGGATTTGTAAATCCGGGCGGTTGTTCTACATACACCAGCTCCTTCACTTTCCCATATAGGAAAGCACTCTTCACATCTAGTTGATAGACCTTAAAGCCCTTGAAGGAGCCAAAAGCCAGAAACAACCTAATGGCTTCCAGCCTTGCTACTGGCGCAAACACCTCATTGTAATCGATTCCCTCCTCTTGGTTGAAACCCTTTACAACTAACCTAGCCTTGTTGCGCGTGACTATACCTCGATCGTCTCTTTTGCACTTAAAAACCCATTTGGTTCCTATGGCAACTTCCCCTCGAGGTAATGGAACTAACTCCCACACTTCTAGTTTCCTAAACTGCGAGAGTTCTTCCTGCATCGCTTCAACCCAGGAGTTATCCTTAAGTGCCATTTGCACATTCTTAGGCTCTACTTGCGATATGAAACACGAATAGAGACAAGTATGATATGCCTCGGAGTCGTTTATCATCGACAACAACACAGTGTTGTTACTTAAACTACTCCTAGTCCTCACACCCTCATTGGGATTTCCTATGATGCTTTCTATAGGATGATTCTTGTTGATCCTAGAGGTCTCTATTTCGTCAACTCTTAGATTATCTCCTAAGTTAGATCCTATTTCACCTAATGGGGGAACTTCCTCAGATTCTACATTTTCCTCCTCGTGGACATTTTCCTCAGAGTTGGAATTTGTTGCCTGAGTTTGGTTCTCAGTTGTAGGTGCTTCTGGATCAGCGACTTCTGGAGATCCATCTTCAGTCGTAGTAGGGTCAGATGTGGATTGAAATGTAGTCCTCGGAAAGGTATGACCATCGTCATTCAGATGCAGCGTCGCCATGTCCTTTTCGATTGTACCTGCATTTTCATCCAAAGGAATGTTAAATGACTCAAATAATTTATCATAGTCAAATATCCATTCCGGACCTGTTTGGGGTTCATGTGTATAACTTGTGACTTCAATGTTATACACAATTTCCACAGTACCATTTGTTTTGTTAAAAACCCGTTTGTTTGGTGAGTTCGGCACATAACCTAGGAAGTATCCTTCGTCAGCCTTTTCACCAAACTTCGGTTGATGTTTTGTACGCAATAAAGTGCATGGTACCCCAAACGGTTCGAAGCCAGTTAAATTAGGTGGCCGTTTATTCAAAATTTCATAACAGGTTTTGTTCAAAGATTTGATAGTTAGGACCCGGTTTAAAATGTGACATGCGGTATTCACAGCCTCCCCCCAAAACATGGTAGGAAACTTTGAATCCGACAACATAGTCCTAGCTGCCTCAATCAATGTCCTGTCTTTACGTTCAGCCACCCCATTTTGTTGAGGCTCATATGGTGCACTAAATTGATGCACTATGCCCTTTGATAGGCAATATACACCAACTACGAATCCTTTTAACCCCTGTTCCGTAGGAATTCTCCACTTGGTCTAAGAACCCGATGAGCTTGGAAGCCGTCTCGTCCTTTGTACCTAGAAAGAAAACCCAAGAAAATCGTGAGTAATCGTCAGTGATAACCAAACAATACCAACTACCTCCGATACTCCTTTTGTTGATTGGCTCGAAGAGATCCATATGCAACAAATCGAATGTAGAGGTTATGGAGTTCTGCGTCTTGGACTTGTGTGTCTTCTTATGTTGTTTGCCCTTCTTGCATGGTAGACACTTGTCCTCGAACTGAAAACTCTTCATAGGCACACATTGCACCAATCCATTTTTCGTTATGTAGTTCATTTTTCTTAGGTGCAAGTGAGCCGTGCGTCTGTGCCACAACACTGATTCCGTCTCCGAAGCTTTGGTTAACAAACAGATTGGCCCTATCGAAGTCTCCGGCTTGTTCATATCAAGCATGTACAAGTCATTCTTCCTTGGTGCCCGCATCAATACCCATTCTTCAGGAATCTTGAATCCCGGTTTTAGCACTAACGCTTCAGTGTCAGTGAACAACATTGAATTCTTCTTGTCACAGATTTGAGATACACTAATGAGATTGTGAACCAGTTTATCAACGTGATAAACTTGGTCCAACTTGATCGTCCCATTAGTGACCACTCCGGTACCCGTGATGTTTCCTCCTTTATTTCCCGCGAATGATTCGAATCCCCGATTCCCACCCTTGAAGTCTGTAAGGAGACTTCTTTCCCCTGTCATGTGCCTGGAGCATCCACTGTCGACGAACCATTTATTGTTTGGACCTGTGGTAATCTCCTGCACATGAAAGAAAAATAGGTTAGTTATCACGGGGAACCCAAGCCATAACTGACTTGGTTATACCATTCTCGTCCACATACTTAAACTCTTTCAAATACCCATCTCGCCTTTCAGGTGACTTGGGTCGTTGAGCAGGAGTTTGTTGTAGTGCCGAGTGATGTAAATTCACTCTTTACCTTTGAGTAGGCATTTGTTGTGGAGCTCTTGAATAATTCCTGTTATATTGCATTTCAGATTGTGATCCCTGAGCTCTAACCGGTGTGTGATGTCTAATAGGAGTGTGTGACCTAACCGGAGTGTATGCTCTATATTGTTGTTGAGGTCCAGACCTAGATTGATTTACGACTTTATTCGGTGAGTTAGTCCTAACCACTTCCTTTGGTCCAACCTTTACCGGTACTTGTTTCACAACTTGTTTTGGTGTAGCCTGCACAGTTTTCTCGGTACTCTGAGAACTACTAGTGCTCGCCACACTGGTTGAGGGCTTAACTGGTGTTGGCTTTCCTGTCTTAGGTGTAACTTCAGGTTTCCTAAGCGGACAGTTAGAAGCAACATGCCCCTTTTCATGACATCTAAAGCAGGACATCTTATCTATGGACTTCTTGTGTGTGCCCTTAGACTTAGGTGTCTCACTAGTGTCTTGGTCCTTTGGAACATCTACTGCGACTGGTTCATCGTACTGATCATTAAAATCAATTTTATGTTTTCCTGCAGATTTTTCACTGGAGGAAGACACAAATTTGACTTTCTTAACCTTGACGGTGGTGTCAGTCACCTTAGGTGTATTTTCTATTACTGGCTCAGGTATTGGTGTAGGTATGTCCTCTAAGTCTACTGATTTATCAGTTTTCTCCTGAGGTTGAGGCACGTAGTTTGCATTAAAAGGTGGAGAAATTTCATGAAATCCTAGACCTACAAGCTTTTTAGATTGGCGTTGAGCGTCTAAAACTTTCCCTAGGTTCAGGCTTGAATTCCTAAACTTTTCTAACTTACTATTAGCCTCTGCTACCTTCACCTTTGTTTCAGCTAGCTCTACTTCTTTTGTCTTAAAATCTTTGGTTAAGTCCTCTACGTGCTCATACATCAGTTCTAATCTTATGCACTGCTCACTCAGCTTGTCCGTTAGAACTATGACATCTTGGGCATCAGCTTGAAGTTTGTCCTTAAGATCTTGCTTAATGTCGTTCAGGCTAGCGTTATCAGCTTTTAAAGACTCATTTTGAGCAGTTATGGTTTTATGTGATTCTAAGACTAGATTTAACCTATCGTTAGAAGTAACACATAACACACATAATTCATGAAAAAGAGAGTAAGTCAGACTAACCTTTGTGTTCTCAGATTCCATGTTGGCCATTTGAGCGGCAAACTCCAGAAGCGTCTGATCATTCGTCTTCTCCACCCACATCGGACTGCTGTCCCTTGTGGTCTGCTCTTCCCCTTCACATCCATTTTCCGTGACTTCAGCCATAAAAGCCCGAGCATTTGATTCTGGATGTGAGCTCCAGTCGTAAGTACCATCCAGCTGTCTGTCTGATGTGACATTTGATAGTAGACCAGCTAGATTGGCTTGACCGGCAGATGAACTCGGAAGGTATCTCTGTTGAGACTGACTCTGAAACTGTCCATGATGCTGGTTCTGCCCTTGGTATGTATCTACCTTCGGTCTCTGACATTCTCTGGCGAAGTGTCCCAGACCATGACAGTTGTAGCATTTGACTTTGGACTTATCAAAGCCAATCCCCTTATTGTTCATCGTCAAATTCCTCCCAGTTCTTTTGATGAATCTTTTAACCCGTTGGGTTACCATGGCCAGTTGCCATTTTAGATCCATTTCCTCAAGATCGTCAGGGTCGACCTGATCATAGTCTTCATCCCAGAGAGCAGGATCGTTTATTTTCCCCTGAACGCAGTTCCCGTACGCGGCCACAAATGAAGAAAGCAAGTTCAAATGTTCTTCCGCTGATTTTGCGCTCATGGGCATCTTAGAGTAGCCCTGAGATGTTGATGCCTGAGTTGCTTGAGGTAGCTGTTCTTCTGATCTTCCCAACCCTAAGAACGCTCTGTTCAGTGTGTCATCAGTCTCTGCTGGTGACGACGTTTCTCCGGTGAAAAACGCTGTAGCAGTCTTCAGATCAGCTGTTGCTGAAGGTTTTGTTGATTTTCCAAAATACATCGCTGGATTCTGGACTTGTTCGTAATCCGTTTCGGCCTGCAGTAGCTCGAAATGATAAGCTCGCAACGTTCCCACAATATCCTCCAAAGACTGGGTATAATACTTATCCTCATTAAGCGTTATCATTGCCACATACATAGCCCATTTGGCTGGTAAGGCATCAAGAAGCTTATTGTTCTTCTCAGTGTCATTATACTCAATCCCGTGACTTTCAAGCTCCGTCAATAGATGATAAAAGCGGGTGATAGTATCATCCAGCTGTTCATCCTTCAACGCCTTGAAAATTGCAAACTGTTGTTTCAACAGCTCCATGCGCTTCCTTCGAACCCTAGGATTACCCTCACACCTCTTTTCTAGCGTCTCCCAAAGTTCCTTAGATGTCTTTTGAGTCCGAAATGTGTGTAGTATATCCTGAGGCAATGCCATTCGAATTATCGAAAAAGCTCTGTTCTCGGCTTCATACAGTTTCTTATCATCCTCCTTCATCATTTGGTATGATAAGACTCTCTGACGGCCTTCAACTTCAGAACTAGGTGGAATGTATCCTTCGTCAATACATACCCACATGCGCATGTAATTGAAACGCACAAAATCGGCAAAACAATCTTTCCACCAATAATAATCCTCGAGTTTCATCAGCTTAGGTGGAGTATTAGCCTTTCCGACCTCGTGATCCATTTCCAGAAACTTTTGAAGATTTGACATTGTTTCAAAAGTAATTGAATTGAACTTATTTAATTTAATTCGAAACTAATTTGAATTAATTCTTTCGAATCTAGGTAGATTCGAATATAATTAAATTTGAATTTATTTGGGATTAAATTTGATTAAGTTTTGTAATTCAATTAAATTCGAAACTAATGACAGATTCTAAAGTCTCCAAACTCGAAGGTCAAGGAAAACTCGAACACACAGTAGATTCGAAGCCCTATTCGACTCTAGTCCAAATTCGAATCAAACTCGAATGTCAGCAGATTCGAGAACCTTTTCGAAACTAGCACAAACTCGAATTAAACTCGAAACAGTGTTTATCAAACTCGAAAGGAGCGGATATGGCTAGACTCGAGACTAAGAATAACCTTAATTACCCCTAACAGATTCGAGCGCCGCAAACTCGAAAAACGGCTAATACTTCGATTTCTTAACGTTTTGCAGATTAAATCAATATTTTTCCAACGAAAAATAATGATTTCGATCAAAAACGTGAAAAAGACGAAGTATTTCCCGGATGATAATTTGCTAAGCTCGAAGAACACGAAAAACACGAAGATGAGAGAAAAACCGTCCAAAAGCGTCAAGAAACCTAGGATATATCTTGATGAACACGAAGAACACCAAGAACACCCCGTAGGCTCTGATACCACTTGTAAGGTCTACCTAACACAGATCTATCTAGACGCGGAACCGTCAACGAGTGCGGAATCCTCGTTAACGGGTAGACGGTAACAACACTCACCAGGAACACGGAGACTATCAACGAGTTGTACGAAGTACACAAGAACGCACCTACCAGAAGATTCTCTCCGAAAGAACACTAAGACTGATGATAAACTCGGAATCGCTTTCTGCTTAATCACTCTCGAACTCTGCAAAAAGTCTGATAATATTTCGAGTCTATCCCTAATTATAGAGGCTAATTCGAGTCTGACATGGGCCAAACTCGAATCTGGCCCAAGGCCCATTCGAGTTTGTCGTCACTGACACTCTCGAATCTGCTTCATCACACACATTCGAATCTGTCCAGGATTACATTCGAATCTGACATAGATTCGAATGTCAATCCTTATAGAATTCGAATCTGACTAACTTGTATTTGAAACTTATGTTATTAGCTTATTCTTGAATTAATCTTTGTTTGAACTTCTTGTAATATGTTACATCAAGTTCAAACACACAATCAATAACTGTCAAACATATATAAACATATATATCAAACACTCGTTAATTCCCAATACTTTGAATATTACTTAAACCAAAATGTTAGATTGCTTAGACTACTATCGTCACACAGGGTGTACCAACAAATTACTTGTTTAATTCGGTAAAACCAAATTTTACAACATTTGATCCCTATTTCGGATTCAAGATAATTTCGAATCCCATTTCGAACCATAGCTAAATTCAAACCTCAACTAAGTTTGAACCCATCTCAGGTTCGAACCTAATCCTTTGAGTAATTTTTGTTATTTTATGCGATGCCTATGTTTTTCATTCAATATATTCGAGATTGTGGACAATTTATATGCATCAAATTCGAATTTGGGGGGTTAAAGTCGAACCCCAGGGTTAAAGTCGAACCCCATTCTCGACTTTAGGGTTAAAGTCGAACCCTATCTCGAATTTAGGGACTAAATTCGAACCCTATGTTGTTAAACTCGAATACATACTCGATAGTACAAAAATCGAGTTTGTTCTTGCATTTCGACTTTGTTCTTGGCATTCTCGAATTTGTTCATATATACAGCTTAAATCATACATTTCTAAGTCCAAAAACACAAATATGATACGTATTAAGCCTAGTTTCGATTCCATTATACATACTCTATCATATTCTAGTTAAAACTCAAGCTAAATTAGCTCTAAATCACATAAAAATGATAAACTCGAATGCATATCTTCAAAACCGAAAATGTAATAGCCTAAAAGGGTCGATTCTTACCTCAATTCGTACGAAATCACTAATGCAACCGTAGATTGTTGTAGTACTCCTCGAGATCTTTCCGATGACGTATAGAACTCGATAATCGGCCGGTCGGTTTGGGGGAAAATCTAGAGAGAAGGTAGAGAGAATTCTAGAGAGAGAAAGTAGAGAGAGAGTAAATGTGGAATGAATGGCTTTTTGGCCTTTTTATTCAACTTTCATCATTTTTGCACATTTCACTCCTCAACTTATCCGGTTCCATATAATACTAATTTATGCTTAGTTTTATCATCACTAACTTTTATAATTCAAAATACTCCATAATAATAATTATTAATCCTCAAACTTCATAGCTTCTTAAAATAGCAACCAACTTTGATCAAAATACAATTTAACTTAAATCACAAATTTTAAACTAATAACCTCAAATACATAAATTTTATCATCAGGATGTTACACAAGCTGATGAAGTTGGAAGATTATTACTGGTGGAAGGATAGGTTTGCCGAATTTGCCAGATTTAATGATATGCAGATGTGGATCTGTATCGACGAGGGATACATTCCACCTACTCACGAGTTCGAAGGTCGTCAGCGAGTCCTTACTTATCAGAAGATGAAGGATGACGACAAGAAACTTTATGAGGCAGAAAGCAGTGCGTTTTCAATTATCCGCATGGCACTTCCTCAGGAAATCCTACACACATTTAGAAATCATCGAACAGCGAAAGAGTTGTGGAATGCACTAGAGAAACGGTGTGAGGGAAATCCGAGGGTTCGGAAAGGTAGAACAGAGATGCTCAAGCAGCAATTCACAATTTTTAAGGCGCTAAAAACCAAATAGCTGGATGAGACTATCACAAGGTTCTATCACCTATTGACAGAGTTAGACAATCACGATGTCGAGTATCATGAATTAGAGAAGATTGAGAAAATT
The DNA here is from genome assembly GCA_020465985.1 of Centrapalus pauciflorus. Taxonomy (NCBI): domain Eukaryota; kingdom Viridiplantae; phylum Streptophyta; class Magnoliopsida; order Asterales; family Asteraceae; genus Centrapalus; species Centrapalus pauciflorus. The sequence continues at coordinate 392,912 of JAANYP010008336.1, forward strand.
CTGGATGCTTTACCAGCAAAATGGGAGATGTACGTAGCACTGATAAAGCATGATGAAGAGAAATATGAAACTCTAACTCTAGAAGGAGTCATAGGAACGCTGAGGGCTTAGAACTTTCAGTTGCTCAAGAAGGAACGGGAATATGATCAAGTACATGATTCGGACATGTATTTTGGGAAGTCCAAACCTTCAATCGCAAGTGAACTAAAGACAGCTACAGCATTCTACACGGGTGAAGCGTCAACTCCAGTAGAAGTAGACGACTCAGGGAGCCGGGCTTTCTTAGGGTATTCAAAACCGGAAGAAAAGCCAACTCATTCAGCATCTACGTCTCAAGGATACTCAAGGATGCCAATGAGCGCAAAATCCGCTGAAGATCATCTGAATCTTTTGACTTCATTTGTCGCCGCGTACGGCAATGGCGTTCAAGAGAAAATCAACGATCCTGCGTTATGGGACGAGGACTACGATCAAGTAGATCTTGATGATTTAGAGGAGATGGATCTTCAATGGCAATTGGCCATGGTGACTCAGAGAGTCAAGAGATTCATAAAACGGACAGGCAGAAATCTGAATGTTAGCAACAATAAGATTGGATTCGACAAATCCAAAGTTAAGTGCTACAACTGCCAGGGGTTAGGACATTTTGCTCGAGAGTGTCAAAGACCCAAGGTGGAAAACTTTCAGAATCAATCTCAAGGAGATATCAGCCTGTTAATTTGAGAAATCAAGCGAACATCGCTGGTCTGTTAACCAACATATCATCTGACAGACAGCTTGATGGAACGTACGATTGGAATACACATCGAGAGACAAATGCTAGACCCTTCATTGCTGAATTAACAGAGTCTGAGGATGTCAGAGCAGAGGAAGAAACAGAGGACAGACACCAGAATGATACAAGTCCTATGTTAGTGGAGAAGTCAGAAAATCAGACAGTTCTAGAGTTTGCCGTGCAGATGGCTAACGTAGAATCTGATCATACAAAGGTAATTCTGAACTTTTCTACATTCCGTGATTTATGTGTTTTATGTGCTACTTCTAACGATAGACTAAATTTAGTGCTAGAAACACATAGTAATCTAACTGCTCAAATTGAATCATTAAAATCAGACAATGCTAGCCTCCTAGATATCAAAGAGGATCTTAGGAATAAGCTAAAAGCAGATGCTCAAGACGTAATCGTTCTAAAAGACAAACTAAGTGAGTAGTGTGTCAGGATAGAAATGATGTATGAGCATGTTGAGGCTTTAACCAAAGACCTAACTATTAAAGAAGTAGAGCTAGTTGAAGCAAAGGTTAAGGTTGCAGAGGTAAATAGTAAATTAGAAAAGTTTAGGAATTCCTCACTGAATCTAGGGAAAATCTTAGATGCACAGCGTCAGTCTAAGAAACCTGTAGGTTTAGGGTATAAGGAAAGTCCTCCACCTTTTAATGATAACTATGTGCCCTAGCCTCAGGATAAAACTGATAAACCAGTTGAGTCAGAGGTAGTAACTGAACCTGTATCCTAGTCTGATAAGGAACAAGTAACTAAGGTGACTAATAACAATGCCACGATTAAGAAAGTCAAATTTGTGCAGTCTTCTAGTGATAACATTCTGGGAGAAGCTAAACCTGACTTTAATAATCAGAAAGAAGGAATAGTCACCGTAGTTAAGAAGAAAGAACATGACATTAGCGAGACACCAAAGTCAAAGGGCACTCAGAAGAAGTCTATTAATTAAATGTCTTGTTTTAGATGTCATGAAAGGGGTCACGTTGCTTCTAGTTGTCCATATTGGAAGGTAGAATCTACACCTAATGCTGGAAAGACGGAACAACCTAAACCCTCACCAAGTGTAGCAAGCACAAGTGGTTCTCAACACACAGAGAAAATTGTGCAAGCCACACCAAAACATGTTGTTAAACAAGCACTTGTGTCAGGTAGACCAAATGAAGTGATTAGGACTAATTCACCGAATAGAGTCCCTAATCAACCTAAGTCAGTACCTCAACAAGTCTATAGGAGTACAACACCTAGAAAAGCTTACACTCCAGTTAGGTCACACACTCCTGTAAGACATCAGACACCAGGTAGAGCCCAGGGATATCAATCTGAAATGCCCTATAATAGAAATTACTCGAGGGCTCCGCAGCAAATGCCTACACAAAGGCCAAGAGTGAACTTCAATCACTCTGCACCACAACAGGTTCTCAGTCAAACACCCAAGTCACCTGAAAGGAGATATGGGTTTTTGAAGGAGTTCAAGTATGTGGATGAGAACGGTATTACCAAGTCAGTCATGGCTAGGGTCCCCGTGATAACTAACTTGTTTTCTTTCATGTGCAGGAGCTAACTGCAGGTCTAAACAACAAGTGGTTCGTCGACAGTGGGTGCTCAAGACACATGATTGGGGAAAGGAGTCTACTCAAAGACTTGAAGGGAGGGAACAAAGGTTTTGTATCATTTGTCGGGAACAAAGGAGGAAATATCACTGGAACAGGAGTGATTACTAATGGGACTATCACACTTGATCAAGAATATCACATTGATAGACTTGCTCATAATCTCATTAGTGTCTCTCAGATCTGTGTTAAGAAGAATTCAGTGTTGTTTACTGATTCTGAAGCGTTAGTGCTGAAGCCGGGATTCAAGATACCTGAAGAGTGGGTTATGATGAGAGCCCCAAGGAAGAACGATTTGTACATGCTGGACATGAACATCTCCGATTCTTCAATGGGAACTATCTGTCTATTATCTAAAGCTTCAAAAACCGAATCAGTCTTATGGCACAGACGCATGGCGCACTTGCACCTGAGAAAAATGAATTACATCACTAAACATGGACTGGTGCAAGGTGTCCCAATGAAGAGTTTTCAGTTTGAAGACAAGTGTGTACCGTGCAAGAAAGGCAAACAACACAAGAAGTCAAACAAGTCAAAGACTCAGAACTCTATAACTGCCACTTTCGATTTGTTGCATATGGACCTCTTCGGACCTATTAACAAAATGAGTATAGGTGGTAGTTGGTACTGTTTAGTTATCACTGATGCTTACTCACGATTTTCATGGGTTTTCTTTTTAGGTACGAAGGACGAGACAGCTGCAAAGTTGATTGGGTTCTTAGACCAAGTCGAAAACTCCTATGGGACGAGGGTAAAACGTATCTGGGGTGATAATGGAACCGAGTTTAAAAACACAGTAATTGGTGTATATTGCCTATCTAAAGGCATAGTGCATCAATTTAGTGCACCTTATGAGCCACAACAAAATGGGGTGGCAGAACGAAAGAACAGGACTTTGATTGAGGCAGCAAGGACAATGCTCTCGGATTCAAAGCTTCCTACCATGTTTTGGGGGGAGGCAGTGAATACCGCTTGTCATGTTTTAAATCGGGTCCTTACTATCAAACCATTTAACAAAACCTGTTATGAAGTTCTGAATAAAAGACCACCAAATTTAACTGGCTTCGAACCGTTTGGGGTACCATGCACTTTAATGAAAACAAAACATCAACCTAAGTTTGGTGAAAAGTCTGACGAAGGTTATTTCCTAGGTTATGTGCCTAACTCACCAAACAAAAGAGTTTTTAACAAAAAAAATGGTACAGTAGAGATTGTGTATAATATTGATGTAACAAGTTATACACATGAACCCCAAACTGGTCCAGAATGGATATTTGATTATGATTCATTATTTAAATCATTCAACATTCCTTTGGATGGAAATGCATGTACAATTGAACATGACTTATCATCATTAAATCTAAATGATGACGGTCAAGGTTTTCCAAAGACAAGCATTCCATCAACTTCTGAGCCTACATCGACAGAAGATGGGTGTCCAGCAGAGAATGATTCTGAGTTACCTACAAACGAGAATCAGGCTACTAACTCTAATTCCGAAGACAGTGATCATGAGGAAGAGAATGTAGCATCTGAAGTCGCTCCCCTGATAGCTGAAATAGGATCAAACTTAGGAGATAATCTTAGGGTTGATGAGATCGAAACATCGAGGATTATTAAGGATCATCCGGTTGAGAGCATCATAGGAAATCCAAATGCTGGTGTGAGGACTAGGAGTAGTTTGAATAACAACACAATGTTGTTGTCGATGATTAATGACTCCGAGGCTTTTCACACGCGCCTGTATTCATGTTTCATCTCGCAAGTAGAGTTCGAAGAATGTGCAAATGGCACTGAAAGACAACTCTTTGGTTGAAGCGATGCAAGAATAAGTGTCACAATTCAGAAAACTGGAAGTATGGGAGTTAGTTCCGTTACCTCGAGGAGAAGTTGCAACAGGAACCAAGTGGGTTTTGAAGTGCAAGAGGGATGATCAGGGTATTGTGACTCGCAACAAGGCAAGACTTGTAGTAAAGGGTTTCAACCAAGAGGAAGGAATCGATTACAACGAAGTGTTCGCACCAGTGGCAAGGCTTGAGGCAATCCGATTGTTTCTAGCCTTTGCATCCTTCAAAGGATTTAAAGTCTATCAGTTGGATGTAAAAAGTGCATTCCTGTATGGAAAAGTGAAGGAACTGGTGTACGTTGAACAACCGCCCGGGTTTACAGATCCAAAGTGTCCAGACAGAGTGTATCGTCTTGATAAGGCTCTGTATGGACTACATCAAGCACCAAGGGCGTGGTATGAGACACTATCTACTCATCTTTTGTACAACGGTTTTGTAAGAGGGAGAATTGATAGTACACTGTTTGTGAAGAGAAAGGGTAAACATTTCATCTTGGTACAAGTGTACGTTGATGATATTATTTTCGGGTCATCGGACGAGCAAATGTGCAAAGATTTCGAGAAGGTGATGAAGTCTAAGTTTGAGATGAGTGCTATGGGAGAGCTGAATTTCTTTCTAGGTTTGCAAGTTGAACAGAGGAAGGAGGGTATGTTTATCCATCAGACGAAGTATGTCTATGACATTCTAGAGCGCTTCGGGATGGAGGGGACAAAACAGACTGCTCACTTTAGCACACCGATTCAAGCGAATCATAATCTAGGACCGGGTACAGAAAGTGATACTGATTTGGATCCGACTCTATATCGGGCCATGATCGGGTCACTTATGTATTTAACTGCTTCTAGTCCTGACATTATGATTGCTGTGTGTATTTGTGCTAGGTTTCAAGCCAATCCGAAAGAAATGCATATGAAAGCTGTGAAGCGGATTGTGAGATACCTCAAGTCGAAACCGAAGCTGGGTCTTTGGTATCTCGCGGATGGTGATCTGGAATTGGAAGCATTCACGGATTCAGATTATGGAGGTGCAGCTTGAATCGAAAGTCAACAACTGGAGGTTGTCAGTTCCTTGGAGGGAGGCTGGTATCCTGGCAATGCAAGAAACAGACTTCGGTAGCTGTGTCAACGTGCGAGGCCGAATATGTAGCTGCTGGTAGTTGCTGTTCACAGGTTTTGTAGATACAACAACAATTACGGGATTACGGTTTGACTTTCACTCATACTCCTATTAGGATAGATAACCAATCTACTATTTCTATAACCAATAATCCGGTTAAACACAGTAAAACAAAGCACATAGACATAAGACATCATTTTATACGTGATTGTGCAGAAAAGAACTTAGTAAAGCTGGTAAAAGTGGCAACGGAAGATAACAATGCTGATTTATTCACTAAAGCTTTTGATAAGTCACGCTTTGAGTTGTCAGTTCAACTGAATGGTATGCGTAATCCAGAGTAACTTGACCTTAGTCTATTTTTCTTTCTTTTTATAGTAAGATAGTAGTTAAGTAGAATTTGTTTCCTTTTATAGTAAGTTAGTAAGTTACTTTATTAGCTTATTTATTTTATGAAAAACAGAAGAAAAAAGAGAGAAAACCATAAAAAGCTCAAAAAAAGAGAATATCAGAAAATAGAGTTAAGTCTTAGATGCATAGGTTCAAAGTGACAAAAATTAGCACAGTCGATACAGTCTCTAAGTGTTAAGCTTTCACACATAATGCACCTTAAACTTTAAGTAATATACATTTTCTAGTTCGATGTGTTGGTAGGCATAATACACAATGGGAGTCTCAAAAGCTAATAAAATATTCATGAAAAAGTCATACAACTAACTTAGAAGTATCACCAAATGGTCTTAATTTTTATGTTAGATACATACAGACACTGATTCTAAATGAGGTATACAAATTTTCTGGGGATGTATAGCCACACCAGATACATCTTAATGAAAATAAAAGAAAAGAAAAATCATGATAGTAAGGAAAGAGTCAAAACAAGTCACTTTGTTGTACGTAAGTACAGACCTGTTACCTCTGGTTTGACTCGAGTTAGCAAGATAAGTCGCTTTGTTGTACTTCCGTACAGACCTGTCACCGCTGTCTTGCTAGCTTTAAATAAACATTAAGACAAACTAAGACACTCTGTTGTATGAAAATACAGAACTATGCCTGACGTTTGCCTTTTAAAAAAAATTTGCAATACCGAAAAGTTAAAAATCACTGTGTGTATGCCTTGATCATAAAAGTATGTCTATGTATGGGACACGTAAGGTAGTTTCTTGATAAATAAAAAGGAAAAGGGATATTCCTAACTGTAAAATGTTTAAAGGGAAAATCATACCAACAATCGACTTGGAAAGTATATCACGACAAATAATCAAAGGAATAAAAAATTCCTAAGTGTGAAAGTGTAATACTGAAAGTGTATATTGACACCGCTATCTGATTGAACCTTCTTTGACTTTCTCGCCAAAAATATTCTGTTAGTGTATGTAGTAAAATCTGTAAAAGTATTTTTGAGTAGCTGAAGTTTGAATGTTATTCAAACTTTATTTCACTTAATTTTAATTTTATTTATTTTATTTTATTTTATTCTAAGTAGGAAAAATGTCAAAGTTAGTAGGATGCATGATTGGTTGAATAAACAAATTTTGCATGAAAATCTATTGCTTGGTGTGAATAAGTTTGCAAGGTTTGTAAAATTCCGTTACATGAAAAAGTTGAAAAAGTTGAATTTTATTCAAGGATTTTTCAAAGTTTTCAATTAAATTCGAATTTAAGACATATTCGAATTAATCTTCGAATTTGTCAGTAGTTTCGTATTTAATGTCAAGTTCGAATGAGGTTGGTATAAATAGGTCAACAGTGGACCATTCATTTCACCAACCTTTGATTTTCTTACTTCGAACTTGTGTCCAGGCGAATTCGAACTTGTTCTTCGAACTTACCGATTTCGATTTTATCACTATTTCACGAAGTTTTGCTCGTTTGTTTTCGAATCTACCAACACACTTAGGTATAGTGATCATGATTATGCAAAGTTTGGGTAGTTTAGGACTCAATTATAGCAAAAAAATTGACCTTATTTGAAGCTTTTTGTGTTTTAACTTTGTGGTTTAAAATCACAAGTTTTAACTGGTGAAACTACAAATAAAGTACATATAACTTCAATTAGAACTCAATAGGACTAGACTATGTTATTTGATAAGTCAAATGCGGTTAAAATCATGGATTTGTATTCGAAAGTGACCGACTTCGAACATGTTCATCATGTTGGAACTTGTGACAAGTTCGAATTTGTTAAAATATCTACAAATTCGAAGTCAGTCAAATTCGAACATATCCTTCGAATTTGTTAGAAATTCGAATGCTTTTATAAAATAAATTCAAACTTGTAGAAATTCAAATGTCCTAGATTTCGGACTTATATAAGTTCGAAATAAAGTAAATTCGAAATTAAACAAGTTTCATTTTTATTTTTTAACTAATATTGGTTGTTGGTTTTAGGCGCAGATATGGGTAATAGAGCTTTCTTCAATAAACATAACATGGTTATGTCCGTAGATCGCGAGCTACCTGAAGCTCAACCATTTCGACAAATGGTAGAATTTTTGACGCATTTAAGGGTTGCATATACATTGACCCATAACTTGCAGATAATACTACCATATGTAAGACAATTTTGGGAGCACCTCCAAGTAGACTGTTCAGTAACGCCGACAGTTTTGCGAACAAGAGTTGGGGGGCAGCCTATTGTCTTCTCAGCTGCCATTCTTCGTCAGATACTACAGCTTGGAACATAAAATCAGGAGGCGGGGCCCATTGATTTTCCAGTGAATATAAGGCAAGCGGCCTTCTTACGTATGGGGTACGCCCAATATATAACCAAAGCCGCGTATGTGAAAAGTGTCTTGATCGGGCAGTGGCGCTATTTGATGCATGTGTTCAGGGTTTGCTTTGCGCCGAAAAAGGCCGGATTCAACTACATAGTTTCCAAGATGCAGTCAGCTGTGATTTCATTGATATTTAACAAGCGCTTCAGTTATTCAGATATATTCTTTGCGGAGTTTGTGCATCAAATCACAGCTCCAGTCCGTGAAAGATTCTTGATGTACCCGCGCTTTGCAATGATGCTTATCCGTCACTTTCTGCCAAATCTGCCCCAACTTCCGAATACTCATGGTGTGGCGATTATAGATAAGAGATAATGTTTGATTTTGAAGATGAGATCGAAGATCTTGAAGAAGGAGAATTCGTTCCTGAAGACGTTGCCGATTGGAAATCTGATGAAGAGGTTGTGGTAGACGAAGATGATGATGTAGATGAAGTAATCATCCCTACACAACCTATAACAGAACAGTATGTGCACAACGATCAAAATGTAATTGACATAGATGAAATCAAGTTGGCATCTGTGGACAATTCAGAGTTTGAGAAAGCTGATAAAGAGCAAAGCAGTGCAGAATTGATAAATCTTTGGTTCCGAAAGGAAGAAAAGAAGTTAGAGACGAAGATGAAGAAGAGGATGAGAGTGCCAAATTCTGGAAACCTCTCAGGTGGAATATTAAGCTGGTTCTTCGACAGGGAATTGTAGCTTTTTGTACTCAAAAGAAGAGACGGGTTTCAGTATCTGAGGAGAACCTTAAAAGCCTTTAATACATTGCCCAAATGTGAGATGAAGGAGTTAGTCTGGAAAGAGCTTGTAAACCTTGGAGATGACCTCTATGCTGAAGTGATCACTAAGATTATCAGAAGGGAAGGTAGATCTGGAATGTTTGAGAGGCTAAAGCCAAGGTCAGGCAAGAGAATAGTAGACGAGACAAGAATAGATCCCCATACGGGTAAACCTTGGGCTAGGATGGTGTATAAGCCAGTCCGATGTTTGAAGAGAGTACCGTTGAAGTCTATGCCACAGGATGTTCTTGGAAACATGAAGTGGTGGTATATAGACAATGAAACGGCTGAAGCTGTCATGGAGGATCAAGAAGAGAAGAAAATTTTGAGAGTATATGATCCGCTGCATCTGATCAATCTATCCAAGGATGACCTGCAAAAGGTTCATGATCAGCCAATTTTCTTCCATGAAGGCTGGAGATCTGAAGGTAGGAAGTTCCAAAAGATAGTTAGAGTTTGTATTGATCAAGGATTGTATGCTGGTAGTAGCTTATATAGCTCTAGTACTTAGTCAAAATATAAATAATTAGAAGCTATCGTCAAGGGGGAGTCTGTTAGTGCACCCTGTGTGACGATAGCAGTCTAAGTATAGACATATTTTGTAAAAGTCAATTTGATTGTTATTACATTTTAACAAGTGGTTGATATATGTTTGTTATATGTTTGATTATATATGTTTGATATTGATTGTATGTATGTTTGAACTTGGTGTAATGTGTTACAATAAGTTCAAACATAAGTTCAAAGATAAGTTCAAACATAAGTTCAAATATAAGTTAAAAGCACAAGATTCAAATTTGTGGAGGACAAGTTCGAAAGGCATTGGGCTTATTCGAACTTGTCCTAGACAAATTCGAACCGGGTGTTATAATTAAGTGTTAATTCGATTAATTAACAATCTTTGTAGAAGTTTAATCAGAGCTTAAGCAAATAGGCGATCTCGAACTTGCAAGTTTCAGAGAGTTTGTTCTTGGAGAGAATCATGTGTCGGGGCGTTCAGTTGTTCGTCTATCACAGTGTGTGTCTCCGTGTTTCGTGTGCGAGGTCTATCCGTCAAGCCGCTAACGACGATTCGGCACTCGTTGGAAGGTGTCGCGTCAAGATCAGATTCGTAGGAAGGCGACCTTACAAGGTTGACTGTATCCTTTGGCAACGAGTCATGCTTTATTGTGAATGATTACTCCATGTTCGTCCTTTTTGTTCTTAAAGATCCACTTTGTGCCAATGATAGATTTGTCTTTAGGTCGCTCAACAAGTCTCCAGACCTTCAACCGTTCGAGCTGATTCAGTTCTTCTTGTATTGCAACAATCCAATCAGCGTCCAGAAGAGCTTCTTTCACATTCTTCGGCTCTATTTTGCTGAGAAAATTGGAAAATAGGCACTCGTTTATTGTGTTTCTTCTGGTTTGGACTGAAGCAGATGGATCACCAATAATATTTTCTGTTGGGTGATTTCTAGACCACTTGAAAGTATGTGGATACGGTTGGATGTAGTCTTGATTAGGATTTAGGTCTAAATAGGAAAGTCGGGGGATGGCTTCAGATGTAGATGGTCAGGTATCTGAGATAGGAGTTTCTGAATGTTCAGATGTTAAGGGGGTTTCAGAAGATTCTGGAGGTTGAGTAGGTTGTACACTTTTAGTTGGCAAGTGCACATTTGTTGTCGAGGCTTCTCCAGTTTCTTCTGATACTTGATGAGAATGATCCGAGACTACCACGGGATCTTCAGTAATCCTGTCAGGCACCAAATTTAAAACATTAGTTTTGGGCTTCTCAAAGTAGTCTTCATAAAAATTCTCAAACAATTTATTTAATTCAAAATTTTCTGCATTCTTTTCAGTCGAATCCATAGAAGTCGGCTTGTTAGGTTCGGGTCCTGAACTGGTATGTTCAGAAGACATTACCACTGCTTTATCAAATTTGACATTGACGCTCTGATTGACTGTCTTGGTCCGCTTGTTGTAGACACGGAAAGCAACTGACTCCTTCGAATAACCTTTGAAAATACTTCATCAGCTTTTTGATTAAATTTTCCAAGGTTGTCTTTATCATTAAGTATGAAGCATCTGTGACCAAAGACATGGAAAAGTTTAATATTAGGTATCCGTTTGTTTATTAGTTCATAAGGAGTCTTTCCGAATCGTTTATTGATGATTGAACGATTCTGTGTGAAACAAGCTGTTGCAACAGCTTCAGCCCATAAGAATAACGGAAGATTGGAATACGCCAGCATCGTTCTTGAAGATTCCACTAGTGTCCGATTTCTTCGTTCAACGACACCATTCTTTTGTGGAGTTCTAGCAGCTGAAAACTGATATGTGATTTCTACAGAATTCAAAAATGATTCAAGAGATTTGTTCTTGAATTATGTGCCGTTATCTGATCTGATTGACTGAATTAAAAGTTGCAACTTCACTTGAATTTTCCGGATGAAGTCTATGATGATTTCGGGAGCATCTGATTTGGACCTCAGGAAGAAAACTCATGTGTATCGTGAGTAGTCGTCAACTATCACCAATACATATCTTTTCTTGTTAATACTTTGTACTCGCATTGGTCCACACAGATCCATATGTAGCAGTTCTAGTGTTCTCGTTGAAGAGTGTTCGGTTTTGGATGTGTGTGAAGCTCTGGTCATCTTTTCTTTTTCACATGCGGCACACAAATGCTCCTTTTGAAATTTTAGAGTTGGTTGCCCTTTAACTAACCCGCCTTTTGCTAGGTTGGTTAATTCATTAAAGTTTAGATGTGAAAGACGACGGTGCCATAGCCAAGCTATTTTAGATGTAGCTTTTGACAGTAAGCAGACATCCTTTTTCAGATTAATGGAGGCTACGTCAATAGAGTACAAGTTGGTTTTCCTGTTTCCTGCTAGGATTTCTTTACCTTCTCCAGATCGAATGCTGCACCGATTAGCTTTGAAGTTGACTTCCAATCCTTTATCACAAAGCTGTCCAATGCTAAACAAGTTATGACCAATACCATCAACATAGAAGACCTTTTGAATGGTAATTTTATCATATGCAAGACTCCCGTAACCTTTGATCGGACAAAACTGATCGTTCCCAAATCTGACCGTCCCACAAAACTTTTCTACAAAGTTAGTGAGTGTCTCTCTTTGTCCGGTCATATGCTTTGAGCATCCGGAGTTAAGATACCATACATGATTTACCTATAAGACGAAATAGCACATGAGGTACCCACTTATAGTTGGGTACTTTTGATTTTGGTAAATCATGCAGTTGAAGATGCTTTTCTCATCAGATATATCTTTTATTTTAATAATTGATGATGATTTAGGTACCCACTTTTTAACAATTCTTTTTGGTATCCACTTTTGTACAATTCTCGGTGGAACTGTTTTTGAAAGATTTTGTTACGGAACCTTTTTCTGTTTGAAAGATGGGTCCTTTTTCTTCGGTTGCCATACAAGCTTATCAGATTTTACAAGTAATGATTTACATGCACCAGAATTCAAAGCAATTAAGTCAGTTCGAGAGAATTTGATACAAGATTTATCCACAAATTCATTATTACAGACAGAGTTTTCAAAATTGCTATTTCTATCTGTAACAATATTTTTCTTCACTCGCCACTCTTGTTTTATTTTCTTGTTTTTCTGTTCTCTCTTCTTCTTTCTCCAAACTCGCTTCCTTGAAGCGTTCACAATATAATCTGACATAGAAGAAACATGAGAATTAGTAATCTTAGAAACTTGTTTCTTCTGTAAATGTCTCTTACCTTTTGAAGTTTGGACTTTTAGTGCAACTGAGTTCTCCGTAGAAGATGATTCACCTTTTTCAAATTTTGGAGTATCAAAAGTAACTTTTGTTTTCTCCTTCCTTTGTTGTAAAGTTGGTGAATTTTCAGATGATTTTATTTAATCCGTAGAAATTCTTTGCAGAATTTTAACAGATTCTTTTTGATCATCTGATTGTTTGTTATATAAAGGTTTTACAAATTCATCTTCAACAAACATCTCTTCTAAGGAATTGAATTCAGAGTTCATATACAGATCAAATTCTTTTTCAGAATTGATAGAATCTAGAGAAGTTGAAGATAATGGATCAGATAACTTTTTGTTCTCAGGCTGTTTTTGTAATTTTTGTTCTAGTTTTTAGTTCAGCCTTAAGAGATTGACTTTCTGTCTCAAAGTTTTTGATTTTCAATTCGAGATCAAAGTTTATCTTTTCTAGAATTGAAAATGGCAAATATAACTTTTGAGATTGAGTAGTAGATTCAGATAGATCCTTTTCAGAATATGTCTGAATAAACTCTTCTTTAATATCAGTATTATTAATTGATTCATTTATTCTGTTATAGTCAATAGAATTTTGCATTTTATCTGATCTTAATCTTTTTGATTCTTCACTAGATTCTACCTCATCGGATGCTTTCATAAAAGTCATTGTTAATCCTAGATTTGTCAAGACCGTCCCTTACGGGGCAGTCCTGAATGACTAGGACCCAAGGAGCAATACAACATCAATCACAACTAAGATAGAAATTAATAAAGTGCAGAACTAAGTCACTACAATAATTAGGATTATTTTACAATAAGTTTAAAACAAGACTATTAAAGATTAGAAGTAAACTATAAAGGGCACAATGACACTAATCTAGTACATAACCACAATACATGTCGTTGCTTCTACCCAAACCACCACGCTAATCAATTTATTCGATACCAATTTCAGTTGAAGTAGTGGTCTAATGACTTCAAATTCAGGCGCGCAGATCCTAAGGACTTGGTTCAGCTGGACTTTTTCCTTTGAACTTTCCTGTAAAAAGATTCAACAACAACTGTAAGCGGTGCTTAGTGAGATTATAGATTTAACAGTTAACATGCCATGACAATTTTAAGCGGATACTTGACTTTTGACTTTGACTTTGAGATCTGACTTTGACTTTAAGCGCGTTTTTGACATGACTGCCGCTATCAGCCAGACATTGTGAGACATAGGACTTAAGATCGGATGATGTTTAATCCCACGCACACGCTTTTAATTGTGGGGATCAACCACATACTGGGCTAGCTACCAGTAAGACAACGTGGGCAAACATCGGAGTAGACTTAATCATAGGCTGACATGGACTTTCTCAGACTTGAATTATGCGGAAGCATATGAAAGCGTTGATATCAAGGCAAATGACTGAAAATATTCAAGTAATGAATCAAGATAGCAACAATAGTATATCCAAGACTAATTCAGATTGTAAAGACAAGTGTGCATGATGACGTATTAAAAGCTATCATGATCCACAGGGCATCACCGTACCAAGGTGTGCACAGGTCACATTCTAGCTGAGCATATAGACTTTCAAATAAAGCTAGAACAACAATATGTCTCACATGAAGACAAGCATGTATACAGTTATATCTATAACTCACAGTTACTGGTTTATTGCACGACTGTTGAATTTGACTTTCGCAAGCGGATTAAATCCACCACCTGAGTTATCTCAGGATTTAGCAATTGACTTTACGGACTTTAGCTTTGACTTTAGTGACTTTGGCTCTGACTTTGGCTTTGACTTGCTTCTCTGACTTTGGCTTTAATTGCTTTAACTTGATTTTTCTGGCTTGGCTTTACGGACTTTGACTTTACAACATGGTTCAGATTTAGCTGAACCTGTTAATTGTATGACAAATCAATTTACATAAGCTTTCATGACATCACTTAATGCATTTGTGTATTTCTGTTGCATTCATTGACTTTCTGAAACTTATGTATAGACTTATACATTTATTGACTTTTCGTGTTATCTCTGACTTTATTGGGTCACAATTAGACAATAAAGCTTAGATTCAGCATGATTTTACTGAATTTATTAGCTTTTATACATTTCATGGACATGTGTGACCTATTTGGTCATTCTTTCGACTCAACTTGTGATTTGAACCCATATGAATGCATGTAATGTCATGATATGCATAATCAACTTATATCTATATGCATTCAATCAAATGTTCTTATAATTGAGTGTATACATGACGATGGTACTTTATTGCATACATTATAAAATAGGAACATCCATATACTTTCATATGAATTTTATAACTTAATTCATATATACATATGCCTAATTATGTCTTTATATTATGATGACTTTGTTTGAAATATAAGGTAAGTGTTTATGAACATTGAGCGTTTAATCAACTTAAAACACCTATAATTATCAATTTCATGTCTACGTTTTGATGTTCTATTAGATGATCACACACATGCTTACATTCTTTAATTTGATGCAACTTTGTTGACTTATATGTATCGATGTAAAGTGTGATCACACATACATGTATTTGACTTATTTATATGTCAAGGTATATATATCTATGGCTGTCAAAAACACACACAACATGTATATTCACATTCTGCATACATAAATAGAAACAAAGAATGGACTGCTATATTGTTTCTGGTTTCGTAACAGCAAAAAGGGAAGAATTTATGGACAATTTATGCATTAAAAATGCTGAAAAGGGCTGCTGAAATATTACATTTTCAGCACAGCAGCAGCACCGATAATTATATATATACATACATATGTGCAGCAAAAAGCAACAGTCACAGCTTACTTTATATATTTGTAATATCTAGGATGAATAAAGATGTTAGAAACAGAACTTACAATGCCTTTATTTCCTTAAAAACATATAAGTTAAATGTGTGTAAAGTGTGCAGCAAAAAGGCATCAACAATTAATTCCATTTATTTTGGTTCTCGGTTCTATGCATGAATGTATGTTTGTGTATGTCCAGCATGTAACAGCCCAACTGCAGCCTTTGTCATTTCCTTTTTATTGCATAAAAGTTGAGTTAAGAAAGAAAAAAAAAGGTTGTTCTGTTTGCTCACTTACATCCGAGAATAATAACAGATATATGGACTGCACTTTCTTCCTGTTTTCTTTTATTTTTCCAGCAACCAAATGCAGGGATTAATGGCGATTTTAGACACTTACATGAACAACAAACATCCAAAGATGATCATAAGGCAATGGCCGAAGACCATTGGCCTTCTTTGGCCATTTATAGGAACAAAACACAGCATCAAAAACAGAATATAAAACCATATATATGCTGAACACACATATGCACAAACACTGCACTATTTTTATTTTGTTTTTGTGTAATTCACAGCAATAAATTAAGAAGGTTAAAGGGTTGTTTCATGTTTCTATTTGATGCATAACACACGCATATGAACCCAAGTCTTGGCCGAAATCCATTTGGACTTCTTGGTCTTATTTACGGATCCAAAACAGAAAGTTTACACACTTCACAAGACCGCACAAACTCTCTGTTTTTACTTAATTTCCAGCAGCGAATTTTAAAGTTTTGGGGCGATTTAAATGTACAAATGATCCGGCAACATAATACAACTTGTATCAATACTAAACCAAAGGGACAATGACCTCCTTTGGCCATCTCTTGGACAGGTTAGAACAGAAACAAAACATAATACAATGCAAACACATATGCATCGCACACTGCACACACCTGCACCTTGTTTTCGGTTTTTTTTTTTTATATATTGAAGTTCTCTAGATTCACAATTTAGCCCCAAAAGTTGTTTATGTTTCATTCCTTTTATTTTATCATCAAACTTTATAATTAAAACTCATAATTTGATTGTAACTTTTATTAACTTTTATAAAAATACATAGCTAATAAATGTAATTAAAATTACATTTAACTATTGCATAACTTTTATTAACTCATAAAATTGTTGTTGCTGATTGACGTTAGTTAAAGTTAGGTTGTTACAAGATTCATATATGTGACATCATATAAAGTCGGTTAATTGGATATAGCCTTTGTCAGATACTTAGGATTTTCCCAACCAATACGAGATAAATTCATGGTTTGATCTGTTTGACCTCTTTTGATAAATTCAACTTCCATTTTCTTTATTTTCTCATAAAGCTTAGTTCTTTCTTAAAAAATGGCATGATATTTTATAGAAAAATTTGAAGCTTCAAATTCTGCCAATCTCAGTTTTTCTTGTAGGTCAGATATATTGTTATTAAGTTCTTGGACTTTGCTTTGAAGTTCTTTTTCTTTGTCTTGTAAATCTGAAACTGCTCGTAATGCCAATGCTTTATCTTTGGAAAAATCTAATACTAAATTATTGTAGGTCCCGAGAGGTTCCCAAAGTATATAGTTATAAGCTGTAGAGGGGGGGGGAATACAACAATTTAAAAAACTACACACTCTTTTCTCAATGTTTGTATGTATTATCAACAATTTGTTAATTACAAACAAGCTTGAATGCGGAAAATAGTTCAAGCTGAGATGACAGATACAACAGTATGTTCACTAGTCTAAGACAATAAAGATCAAACTCAATACTAGCATTACAATGAATACCCACTCACTAGTAATTGCACTCACTTGTGTTACAAGGACTAAGGCGAACACTATGTAAAACAGCTTAAGACACACAGATGCGGTTGACAAAAGGCTTGCTATGCATGTAAATATCACACTTGCAACGTTCCACACTTGGGTTAAATCAGCACTTCGCTTTAATTCACACTTCTTTCTCCTCCTAGAAGCTCCTTTTTAACTCATCAGAGGACTATAAGAGATAAACATGTTCATTGGACGGAATGAAAAAGCGGAAGAGGAGTG
>JAANYP010008337.1:0-21281 GCA_020465985.1 Centrapalus pauciflorus
ACCTCAAATTTCGAAGAGTTTTCAGTAAATTTTACCTTAATTTGCTTGTTGCAGCGTAGG
This sequence comes from Centrapalus pauciflorus, assembly GCA_020465985.1. NCBI lineage: Eukaryota > Viridiplantae > Streptophyta > Magnoliopsida > Asterales > Asteraceae > Centrapalus > Centrapalus pauciflorus. The sequence goes on from JAANYP010008337.1 coordinate 61, forward strand.
TAGTTCCGTTCTATGGTCTTGATTCCAGATTTTCGACCTCTAATTTCCACAAATTTGAGTTTTTTCTTTGAAGATGAAAGAACCGTTCTTCTAGAGAGAGAAGTAGAGAGAGACTTGAGAGTTAGTGAGAGAAGTAATTTGTTGAAATGAAAGACTGTGAAGTCTTTTATTTCCAACTTTTGGCTATTAACACCTATAACCCCTCAACTTATCTATCTTTCATTAAATAAAGATTCCCATCTCTATTTCATCATCATTATAATTTATAATCATCATTCTAAATAAATTATACTTCGAATTCTAAAATTTCTTAATTCCTTAAAATAGCAACCAAATTCTTAAATTCCATTAAATAAGGATTAAATCTTTATTTTATCCTCACAAATACTTATTAATAATTATATTTACTTAAATAAATTGAAATTTCTCAATTTCTAAATAAAGCAACCAACTTTCATAATCCAACTTTAAATTACATATTTAAACTAATAACTTCAAATATAATAATTTAAATCTGAGGATGTTACAGCATGGGCTCCACCACGCTCAAACTTCGTCCTCGAAGTTATTTGTTTTCAAACAGTTTCAGATATTTCTTTAACATCTCCGACTTTGTTTCCCAAGTGTGATTTGCTCCTTTATGATGCTTCCAACGCACAAGCACCATCTCTATTTCTTTGCTCCTTAATTTCTTTACTTTAGTATCCAATATACATTCCGACTTTTCAACATAATATTTCTTGAATTCTTATTCGGTATAATCAGCCCAATCTTTACTACCAGTTGTGAAGATTTCATAAAGCTTTCCACATGAAACACCATGTGTTATTTCGATATTCCCTTAGGCAATTCAAAATGAGACAACTGATTCCTAACTTTTCTGTTATTCTAAATGAGCCAACACACCTCAGCGCTAGCTTGTCCCTTTTTCAAACAAGTAACACACCTCATTGGTGATACTAACAAATATGCTCCATCGTTTACCTCAAAGTTGATTGGTTTAGGTGTCTCATCATTATAACTCTTCTTTCATATCACAGACTCAGCAATCAGAGTCCTTTCAATTTCTTTCCAACATGTAGGGGTTCTACATTTCCTCCCTTACAAAACTTTGCACGGTGTTTTCTTGATTTTAACATGATAACTAGGGTTATACGATAATTCCATCAAAGCAATTGATCTTTTCAGTTGGTACATAAATCCAAAATACATGATCTCTTGATATATTCCAATGTGTATTATAGTCCATTCATTCTGATCTTCTATCAGTTGTCGGTAAGCTTTACTCGTAGTGCTCATAACTAGTCCTGAAAGTCGTTTTTCAGTATGTCCTCCTTTCGGATTTTCAACTAGTGATGCTCCGAACATAAATCAATCATTGATTAAAAACCAAACCCATGCAGCTGATCGAATAATCATCAATTCCCGACAACGGATACTTATTCGTTATAATCAGTTGTTCAAGTCACATTAATCTATGCACATTCTCATTGTGACACCTTTTTGTTTCATAAACAATATCGGGCTTCCCATGGCAAAGAACTCATTCTAACGAAGCCCTTATCCGACAACTCTTGAGCTTGCTTCATCATTTCTTACATTTTGGTAGATGCAAGACGGTACGAAGAACAAGCAATTGGAGAAGCTCCAGGGATCAAGTCAACACAGAATTTCACTTGTCTTTCAGGTGGCACACCAGACAAGTCTTCCAGGAACACATATGGAAAAATTTGGGACAACAGGTGCATCGGCCACAGTTTTCTCTTCAGTCTTGGCATCATTAGCATATACCAAACAAGACTTACAGCCCTAAGCAATCAGCTTTCGGGACCTAACAATCATCAATAGACATTGATCCCCACTTCTCCTATCCCCGTATATAAAAATCTCCCGCCCTTCCGGCGTAGTTATCTTTATTATTCCTTTATTGCAAACTACATGGGTCTCATCACATATACGCAACCAGTTCATTCCAATTATCATATCAAATCACCGATCTCTATTGGAATCAAGTCAAGATTGAAAACTACCTCTTCAATTACTAGAGTACAATCAGGATACACATGATTGATTTTAACTATTTGTTACTTAGCAGTTTCAATATCAATCACAATGCACAACTTAGACCAAAGCATCAACATTTGTTGAGCAAAAGAAGTAGATATAAATAATTGGTCGAAATCTGCAAGTTCTACTAAAATGTCCCACTTTCCACAATTATAACAAGCATCGGCCTTCCTTGGACATTTATTATCCTTATGTCCAAATTGGTTATAATGTCGACATCTTTTACATCTATCACGTTTATTTGTTCTTGACATCAATACGGTCCATTTAGTTCATCTCCTCCAGAATTTGCAATCTTTCCGATAGCTCTTTCTTCATGATCAACATGAGGTACGATATCAGGCTCACCATATTGCCTACTAAACAACAACTTGAATTGTTCCCAACTAAAGGAAGTTGCAAGGTCTACCACTACGAGATCTATCTAGACGCGGATCCGTCAACGAGTGCGGAATCCTCGTTAACGGTTAGACGGAATCAACTCTCAACTACGAAACACGGAGACTATCAGAAGGCTGAACGAACGACACACGAACGATCCTACGAACTGATTCTCTCCGAAAGAACACTCACCAAGCTGATAAACTCGAGATCGCTTTAAGCTTAATTCCTCACGAATTCTGCCAAAAGTCTGATAATATCTCGAGTCTATCCCTAATTATAGACCCTGATTCGAGTCTGATGTGGGCCAAACTCGAATCTGGCCCAAGGCCCATTCGAGTCTGTCCACAAAGACACTCTCGAATCTGGGCACTTCGAATCTAGGCTACATTCGAATCTATCACAGATTCGAATCCCAAGCCTTGTATGATTCGAATCTAGCCTTTTACATAAACAACTAAGTCTTGAAACTTATGTTATTACTTATGATTGATTTTATCTTTGTACTTTATGTTTGAACTTCTTGTAATACGTTACATCAAGTTCAAACATACAAACACTAATAAATATCAACCATATATATAAACATATATAACACACACTTGTTAAAATCACAATGTAGGATCACTTAGACTGCTATCGTCACACAGGATGTACCAACAGACTCCCCCTTGACGATAGCTTCTAATAATTCACACATTTGACTTAAGAAATTTGTTTATTTATTGATTCAAAATACTACCAGCATACAAACCTTTTTCGACACATACCTTGACTACATTTTCATACTTACTAGCTTCACTGTCCATATGTGCGTCACTGGAAATCTTACAAGCATACAAAATATGAAGATCATCTTTAGAGAGGTTTACCAGATGAAGCGGGTCGTAGACTCTAAGAATAACTTTTTCTTCAAAATCTTCCATGACCGCTTCCCCAGTCTCAGTGTCAGCGTACCACCAATGTAGATTCTTCAAAACATTCTGTGGCATCGGCTTGAGAGGCACCTTCCGAAGACATCTAGCTGGCTTATAGTGAATCCTCATCCAAGGTCGTCCAGTTAGAGGATCGATACGTGACAGATCCTCTACTCTTCTCCCGACCCTTGGAGTTAATCGCTCGAACTTCCTTGATCTCCCCTCCTTTCTTATGATTCTTTCAATTACGTTCGCGTAGGGATCATTGCCAATGTTTATCAGATCTTTCCATGCTAGCGCAGTGATTTCGATCTTTGGCACGGAGTTGAACGCTTTTAAAGTTCGCCTCAGGTACTGAAGCCCATCTTTCCTCTTAATTACAAATAGCTGCAGTTTTATATCAAAGAACCAGCTTAATATGCGCTCAGACAGCTTCCCAGTACCCGACACTTTCATTGTCTTTTTGATCTCTAACTCCTTCTTTTCAGCTCTGAACCATAATTTTCGTTTTTCTTCATTTGATAGCTCTCTAGGTTCTTCTGTTGATGGCTGAGCATTCAATGCAGCATTCACTACATCAATGTTGACAATATTATTCCCATCTATCATGTAAGTATCCATGATAGGATTCTGCTGTACGACTATCTCGTCGGCTTCATCATCCTCATCAGCAACTACTTCGTCATCCGACTGCCAGTCTACTATCTCCTCTGGCACAAACTCGCCTTCTTCCAGCTCTTCATCGTCATAATCAAAACCTACATCCATAGGATCCTCATCGAGATCCATAAGGACGTCGATTATCTCACTGATTTCAAAATCTGTAGGCTGTTTTGATGAACTCGCTTCTCCCATTTCTCCTTCAACTTGACTGGGCTCCCCCTGAACTTGTGTAGCCTGAGCTGCAGGAAAATCTACAGGCTCATTCTCCTTATGTGCATCGGGATCATTGCCTTCGTCATGTTCATCTCTACGCAGGTCTTCATGATCCCTACAACTTGTCTCCCCCTGAGCTTTTAGATTTTTCATGAGCTGCTCAAGGAGGGACCGCATCGATCGGATCTCTGACGATTGATATGCAATAAAGGACTTTAACTCTGTGTTCTCTTCCCTCACATTCTCCACAATCTTCTTTAACTCGGCATTATCCTTCGCCTTTGTGAGGCTTAAGATTTGAACATGCTGGAAGTCAACGCGTCCCTTAAGCTGCATAAAACGTTGGTTGTCAGCGTAGGTGGTCGAAGTAGATGGAATGGATTGTATAGGTGTTGGGCGAATTGGGGATGGAATATATGGCTCATGTTGAGGTGGTGGTGGTGGTGGAGCGGTGGCTTGTGGTTCTTGAGTTTGAGGTTGAGGTTGTTGTGCATCGGATGCTGAGGATGTCCCTTGCATAAACCTGTGACGCTTGGCCCTTTGCCGAGTCACTAAGGGAGCAACTTCCTCCTCTTCAAAATCTGAATCATCAGATTCCCTTGCTACTCTCCTCCTCGATCCTTCTTCATTAACTACCAACCTAGATCCATACGTTCCGATTTGAATATTTGGTTCTGTAGCCACTGATTCAGGAGCTTCAACCTCTAGCTGCTCCATTTCTTCCGACTCGGTTTCTGATGATGTCAAAACGTTATTAGCTTGCTCTGGCATATATTCATCAACATCTCTTAATACGTCTTCCTCTCCCTCAGGTGGACTAAGTAATTCACCTACTAATGCTGCAGCCACATCTTCGTTCGCATGAGGCCCTGCCTCCCAGATTTCATTAAGCGTTTGGCATAGCTGTTCAGCTTCGCTCGGAGCATTAGAGGGCCCGGCTTCTTGAACTTCTGGTTGCTGACTTGTCGAAGGCCTTGATGCCTGAGTTTGACTCGCTGAAGGTCTTTGTCTACGTCTTGGAGCACGCGGTTGTCGCGGTTGTTGTTGTCGTTGTTGTGGTTGTTGTTGTCTCGGTTGAAATTCAACTACCCCTGCCCAGTTGGCAACATCCGGGGCTTGAAACTCCCTATCCAAGATTGCTCCGAATAACGGACGCTCAACAGGAATTCCAATCTTCCTCTGTGTGAGGAACAATCTGCGAAAATCCTTTTGTCCATGACGGCAATGCCTTGAATGTCATTTGACGGCGGCAGATTTGGCAAGAAATGCCTAATCAACATCATAATGAAACGCGGATATAATAAGAACTGTTGATTTTCTGGTGCGGTTATTTGGTGAACAAATTCTGAAAAGAACATCTCCGAAAAACTGTAAGGCCGATTATAAACCATCGCGACAATCCCTGACTGAATCTTCGCAACTATATAGTCGAATCCTGCTTTCTTTGGAGCAAAGCACACCATAAACACATGAGCTAAAAACCTCCATTGCCCTATTAAGCCGCTCTTCATGTATGACACCTTTATCACATCAAGACTGTATCCCATTCTCTGAAAGGCAGCTTGCCTTATACTCAGAGGAAACTCTATCGGACCAGCTTCTTCTTCCTGTGTGCCCAGCTGCAACACTTGTCGCAGCATATCTGCCGAGAATACCAATGGTTGTCCAGCGATACGAGTGCGTAGAACTGTCGGTGTGACCGAGCAGTCTACCTGCAGATGCTCATAGAATTGCCGAATATATGGTAACACTAGCTGCACATTATGAGATAGTGCAAAACCGATCCTAGACTCTACTAGGAAATCAAGTACTCGTCGAAATCCCTGCGCCTCAGGGAGATTATGATCTGGATGAAGCACCATATTGTGCTTAGGCACAAAGTCTCGAACAGCCATTTCTGCACAATAAACAAAACTATTAGATTCATTAAAAATCAATAAACTTGTTTAAATTTAAATCTGTTTTATTTTGAACTTGTTTAAGTACAAAATCCAACACAATTAAATTTCTACAAGTTTAATAAGATTTAAATTAAATAGTGCAAATAAAAAATAGATTCGAAAATAACAGATTCGAATTGTCCCTATTCGAGTGTGATGGACAGATTCGAATGTCCTGGTCATCTCGAATCTAATGACAGATTCGAGAAACCCCATGAACAGATTCGAACCGCCGATTCTATTTCAAAGACCAAATCTCTTGATTTTAACCTTTTTGGACTTAGAAAATTACATTCAATTGTCCTACTAGTTACTAATCACAGATATATGCCTTTAATTTGACTTTTTATCGGTCCAAACTTGGTAATTTTGTAAAAACCCTATTTCGACCCTTAAAACTTCAAAAATCGACGATTTAGCTTAAAATTGTGTATAAAACTACATGAATCTTGTACAATCAAGTTGATTATACCTAGGTACAGTAGTAGAATCGAACACAGTAGCTTTAAACTCGACAAAATGTCGTTTAGGAGAAATACGATAGACTCGAGGATAGATTCGAAATCGCCGGTATTAGATTCGAGGAAGTAGATTCGACAACAGTAAGGAATAAATGACTTCACTGTTGACCTATATATACTACCAACCTTCGAGTCTAAGGCCTAGTCGAATCTACTGACAGATTCAAAGCCTTACCACTTCGAGTCTGTCCTAAACTCGAAAACACCAAACACTTAGAAAAATCTCGAAAATTTTTGAAATAACTTCAACTTTTTCAACCTTTTTCTACGGTATCGTGTAACCAGATAAACTATGCCAACTCTTTTACCCTAAGCACAAGATATTTCACGCAATGTTTATTTTATCCAACTTTGAATGCACCCTCAGTAATTTTTGACCTTTTACCTAAGTAAAAATTTAAACTAAAATAAAATGAAATAAAATAAACTAAGGTAAAATAAAATAAAATAAAATAAAATTTTGACCAAAAAATTTAATCTAGACTTAAGCTATATTTAAAAAATTTACACACTAAGCTAAACACTAAACAAAATCTTTTTGATGAGTATAGTCTAAGAAAGGTTCAATCAGATAGCGATGTCAGATACTTACTTTCAGTATTTAAACTTTCACACTTAGGAATTTTTGATTCCTTTGATTATTTGTCGTGACATACCTCTTTAGCCGATTGTTGGTATTTTACCCCATTAAACACTCTATTTCGGAATATCCCGTGGCATTTTTATTTATCAGGAAATTATCTTACGCGACTCAGACATAGACATACTTTTATGATCAAGGCACACAGACAAAGATTCTAACTTGTTGGTATTTGCAAACTTTCTTTAAAAGACAAACATCGGACACAGGTCTGTATTTTCATACAACAAAGTGTCTTAGTTTGACTTAAGGTTTATTCTTAAAGTTAGCAAGACAGCAGTGACAGGTCTGTACTGACGTACAACAAAGCGACATGTCTGCTAACCCGAATCTAAACAGAGACAACAGGTCTGTACTTACGTACAACAGAGTTGCATGTTTTCGACTCTCAGTTTTATATGATATTTCTATTCTTTCAATTTTCAGATGTATTTGATGTTGCCATACATCCCCAGAAAGTTTGCATACCTCATTTAGACTCAAAGTTTGTATGTCTTGTACATAAAAATTAAGACCGATTGGTCGTACATCTAAGTTAGTGACACGCTTGACTCTTTCTAGAATATTTTATTTGCCTTGAGATTTCCCATATGTATTATGCCTACCAACACATCAAACTAAATAAAGTATAACACTTAGAATTTAGTTGCATTATGTGTGAAAGCCTAAACACTTCGAGTTTGTAACGACTGTGCTAATTTTCGTCACTTTGAACCTATGTATCTAAGACTTAACTCTTTTTTCTGATATTCTCTTTTTTTTGTATTTTTTTTATGATTTTCTCTCTTTTTTCTTTTGTTTTTCATAAGAAAAAGCAATAAAATAAGCTAACCTAATAAACTTACCAAAAATAGAAACTTACTAAAAATAGAAACTTACTAAAAATAGAAACTTTCATAAATTAGCAGACTACTGTAAAGAAAGAATTACTACGACTCTAAAAGAAAATAAACTATTACTACTAAGGCCAATTTACTCTGGGTTGCGCATTCCATTCAGTTGAATTAAATACTCAAACCGTGACTTATCAAACGCTTTGGTAAATAAATCTGCATTATTATCTTCTGTCGCCACTTTTACCAGTTTGATTAAGTTCTTTTCAGCACAATCACGAATAAAATGATGCCTTATGTCTATGTGCTTTGTTTTGTTGTGTTTAACTGGATTATTAGTTATTGCAATTGTAGATTGATTGTCTATCCTAATTGGAGTTTGAGTGTAAGCCAAACCGTAGTCCCGCAATTGTTGTTGTATCCACAGAACCTGTGAGCAGCAACTACCAGCAGCAACATACTCGGCCTCGCACGTTGACACGGCTACTGACGTTTGTTTCTTGCATTGCCAGGACACCAATCTCCCTCCTAGGAACTGACAACCTCCAGTTGTTGATTTACGCGTCAAGCTGCATCCTCCGTAGTCAGAATCTGTGAACGCCTCCAACTCTAGATCTCCCTCCGCGTGATACCAAAGTCCCAGCTTTGGTTTCGACTTGAGGTATCGTAGAATCCGCTTCACAGCTTTCATATGCATCTCCTTCGGATTCGCTTGAAACCTAGCACAAATACACACAGCAAACATAATGTCAGATCTTGAAGCAATTAAATACATAAGTGATCCAATCATGGCCCGATATAAAGTCGGATCCACATCGGTATCACTTTCAGTACCCGGCCCGAGATTGTGATTCACTTGAATCGGCGTGCTGAAGTGGGCAGTCAACTTTGTTCCTTCCATCCCGAAACGCTCTAATATGTCATAGACATACTTAGTCTGATGGATAAACATTCCTTCCTTCTTCTGGTCAACTTGTAACCCCAAAAAGAAATTTAACTCTCCCATAGCACTCATCTCGAACTTAGACTTCATCACCTTCTCGAAATCTTTGCACATCTATTCGTCTGATGATCCAAAGATAATATCATCGACGTACACTTGTACCAAGATAAAGTGATCTCTTTTCCTCTTAACAAACAGAGTACTATCTATCCTACCCCTTTCAAAGCCGTTTTCTAAAAGATGATTGGATAGAGTCTCATACCACGCCCTAGGTGCCTGATGTAATCTGTATAGAGCCTTATCTAAGCGATATACTCTATCAGGATATTTTGGATCTGTAAATCCGGGCGGTTGTTCTACATACACCAACTCCTTTACTTTCCCATACAGGAAAGCACTCTTAACATCTAATTGATATACCTTAAAGCCCTTGAAGGAGGCAAAGGCTAGAAACAACCTAATGGCTTCCAGCCTTGCTACTGGTGCAAAAACCTCGTTGTAATCGATTCCCTCCTCTTGGTTGAAACCCTTTACAACTAACCTCGCCTTGTTGCGCGTGACTATACCCCGATCGTCCCTTTTGCACTTAAAAACCCATTTGGTTCCTATGGCAATCTCCCCTCGAGGTAATGGAACTAACTCCCACACTTCTAGTTTCCTAAATTGCGAAAGTTCTTCCTGCATCGCTTCAACCCAGGAGTTATCCTTAAGTGCCATTTGCACATTTTTAGGCTCTACTTGCGATATGAAACAAGAATAAAGACATGTGTGATATGCCTCAGAGTCGTTTATCATCGACAACAACACAGTGTTGTTACTTACACTACTCCGAGTCCTCACACCCTCGTTAGGATTTCCTATGATGCTTTCTAATGGATGGTTCTTGTTAATCCTAGAGGTCTCTATCTCATCAACCCTTAGATCATCTCCTAAGTCAGATCCTATTTCACCTAATGGGGGAACAGGCTCAGCTTCTACATTTTCCTCCTCACGGACGTTTTCCTCAGAGTTGGAACTCGATGCTTGAGTCTGATTCTCAGTGGTAGGTGCTTCTTGATCAGCAACTTCTGGAGATCCATCTACAGTCGCAGTAGGCTCGGATGTAGATTCGAACGTGGTCCTTGGAAAGATTTGGCCATCGTCGTTCAGATGCAACGTCGCCATGTCCTTTTCGATTGTACCTGCATTATCATCCAAAGGAATGTTAAATGACTCAAATAACTTATCATAGTCAAATATCCATTCCGGACCAGTTTGGGGTTCATGTGTATAACTTGTGACTTCAATATTATACACAATCTCCACAGTACCATTTGTTTTGTTAAAAACCCGTTTGTTTGGTGAGTTCGGCACATAACCTAGGAAGTATCCTTCGTCAGCCTTTTCACCAAACTTCGGTTGATGTTTTGTTCGTAAAAGAGTGCATGGTACACCAAACGGTTCGAATCCAGTTAAATTAGGTGGCCTTTTATTCAAAATTTCATAGCATGTTTTGTTCAAAGATTTGACTGTAAGGACTCGATTTAAAATATGGCACGCGGTATTCACTGCCTCCCCCCAAAACATGGTAGGAAGCTTTGAATCCGAAAGCATAGTCCTTGCAGCCTCAATCAATGTTCTATTTTTACGTTCGGCCACCCCATTCTGTTGAGGTTCATATGGTGCACTGAATTGATGCACTATGCCCTTTGATAGGCAATATACACCAATTACAGTGTTTTTGAATTCAGTCCCATTATCACTACGAATATTTTTAACCCTTGTTCCGTAGGAGTTCTCCACTTGGTCTAAGAACCCGATAAGCTTGTAAGTCGTCTTGTCCTTCGTACCTAAAAAGAAAACCCAAGAAAACCGTGAGTAATCATCAGTGATAACTAAGCAGTACCAACTACCTCCGATACTCCTTTTGTTGATTGGGCCGAAAAAGTCCATGTGCAACAAATCGAATGTTGAGGTTATGGAGTTCTGCTTCTTGGACTTGTGTGTCTTCTTATGCTGTTTGCCCTTCATGCACGGTAGACACTTGTCCTCGAACTGAAAGCTCTTCTGAGGCACCCCCTGCACCAATCTATTCTTCGTTATGTAGTTGATCTTTCTTAGGTGCAAGTGAGCCATGCGTCTGTGCCACAGTACGGATTCCGTCTCCGAAGCTTTGGATAATAGACAAATTGGCCACATCGATGTCTCCGGCTTGTTCATATCCAGCATGTACAAGTCGTTTTTCCTTGGCGCCCGCATCAACACCCATTCTTCCAAAATTTTGAATCCCGGCTTTAGCACTAACGCCTCAGTGTCAGTAAATAACACCGAGTTCTTCTTATCACAGATTTGAGATACACTAATGAGATTGTGAACCAGTTTATCAACGTGATAAACTTGGTCCAACTTGATTGTCCCATTAGTGACCACTCCGGTACCCGTGATATTTCCACCTTTGTTACCAGCGAATGATACGAATCCCCGATTCCCCCCCTTGAAGTCTGTGAGTAGACTTCTTTCCCCCGTCATGTGCCTGGAGCAACCACTGTCGACGAACCACTTGTTGTTTGGACCTGTAGTTATCTCCTGTACATGAAAGAAAAGAGGTTAGTTATCACGGGGAACCCAAGCCATGACTGACTTGGTAATACCATTCTCGTCCACATACGTGAACTCTTTCAAGTACCCATCTCGCCTTTCAGGTGACTTGGGCGTTTGAACTGGGTTCTGTTGTGGTGCCGAGTGATTTAAGTTCACTCTTTGCCTTGGAGTAGGCATTTGTTGTGGAGCTCTAGAATAATTCCTATTATATGGCATTTCGGACTGTGATCCCTGAGCTCTTACCGGTGCATATTGTCTAACTGGAGTATGAGACCTAACTGGAGTATGTGACCTGCTAGGTGTTGTGCTCCTATAGACTTGCTGTGGTGCTGACCTAGATTTAGTATTGACACGATTCGGTGAATTTGTCCTAATCACTTCCTTTGGTCCAACCTTAACCGGTGTGTTTTTCACAACTTGTTTGGGTGCGGCCTGCACAGTTTTCTCGGTAGGTTGAGAACTACTGCTGCTTGCCACACTGGTTGAGGGCTTAACAGGTGTTGGGTTCACTGACTTAGGTGTAACATCGGCTTTCCTAAGTGGACAGTGAGAAGCAACATGCCCCTTCTCGTGACATCTGAAGCAAGACATCTTATCTATGGACTTTTTGTGTGTTCCCTTAGATCTAGGTGTCTCAGTAGTGTCTACTTCCTTTGGTACATCTATGGTGTCTGGCTCATCGACCTGATCAGCCCAAGAAATTTTCTGTTTTCCTGCAGGTGTTTCACTGGAGGAAGACACAAATTTGACTTTCTTGACCTTGACGGTTGAGTCAGCCACCTTAGGTGTATTCTCTACTATAGGCTCTGGTGTCTGTGTAGGTAGGTCCTCTAAGTCTACTGATTTGTCAGTGTTCTCCTGAGGCTGAGGCACATAGTTTGCATTGAAAGGTGGAGGAATTTCATGAAATCCTAGACCTACGGGCTTCTTAGACTGTCTTTGGGCATCTAAGACTTTCCCTAGATTTAGGCTCGAATTCCTAAACTTCTCCAACTTGCTATTTGCCTCTGCTACCTTTACTTTTGTTTCTACTAGCTCTATGTCCTTGTCCTTAAGACTTTTTGTCAAGGCTTCTACGTGCTCATACATTAGCTCTATCCTAACACACTGCTCACTGAGTTTGTCTTTTAGAACTACTACGTCTTGAGCATCAGCCTTAAGCTTTTCTTTTAGATCTTGCTTGATATCATTTAGGCTAGCATTTTCAATTTTTAAATTTTCATTTTGAGCAGTTATGGTTTTATGTGAGTCTAAGACTAGATTTAACCTATCGTTAGAATTAACACATAAAGCACATAATTCACGAAAGAGAGAATAAGTCAGACTAACCTTTGAGTTATCAGATTCCACGTTGGCCATCTGAGCAGCAAACTCCAGCACTGTCTGATCATTCGCTTTCTCTACCCACATCGGACTGCTGTCCCGTGTGGTCTGCTCGTCCCCATCACATCCAGTTTCTGTGACTTCAGCCATGAAGGCTCTAGCATTGGACTCAGGATGTGAACTCCAGTCATAGGTACCATCTAGCTGTCTGTCTGAAGTGACATTGGATAGTAGACCCGCTAGATTGGCTTGACCAGATGTTGAACTTGGAAGGTATCGTTGTTGGGACTGATTTTGGAACTGTCCCTGATGCTGACTCTGCCCTTGGTATGTCTCCACCTTCGGTCTCTGACACTCCCTGGTGAAGTGTCCCAGTCCTTGACAGTTGTAGCATTTTACCTTGGACTTATCAAACCCTATCCCCTTGTTATTCATCTGTAGATTCCTTCCAGTTCTCTTAATGAATCTCTTAACCCTCTGGGTTACCATGGCCAGTTGCCATTTAAGATCCATTTCCTCAAGATCATCAGGGTCGACCTGATCGTAGTCTTCGTCCCATAGAGCCGGATCATTAATCTTCCCCTGAACACAATTTCCGTATGCGGCGACAAAGGAAGCAAGCAGATTCAGATGTTCTTCCGCTGACTTTGCGCTCATGGGCATCTTTGAATAGCTCTGAGATGACGATGCCTGTTGTACTTGAGGTTGCGGTTCTTCCGATCTTCCTAACCCTAAGAATGCGCGATTTAATGTGTCATCAGACTCTGCTGGTGACGACGTTTCTCCCGTGAAAAACGCTGTAGCAGTCTTCGGTTCGGCTGTCACTGAAGATTTGGTTGTCTTTCCAAAATACATTGCTGGATTCTGGACTTGTTCGTAATCAGTCTCGGCCTTTAGTAACTCGAAGTGATATGCCCGCAACGTTCCCACAATGTCATCCAGAGATTGAGTATAGTATTTGTCCTCATTCAGCTTAATCATTGCCACGTACATAGCCCATTTGGCTGGTAAGGCATCCAGAAGCTTGTTATTCTTGTCCGTATCAGTAAACTCAATCCCGTGGCTCTCAAGTTCCGTCAATAGATGATAGAAACGGGTGATGATGTCATCCAGTTGTTCATCCTTTAACGCCTTGAAGATTGCGAACTGTTGTTTCAACAGCTCTGTACGCTTTCTACGAACTCTAGGATTTCCCTCACACCTCTTCTCTAGCGACTCCCAAAGTTCTTTTGATGTCCTCCGAGTCCTAAATGTGTGTAGAATATCCTGCGGCAACGCCATTCGAATTAGTGAGAAAGCTTTGTTTTCGGCTTCAAATAATTTCTTGTCATCCTCCTTCATCATTTGGTATGACAAGACTTTCTGACGGCCTTCTACTTCTGACACCGGTGGAATATACCCTTCGTCGATGCACACCCACATGCGCATGTCGTTGAAACGTACGAAATCAGTAAATCGGTCTTTCCACCAGTAATAATCCTCGACCTTCATCAGCTTAGGTGGTGCGTTTGCCTTCCCGACCTCGTGGTCCATTTCTAGAAATTTCTGAAGATTTGACATCTTTTCAAAAGGAAATGAATTTGAACTTAATTAATTTAATGCGAAACTGATTTAGACTAACTCTTTCGAATCTAGGTAGATTCGAAACTAATTAAGGTTAAATCTTTTGGGATTAAATTCGATTAAGTGTTAAAATTCAATTAGATTCGAAATTATGTCAGAGTCGAAATATCCTTAGATTCGAAGGCAAGTAGACTCGAAGTAACAGCAGATTCGAACCCTATTCGAAACTAAACTAGACTCGAACTAAACTCGAAACTAAGTAGATTCGAGAGACTATTCGAATGTAGCACAAACTCGAAAATAGATTCTAAATCCTCTGAAACAGACTCGAAAGGAGCAGATTTAGGTTAGACTCGAGACTAAAGTGTAACCCTAATTACCCCTATTAGATTCGAGCGCCGCAAACTCGAAAAACAGCTAATACTTTGATTTTTTAACGATTTTCAGATAAACTAGTATTTTTCTAACGAAAAAATAATGGTTTCGATCAAAAACGTGAAAAACCACAAAGTATTTTCTGAATATGAATTTGCTAAGCTCAAAAACTCGATTTTGAGAGAAAAACCGTCCAACTAGCGTCAAGAAACCTAGAATGTATTTGATGAACACGAAGAACACCAAGAACACTCCGTAGGCTCTGATACCACTTGTAGGGTCTACCACTACGAGATCTATCTAGACGCGGATCCGTCAACGAGTGCGGAATCCTCGTTAACGGTTAGACGGAATCAACTCTCAACTACGAAACACGGAGACTATCAGAAGGCTGAACGAACGACACACGAACGATCCTACGAACTGATTCTCTCCGAAAGAACACTCACCAAGCTGATAAACTCGATATCGCTTTAAGCTTAATTCCTCACGAATTCTGCCAAAAGTCTGATAATATCTCGAGTCTATCCCTAATTATAGACCCTGATTCGAGTCTGATGTGGGCCAAACTCGAATCTGGCCCAAGGCCCATTCGAGTCTGTCCACAAAGACACTCTCGAATCTGGGCACTTCGAATCTAGGCTACATTCGAATCTATCACAGATTCGAATGCCAAGCCTTGTATGATTCGAATATAGC
This sequence comes from Centrapalus pauciflorus, assembly GCA_020465985.1. Lineage (NCBI taxonomy): Eukaryota > Viridiplantae > Streptophyta > Magnoliopsida > Asterales > Asteraceae > Centrapalus > Centrapalus pauciflorus. Next base: position 15,719 of record JAANYP010008337.1, read on the forward strand.
CTTTTACATAAACAACTAAGTGTTGAAACTTATGTTATTACTTATGATTGATTTTATCTTTGTACTTTATGTTTGAACTTCTTGTAATACATTACATCAAGTTCAAACATACAAACACTAATAAATATCAACCATATATATAAACATATATAACACACACTTGTTAAAATCACAATGTAGGATCACTTAGACTACTATCGTCACACAGGATGTACCAACAGAAGTAATCAACTCTGATCCCAATTCTTTTTCCCAACAGTTCCACCATTTCTTGGCTTGTCCAATCAATTGATCCTTAGCCAAATATACCTTGTACTCATCCATACAATTCATTTCTGTAAAAATCTGTTCCATAATTGTAATCCATATTTCTGATTCCTCAATTTTCAGAGATCTAGAGAATGTTGGTGGTTGCCAGTCTTTGAATGATCTAATTACATATTTCATGTAATTTTCATCAATTTCGGTTTCATAATCAATCTTTTCCTTGCCCTTGTCTTTACGTTTCGCTTTATTTCTAAGGTTTATGTCATCCACAACATAATTCCTTTCATGTAGTATTATATCCCCCTTCTGATTGATTACAACTCACATACATATCTAACTTATATCTCACTTTGTATATTCCAAATCTCATTCAAAATTATCACCAATCATGTATTCTCATACCCTCGTTTATTTTCTCAATAATGCTTGAATTGCTTTCTCTTGTTATAAAAATTAAGTATTCCAATATTCAAACAGTTTCTTTGAATCCAACTACATCAAAATTTTCATGAACGGTTCGTATCTTGTTGTTCTTAACCACACCCTTTTTAAGCTTTTAGAATAAAAACACAATTTATCATACAGCTTCCGTTAATAAAAATTTGATGCTATTTGCTTTTTGATAACCATTACAAGTTGTTATCAATCCTTCAAACATATCATATATGATACTAATATGATTAGTTCCAATTCTTTAATCCATTATGGTCAAACTTAAACTTCATTAAAACTTTTAAACTCGTTCATAAATTCTCTGATATCTATAGCATCTTGTCCAATTCAAAGCTTCAACCATCTTGGCTATTCATCTAATCCCGACTTATATACTCGAGTGTTCTCATTCACGAACATATTTATACTTATATTAAAAATAAGACTTTCGTTGAACTTTTCATTCATAGTTTCATTATGTAATGTTAGTACATGCTAATTCTTTGGTGAACATAGCAGTATCATACCGAACCATGTCCTTCTCAGCACAATCGCTGATTCGGAATGTCCGTTCGGTTGCTGTTATCCATTCTAGTGCGGCAACAACATCACCCAGTCCATTAAACTCTACAGCACCATTTCCTTTGAAATCCTTAAATCGACAACCTTTGGGTTTATTAGATGACCCAGTGTTGTCATCTTGTTCCTCATTGTTGCCCCCTTCTTTTTCCTTATTCTTTCTTTTGTCTTCCCTTCTCTTAGCCTCGGCCTCATCTCGAGCCCGAAGCTGGTCTTGAATCGTCTTATTCTGCTCAACCATCATGGATAGCATCATTTCCCTTGTCTTTCGGGTGTCATTCCTCCTCCAGACATGTTCTGAAATATAAAACATATAACTTGTTTAGTAACATGTCATTTATTTAAAGACACCACCCAATTATCCCGTATGATAGTCAATCTCCTATGATTACTAGATCGTAACCTATCTTAGTTCAGATCATTACTTAAAATCACTATATATCATCGCTTAATGTTTGAGACCAAGACCTCACGGACACTTGAATCTTAAACTACTGCTCTGATACCATCTCATGTGACACCCTTGCCACATTTAACCACAATTACATAACACCCAGGATTAATCACCAAACATAATTTACATAATGATCTGAAAGCTTAAATTACAGTGCGGAAGCATAAAAAAAATATTACAACTGTTTTAAACACCCTATGGTGCTACAAGGTTCCAATTCTAAGTCTACATACTCAATTCATCATTACAACATCCAGAATATATTACAACATTGTCCCATAGCACAATTACCGATTGAGTAGTAGATATCTTCCAAGACTTCACAAACGACCTAACAAAAATGTCTAGCAGCAGATTTTCCTTTTCCTGTAAAAATGCAACAACTGAGGGGTAAGCGAATGCTTAGTGAATACACAGATTTACGCATTTTATAAATCCTTATGAAGCCCACAAGAGTACACCGACGACACACGTCGTGCACTCTCCACGTACACAAAGTACGACACACATGAGCCGTCGATCCTACGAGCCCAAAGCTCGGTATATAACCCAACCATCTGAGACAGACATAACATCAGGGATGACTTACTGCCTACCAGAACCTCGGAGGGATCAGCTCCGGGTCATATAGCGCAGTAACATCGGAGTAACAGATGCGACCCGCCGGTCCATCGTTAGATGCACAACAAAAGAACGGACATGCAACAAGTATGAATGTGCCTATAAATCTACGCAAGTTAGTAGAGGTCCAAACGATAATGAAGCAACATGTCTCAGCAGGCAATAACTAACATAAAGCAGATATAATCATGCGAAATCATATGTACTCACAGTGGGTGTGTTATTAAACTTTAATCAATATTTATTTCTCCTCGGGCTTTCAACCGGATTCACAAAGTACCCCACTGTGGGTTAAGCAACACCACAAGGGACCTGTTACATTTCCATAAATAAAACATACCATACATATGTTCGGTAACAATTTCCATCATGATTTAACAATATTAAAGTGTTACAACAGTCAGAACCGTTATCCGAAACTCATTCTTAAATTCTCTTACTTGATGATTTTATTATTCCCAATTAATCCCTTCAATAACTTATTTAATAATGAGTCCCATCAAGTTTCACAAATTACCGTGTAAATCCTTCGGAATTGTGATTGAAAATTTATACTTTAATCTCCAATTTCTGAGATTGCCAAAATGTCCAGAATTTATAATTATATATTACTGAATTTAAGAAGGTCCGACCGTTTCTATTTTATTTTCAGAATCAAACCCTAACCGAGATAACTATATATATATATATACACACACACACACACACAGATATATATATATATATATATATATATATATATATATATATATATATATTATTGTCTCTTTTTCGATGAAAATAAAAAGGGGAATACCGAAACTTTCAAAGGTTTCGGTAATCACCATTTATAGTTTCGGTATATTGGGGTGGGTTTCAGTACATGTTGTGATAGTTTCACCATCAAAGGTTTCACTAAAAAGTTTCACCATCATGGTTTCACTAAAAAGTTTCACCATCAAAGGTTTCAATAAAAAGTTTCACCATCAAGGTTTCACTATCAAAGGTTTCACTAAAAAGTTTCACTATCAAGGTTTCACTAACAAGTTTCACCATCAAGGTTTCACTAAAAAGTTTCACTATCACGGGTTTCACTAAAAAGTTTCACCATCAATGTTTCACTAAAAAGTTTCACCATCAAGGTTTCACTAAAAAGTGAAGATCAAAGGTTTCACTAAAAAGTTTCACCATCAAATGTTTCACTAAAAAGTTTCACCATCAAAGGTTTCACTATAACGTTTCAGTAGTATGTACCGAAACCTTTGTGGTCTCGGTAGGTTTCATTATACCGAAACCTTTAGAGAGTTTCGGTACATGTGATGGTTTTGGTACATAAAGGTTTCAGTAATGTGGGTTTCTGTACTATGAGAGTTTCGGTATCATGTACCGAAACCTTAAGGTTTCGGTACCTCCAGTTGTCTCGGTATATATATATATATATATATATATATAGTTTCAGTACCAAGTTTCAGTAATGTAGGTTTCGGTAGAGGGTTTCGGTATATGTACCGAAACCTTTAAGGTTTCGGTACCTCCAAACTTATCTCGGTACCATGTAAACGCACAGAACACACTTTTGCAAATTTTTCCAAAATCATATTTATAACTTGAATTTGAACCCGAAATTTTGTACACAACTTATACAATACTAGATTTACACAAACCCATCAAAATTTCTTACATGCATAAACATTTTTGAACCTAAAATCCCTGATTTGGTTTACATAGAAACCGAACCCAAAACCTCAAATTTCGAAGAGTTTCAGTAAATTTTACATTAAATTGCTTGTTGCAGCGTAGGTAGTTTCGTTCTATGGTCTTGATTCCAGATTTTCAACCTCTAATTTCCACAAATTTGAGTTCTTTCTTTGAAGATGAAAGAACCGTTCTTCAAGAGAGAGAATTAGAGAGAGACTTGAGAGTTAGTGAGAGAAGTAATTTGTTGAAATGAAAGACTGTGAAGTCTTTTATTTTCAACTTTTAACTATTAACACCTTTAACCCCTCAACTTATCTATATTTCATTAAATAAAGATTCCCATCTCTATTTCATCATCATTATAATTTATAATCATCATTCTAAATAAATTATACTTCGAATTCTAAAATTTCTTAATTCCTTAAAATAGCAACCAAATTCTTAACTTCCATTAAATAAAGATTAAATCTTTATTTTATCCTCACAAATACTTATTAATAATTATATTTACTTAAATAAATTGAAATTTCTCAATTTCTAAATAAAGCAACCAACTTTCATAATCCAACTTTAAATTACATATTTAAACTAATAACATCAAATATAATAATTTAAATCTGAGGATGTTACAGTTCAAGATCAGAATGCCAATAAAATCAGAATAAAGCAACAAAAGTCTCAATTCACATAATTTGCAGTTAAAGTAAAATCTACAACTCACTGTTACTGGTTAATTGCACTTTCTAGCTCTGGCTCTGTTGCTCACAATCTATAGTGGATTAGAACCACTATTTGACTTATATCAGACTTACAGACGCTTGCCACTTTGCTATAGCCTTCACTGATGCTCTTTAATGTATTTTAGCTTTGCTTGTTGCTCAATCTGTTAATCATATCAATTCTGATATTTATTAGCCTTTGAATCATTTGAATAATAAATTCAGTGTTCACTCTTTAATCTCAAAGTCTCATATCTTGATTACATTGAGATGAATATGGCCATCAATCTCATTAGAATCTTTCATTCAAGGTTCAATAATTGCCAAATATGATTTATGAACATGATTTAAATGACTTATAAGCATTATTGTCCTTTTTCATGGACATGTGTGACTTTATTGAGTCTTTCTTGGCTTTCATTTACTCATTTGAATCTACATTAGAACATGTAAGAGTATTTTGTGAACTATTTGATGATTAAATGTCCCCATAAGTGTATGTATTTTGACTTAAATATGTATGCTTGATCATGGTACTATTCTTCATAAAATAAGAACATAATTTCAATTGAATTTTATAATCCAATTCTCATATGCTTATTTTTAACTATGTCCTTTATCTTAATATCTTCATTTAAACTTAAAACGAATTGTTAGGAACTATGAACCTTGTGTTTATTAAACATAACATATTCTTTTATGTATTATTACACACACAAGTTCCTATATCTCTATTTGATGCAATTATATAAGCTTTCATAAGCCTTGATCGTCTTTAAATAACCACACCTACATACATGTTCATTCATTCTAA
>JAANYP010008338.1:0-25711 GCA_020465985.1 Centrapalus pauciflorus
CTCGGCGGTCTCTGCTCCCCCTATACCCAGCATGGGCTCCTCAAATTGTACTTTTCTGCGCTTCTCCCCCTCATGACGATCAGGGTCGTCCTGGTCGTCATGTTTTCTTTTGAGGGTTTCGGCCTGAGCGCGGCATTGGAGATCAATAACTGCCGACTCGAGGCGATCCATCCTGGAATTTAGCTGCTCCTGGACCTGAAGGATTAGGCGATTGTGTGCGTCCAGTTTGTCAGAGAGCTCCGCCATTTGTAGTTGGACTGAGTGGGATCCTTGTGAGGGGCCGGCTTCGGAGGCGACACCCTTACCCTTTATAAGAGAAAGAAGGGCGGTATGTCGTTCCTCGGCTGCCTCCCTTTGGGCGTCAAGGTCAGCCCGGGTGATAACGCCGGCAGCACGTAAGGCTGCCGTTAACATCTCCAAATTGATGGGGAGATGGCCGGAAGTGGTCGGCGTAGATTGAGCCACTCCCGGTCTTCCTTCCGTCATCTCTGGCTCCACTACGGGATGCTCAGATCTGGAAGTTTCGGGAGCTGCCACGGAGGCAGCTCTTGGGGATGCCACAAAAGCATCGTGCACGGTGTCTGTTTGTGGGGATGGAATCGTGGGCGAAGGAAGTTCGGTCACGTGGGGAGGAGTGTGACCTCTTTCAACACCGCCACTCTCCGAATGAGAGGGCGATGGCGTATGTGGAAGATCCCCGTGTAATGAAGTGGTTTCCCTTTGAGGGGAAACCAAGTGGATGGTTGGGGTTTTGGCGACCGCTGGACTAACGGTCTTATGAAGTGGTGTCCGGCTGATAGGGCTTGGTTCACCCTCAGATTGCGTATCCCTCGGCCTTACAACAGAGACGGTTCGTTCAGAATCCGCCGTCTCTGCCGTCTCACCTACGGCTCCCTCCCTTACACTCTCAGCCTCCCTCTCACCATGACCCAGTGATTGTTGTACTTCCATCCTTTCTCCCTCGTTCTCACTTTAATGTTGCTCACCGTCGGACTGGTTAGTCTCAGTCGATTCAGACTGAGACTCATCCGGATAATTTTCTCTCATATAGTCCCTTACCCGATCTGTACCCCTCGACCTTGTCAGAGTTGATAATGGAATCTTCATTACCTGTACCGTTGGTGCCCCTTTTGGCAAAGTCAGTTTCTGGATAGCGACGGTTGGATAGACATCAGCTTCTGGACGTTCATGAATGTCTTCGTCCTGATCCATGGCGTATTGTATGATGAGCTGAAGGAATCGTTGATAGGGGACATACTTGCGTCCTTTCTTCGTGCTCCTTTCCACGTGGACTCTTCTTAATTCTTCAAAGATGAAAGCCGCATAGTCCACGTGTCGGTCGTAGGCAAAGCCAGCGAACATGGCTAAAACCTGGGCCGATGCTGAGTCATGACCAGAATGTTTGGCTGTCAGGCACTTGTTGAGTATATCGAAGAGAATTCTCCAGTGGGACTGAAGGTTCTTGGTGCGAAAGTCGGATGGTTTGGTAAGGGATCCGTCATACCCTAGGTTTTGAATTTCAGAAAGGGCTTCTGAGACGGATGGGTTTGGATCGAACGAGTTAATGGAGGGAATGTAGTCTTGGATGGGAAAACGAAGGATGTGACGAATGGCTGTGGTTGTGACTTTGACTGGAACGCAGTCAATGGTGGAGGTGAAGTGAGGTTCGGGGTCGGTTAAGAATTGTAGCCTGTTCCAGAATTGTTGTAGGTAAATCTGGGGAACGGCGATGGCTGTGGAAAGGGCATAATATATGGGATGGCGGGTGAGAATGTCAAATGCTAGGGTTTGGGATTCTTTTGGAAGGATAGAGACGTCGAGTTGCCAGTTATGGGGGATAAACTCGACAAACTCGGCGGTCGGCAAGATGGCTTCTTCGGGTAACTGAGCGTTATTATTCGGGATTGGCGGATGGGGAATGGAAAGAACGATTGTGGGGTCCATTTTCCTGCAAAGTGCAACACAGTTAGAATCATAAGACTCGATATGATAAAGCATTGATGTGAAGTCTAGATGAGTGTGAAATAGAAATTGTCTGATCTGTTTATCATCGGGTCTTTATTAGTAGAATAAAATTCTACTAACAAAGTCCAAAGTCAATCGTTAAGAGACCGATGTTAGATGAGACCGTTTCACTCAAACACTGAACCTAACTCTAATCAATGATGCACTTGGATGGAACTATATATTTTTTTATATTTTATTTTTTATTTTTTTTTTTTGATTCAAATGAAAATGCTTTAAGTGTAAAACATGAAAGTTGAAAAATTAAAAAATATCCTAAGTGTTGGATTTCGGATGGTCCGAATTCGGATGAACAGTGTCATCGAATTCGGATCAATCCGAAATGGAATGATGCATGAATGATGTGAGTGGGGACTGAATTCGGATGGTGTGGAATACGGGGACCGAATTCGGATGGTGTTCCGAAGTTAAGATCATGTAATGATAGGATGGTGGACCGAATTCGGATGTGGTGTAAACTTGGTCCGAAATTCGGATCATGACTTGTGAAAAATGCATGCAATGAAATGAAATGACCAACTTCGGATGGTACCTGGAATTCGGATGCGGACCGAATCCGGGTATCATCCGAATTCGGATGCATAGAATGAACATACTTAGACAAAATTTTGAAAATTTTAACCCTGAAGTGATGGTCCGAATTCGGATCAACAGTGAAACGAATTCGGATCAACAGAGGTCCGAAGTGTGATGTTATACTGTGAAAAATATTGAAAATATACCAAGTCGGACATCCGAATTCGGGTGGTGGTCCGAATTCGGACATCCGAAACTGCATGAGTGCAGTTAATGTTCATGCAAAAATAAACGTGAACAGTTAAAATCCTACTGAAAATGCATGAAATTACAGATCCTATACAGAAATAACCTAAGGAACATTTTATCTAACTACAACTAAGAAGAAATAACACTTTAAACTATCGAAAATGAGCAAAAACCGAAGTGAAAAAATGGAAATATTTTGAAAATCAAACAAGTAAAATACTAAGTTAAAGACTGAAATAAATGTAAAGAAGTGTTACCTGATGATGCAGATGATGAATAAAGCAAGAAAACCGAAAGAAAATGGTTGAGTTAAAGCTTGAAATCGGCGGTAATGGTGGAGTTGGGCGGTGGTGTTCGACGGAGAGAGAGGAAGAAGATGAGAGAACTCTTGAAAGTGAAGGAAGATGAGTTGACCAGTTGACCGACCCATTATATAAACTCGCGCGGGTCATGGGTCGGGTCTGAGATCCGCGCCCCAAGTGGAAGATGGGCCGCCGGTTTAGACTCAACACACACACATAAATTTTAAACTAAAATGGGCTTTTGTGGAATTAAACAAAAACAAAGAAAAAATTTTGGCCCAAACAAAAAAATGAAAATATTTTTGGTATTTTCTTTAGATTTGAAGTTAAAATGAAATTAAGTAACCTAAAATCTTTTTGGCTTTTTGATAATTTTGAAATTTAAAATCTTTTTGTGATTTTCTGACCAATTAAATTTAAAACTTAAAATTAAATTAAAGTTAAGACTAACCTAAAATTAAAATTATGACTAACCTAAAAATAAAAAAATTTAACCATAAAGGAAATAAAAAGAAACACAAAATTATAAAATTTAAAATCCTAATTCTACTCCCCCTCAAATAAATACCGATCCTTTTTCCTTTTCAGATTTAAATCACGACAACCCTTCTTTTAAGCATTACTAATACCGACAAACCTGGATATTGTTTGCATCCCACTCCATGATGAACAAGTCACACAGCAATTTATCAGGATCATTAATTATTAAAAATATACGCAGATAAGGAAAGATTGATTTTCAATCTTGTGACATACTCCTTAAATTTAAATAACAGTTATTTTCTAAAATAAAGGAATTTTAATCATGATAGATTGAAATAGAATTATTTAAGACAATATCTGATATTTAATTGGAAGGTGGATTCAACATGCCGATATGAGATACTAAAAACCGAAAACGAGGTTCGTCTAAAGCTTTAGTAAATATATCCGCTAGTTGATATTCCGTGCCAACAAAATACAACTCAATGGTTCCCTTTTCAACGTGATCTTTAATAAAATGATACCTGATATCTATGTGTTTTGTACGAGAGTGCTGCACGGGATTGCAAGAGATGGCAATTGCACTTCGAGAATCACAGTAAATAGGGATATTGGTGAGTGAGAACCCATAATCGCGTAATTGTGTTCTCATCCACAGTACTTGAGAGCAACAGCTTGCAGCTGCTACATACTCAGCCTCAGCTGTGGATGTGGATACACAATTCTGCTTTTTGGAAGACCAACTCACCGGTCTATCGCCTAAGAACTGTATTCCTCCCGATGGGCTTTTTCTGTCCACTCTACAACCTGCAAAATCAGCATCTGAAAACGCGGTAAGATCGAAATCGGTTCCCTTTGGATACCATAGACCAAGTTCGGGTGTACCCTTAAGATAACGAAAAATGCGTTTTACCGCAGTTAGGTGTGATTCTTTTGGGTCGGCCTGAAATCTAGCACAAAGACATGTTGAAAACACTATATCCGGCCTACTGGCAGTCAAGTATAGTAAGGATCCTATCATCCCTCTGTAAGTTGAATTATCGACACTTTTCCCGGAAGGATCGGTGTCTAACTTACAGTTGGAGGCCATGGGAGTTGCGATACTCGTGCAAGAGTCTAACTTATACTTCTTGAGAATGTCAAGAGTATATTTTGACTGGTTCACAAAAATCCCATCCTCAAGTTGTTTGACTTGTAATCCGAGGAAAAATTTCATTTCCCCCATCATACTCATCTCAAACCGAGACTCCATTAGGGCTGAAAAATCCTTACAAAAATTACTGTCAGTAGATCCAAATATAATATCGTCAACATAAATCTGTACTAGCATTATATGTGGGCCTTCCCTTTTAGTGAACAGAGTTGTGTCCACCACACCTTTATAGAAACCGGCAGAAATAAGGAAATTCGAAATACTATCATACCATGCTCGAGGTGTTTGTTTTAAACCATAGAGGGCCTTATCTAGCACATAAACATGGTCAGGTTTATGTGCATCAACAAAGCCTTGTGGTTGTTCAACATACACTTCCTCGTAAGTTCACCGTTTAGAAAGGCAGTCTTGACGTCCATTTGGTACACTTTGAAGTCTTTGTGTGCCGCATACGCCAAGAAGATTCTGATTGCTTCGATCCGTGCAACTGGAGCGAAGGTCTCGTCATAATCTATCCCTTCTTGTTGTCGGTAGCCTTTGGCAACAAGTCTTGCTTTGTTCCTTATCACAATGCCGTTTTCATCTCGTTTGTTCTTAAAGATCCACTTTGTTCCGATGACTGTACGGTCTTTTGGCTTGGGAACTAACCGCCATACTCTTAGCTGTTCAAACTGGTTGAGTTCCTCTTGCATTGCAACTATCCCATCCGGATCTGTCAGGGCTTCATCCACACGAGCGGGCTCTATCATACTTAAGAATGAAGTGTAGAGACATTCATTAGCAGATGCCCTACGAGTTTGGACTCCTGTCGTTACGTCACCAATGATTTGTTCTGTTGGGTGACTGCGGGTCCATTTGATCTCGTGTGGAAGGGGTGCTCGGGATGGAACCTCTGTGGTTAATATGGGAATGGATGAGGATTCATGGTCAATGGTTTCAAATGATGGTACCACAGGTTCGGGTTCAATTTCCGAGTGTTCAGGTGAAGGAAGAATCGTTGGTATTATATGTGAGGGTATTACAGGAGTAGATTCAACTGCGGATGTGTCGGTGGATGATGTAGATGGATGAGGATATGTTGATGAAGATGGAGTGGAGAAACTTTGCGGCGGAGTTGAACTGGAAGGATTACCTACATTATTAACAACATTAGACACACTAGCGTTAGGACCGAAAAATTCAACATAAAAAGGATCAAATAAATTAACCAAATCAGAAGAAGAAAAAGAAATGGGGTTATTCGAAGAGTCTCCAGACATTTGAGTAATGCGTGGTCCTGATTGATCAACTTCGGGTGCCAGTTCAGCCAACTCATCAAATGTGACGTGCACACTTTCGTTGACTGTTCTGGTTCGGGTAATGAATGCGCGATACGCCTTCGAGTTGGATGAGTATCCAATGAAGATCGCTTCATCCGCCTTTTCGTTAAATTTCCCGAGGTTGTCTCTGTCATTCAGCACATAGCACCTGCAACCAAATACACGTAAGTACTTGATAAATGGTACTTTATTCAAAAAGAGCTGGTATGGAGTTTTGTTATAGCGCTTATGAATGATGGAGCGATTCTGTGTATAGCATGCTGTTGATACGGCTTCGGCCCACAAGAACGGAGGTAGCTTTGAGTATGTGAGCATTGTACGAGCGGCTTCTACTAGCGTACGGTTACGCCTTTCCACGATCCCGTTTTGTTGAGATGTTCTAGCAGCAGAGTATTGATGCTGAATCCCCTTGGATCGAAGGAAGCCCTCTACTACCGAGTTCTTGAACTCCGTGCCGTTATCTGATCTGATTGATTGTACTGACAGCTGCTGTTGGGTCTCGACACTTTTGATAAAATCAATGATTTCTTGAGCTGTCTCGTCCTTGGAACGCAAGAACCTGACCCAGGTATATCGAGAATAATCATCAACGATAACCAACACATATCGTTTTCCATTTATGCTTTGAGTTCTCATCGGTCCGCATAAATCCATATGAAGTAACTCCAAAACTCTTTTTGTTGATGGTTCGGGCTTTGGTTTGTGAGATGATCGTTTCATTTTTCCTTTCTCACATGCTCCGCAAAGATGGTCCTTTTTGTAGCGCAACTCAGGAAGTCCTTTGACCAATTGCTTCGCAGCCAGCTTGTTTATGTTATCAAAATTCAAATGGGATAATCTTCGATGCCACAACCAAGAGTCTTTTGACGAGGCTTTTGATAGTAGGCAAATGTTATCCTTCACCACAAGCTTAGATACGCCAATGGTGTAAAGGTTAGATTTTCGGGAACCAGTCAAGATTTCTTTTCCATCTATGTTCTTAACACTGCAGTTCTTAGCCCTAAATGTTACTTCTAGTCCTTTGTCGCAGAGCTGTCCTATGCTAAAAAGATTATGAGATAACCCTTCAACATAGTCAACGTCCTTGATGACCAGATTATTTAGAACTAAGTCCCCGTATCCTTTTATTTGAGCCTGATGGTTGTTCCCGAATTTCACAGTTCCACAATACTGTTCAACAACGTTGGACAGCAATTCTCTTCTTCCTGTCATGTGCTTGGAGCAACCCGAATCCATATACCAAATGGACATAGCCTGAAAAACACATAAATTCATATAATGAAAAACTATATGCATTCAAACACATCCATTTTTAATTCACAATCAAACCATGTTCTGAACCGAGATGTTCAGAAAACATGATGAGTTAAGACCGGGTCCTGGGCTGTGTGCACAGAAGCCAAACGTGTCGGTTTAAGCACAACCGACAAGCAAAAGAACGGGTCCTAGTCTAAGGTAACTAGAAGCCATTTCTTTGAAGCACGGGTCTTGATCAGAAGTAACCAAGAACCATCTACATTAAGATCACACAACCTTGGGTACCCACCTCAATATGGGTCCCTTTTTGTTAGGAATTCCAGATTTATATGGCACGTGTACAGATTTAGAAACCCAACAAGCATTTGTGTGTGGTCTAGATGCACAACCCTTTGGAATCCATTGAAGATTGGATTTATTGGGTTTTGGAACCTTAGGCGCTGAAATTGCCTTCGGTTTTTGTCTTGATGAGACCTTCTTGACCGTTGCTTTGGTTTTGGGCCTTGGCAACAGACATGTCTCAACTTTGTTTGTGGCCGATGATGCACTATTTTTAGTTTTCTTTTTCCGAATACGTTTAACAGGATAAGGCACAAAAGCATTCATTTCAGGAACCTGTCGTCTATATTTAGTTGGACATAGATTAAACAAATCCTTGAAAGAGTACTTTAATGAAATAGTAGAATTCGGTACATCATTACAAACATTGTCACACACTTGGTTACACAGATTGTCTTTAGAGATTACAGACATCCTATCTCTAGAAACAAATTCACATGGCATTAAAGCCTTCTTCACAAAAAAACTTGAAAAATCCTGCATGGTGGTTTTTGGGACTCTCCTTATATGATCTGTAGGAACAAAACGATTAGAGTCAGTAAGCATGGAAGATTTAGACTTGACAGGCTTTTCTTTTTGGAGGTGAGTGGGTTTCTTAAAAGACTTGGATTTTATCTGAGTCTTTTTAGAAACCTCATTCTTGAAAGCATTTGTGCACTCACCTTTGACAAAGATAGAAGAAGTTTCAGCTGTAGCCTTACCTTTATCTGATGACATACATGGAATTTTTAGAGAATGAGAAAGTGTTTGTTGTTTTGAAAGATCTTTCAATCGTTGTGAAACTATTTCAAAATTTTCTCTGTAGACAGTGACTTCCACAGTTTTTTGAAAAGATTGATTTATCAATTCTTCTTCTCTCTTAAAAAGAGCATCTTGAAGATCAAGTGCTTTTTCTTGAGACGACTTCAATTCCTTTTCTAAAACAATGATTTGTTGTTGAAGAACTTTTGCAGGAATATAAAGTTGAGGATTTGATTTTTCAGTTTCAGTGTTCAATTCAGTTTCTGAATAAGTTGACGAGAGATCTTCCTCTAAAGTGGGTACTCTAGAAGAATAGCTCTCGTTAAGTTCTTCATAATGAAAAGAATTTTCTTTATCTTTACGCGCAACACGTTTCTCATTTTCTTGGTTTAAAACTTCTTTTGATGACTCAAAAAAGAAAGATTTAATACCGGCTCCCATATAATTCATGTCATAAAATACAGGTAAGACATTTTGTGCTTTTTCCAAATATTTAGGATTTTTAAAACCAATTCCCTGTTTAGAATGGTAAAATCTAGTTTCTTTGGGCTGATTTAAATGGATAGTTTGTTCTGTTTGACCCCTTTTCAAAAATGCATCGTCAAGGGTCTTTATTCTTGCGTACAAACTTATCCTTTCTTCTTCAATCATTTTGTATTTTTCTAAACTGTCTATATTTTCCATATTTACCACATCTAATTGTTTTGTAAGAACAGGAAATTCTTCTTTTAAAGAGAGTTTTTCTTTTGAAAGCGTTTCCATGCAAGATTCAAGGTATATATTCCTATCCTGAACATCTACTTTTTCTATCAACATCTGTTTTATAACATTATGATTAGTTAACCATTTTGCATGATATAATTCAGATGATTCTTTCAGAATATGAGCTTGATGTTCAGCCTGTACACACTTTGCAGTTTCAGCTTTTAATCTATCTTGTAGATCAAGTATTTGTGTGTGTAGTGTACATTCATTATCTACAAATAATTTATTTACATGTGCAGGAATGTAATAGGAATATACCTCACTGGACTCGGAACCGGATGTGGAGCATTCGGGATCGTCGGTTGTAGCCATCAGACATGCTGGTGGATGTTTCATTGTCTTCCCCTCAGCAGCAGTGTCTGAATTTGCAGCAGTGACAGCAGCACAAATCTCCAACCCCTGACGATCAACCATATAGCAATTTTTGCCATTGTCATCCTCGTCGTCAGAATCTTCAGCATCCCAGTAATCCTCCTGGGCGACGAGGGCCAATGCATCCGACTTCTTCTTTGCAGCCTCGAGCTTTCTTTCGTAATATGCAACGTCTCTCTCAAAATTGTTCTTGCATTCCCTAGCAAAGTGGCCCGGTTTGCCACATTTGTAGCAGAGACGTTCATCAGTAGCCGTTGGCTCGTCTGCTCTTGGCTTCTCCTCTCTTCTTTCCGCCGGCCTCTTGTCGGCCCGGCGGTGCTCACGGCTGTCATCACGCCTCCTTTCCCGGCGGTCATCCCGACGATCATCCCTACGATCGTCCCGCCTGTCCTCTCTCCTTTCCTCTCTCCTGTCATCTCGCCTTTCGTCACGCCTGTCATAACGGCGATCATCGCGATAGTCGCGTCTGTCATCATACCGGCGATCGTCTCTATCATTTCTGCGGTAGTCGTCCCTGCGATAGTCATCGCGTCTGTCATCCCTTCTATCATCGGAGTACCTCCGAGGACCAGTGTCATATCAGAGTTGGTTGTTGGTCTTGTTGGAGAACCGTCGTTGTTGGAGACGGTTGGTCCACAAGGCAATCTGTTCTTGAATCGTGGCTTCCTCCTCATCATAGACCTCACGCGGAGGGGAAGCATACCTGTACTGAGATGATGAAGACCCAGGAGCAAAAGATGGTGTCGGAATCTGCGTGTTTGTGATCAAGGCTAGGGAATCATTTGGTTTCAACCCTGTGTTGGCTGATAGCAGTAGAGAGGCCAATTGAGTTGCCATCAGCTTCTGTTGATCCACATCGCCTTGATATTTCTTAAGCTCCTTAAAGACGACATTTATAGATACCTCAGGGATGTTCAAGACTCTCTTCGTTGCCCTACATGCA
Organism: Centrapalus pauciflorus; assembly: GCA_020465985.1. Classification (NCBI taxonomy): domain Eukaryota; kingdom Viridiplantae; phylum Streptophyta; class Magnoliopsida; order Asterales; family Asteraceae; genus Centrapalus; species Centrapalus pauciflorus. Next base: position 10,465 of record JAANYP010008338.1, read on the forward strand.
AGCTGCCACTCGGGGGCTAAGGCGGCAAAGAATTGGATGTTTATGTCATCCCGATCCTTTTTGATGTGCAGTTTATTCAATTCATTAAGGACTGCACAAAACCTGGTAAACGTGGATTGCAGAGATTCCTCGTCTTTGGCGCGGAATTCTGAAAACTTTGCCTTTGCCTCTTCAATTTTGGCACGGTCATCAAGATCTGCCCCCAGCATTTGGATTTCCAGCTCGTCCCACATTTCTTTTGCAGACATTTTACTGTCTACACCTACCAGAATATCAGTGGGGAGGGCTTGATAGATCAGATATTCTGCCCTCTTATCAGCATGCTGGCGATCCCTTTCGGCGTCATTTGCCGGCTCTCTTTCGACTTTGGAGGCTAGGACAGGAGGATCAGCCTCGGGTCTGGCAGCAATTTCTCTGTAGTAGATGACGGGCCCTTCGGATATTGATTGAAGCATCATATTCCCGAGAGGTTGCATTCCGACGAATTTCAGGAACCGGGCTTTCCATTGTTCGTACTCATCAGGATAGAGAACAGGTGGTCTGTTCTCAGATCCGAGTACAAGAGCTTCACGAGACATTATGAGTATAGGTGCTGATTGAGAATGTGGAGATCTTAGAGGTGGAAACTGAGTACAGATGGGTTGGACTGAAAACAGAATGTTCTGAATTCGGATGCTTGAGTTCGGATGAACAGTGATTCGGATGGAGGAACCGAATTCGGAAGGATTGAATTTGGATGAAGTGATTTCGGATGAATAGTGAGTCGGATGGGTAGATTTCGGATGACTGTATTTCGGATGGGCCAATTTCGGATGAATAGTAATCCGGATGAAGGTCCCAATTCGGATGAGGGTCCTAAGTCGGATGAACAGTTGTACTTAGGGTATAAAATTCGGATGACCGAAGTTCGGATGGACCTAAGGACCGAATTCGGATGAACCGAATTCGAATGAACAGTGATGATGGCCGAAATATGAATATCCGAAATAGGGACGAAGGCCGAATTCGGATTGTCCGTAATGGGGTGATCCGAAAAAAATTTTGAAGAACAAGTCCCAATTAGTAAAAAATGGAAAGCCTTTATTGAACTTCGGATGGTCCGAAGTTCGGATAGGACCGAATTAAGGTCCGAAATTGGCTTAGTGGGTGTCCGAAATACACCTAAGTGTGGTCCGAATTAGGATGGTTGTGGGGTCCGAATTTGGTGCCTATATGGTCCGAAATGCTACAGTATATAATCCGAAATACAGCAGGTTTTTACGATTTTCTAAGGTAGAATAGACAAAAATCGATTTTTATCAGTTTTAATGCCAAAAAAACAGTTCTAAATGATTTATAAACTATTTTAAACACTTTTGGTAGTTTAAAACAACCTAGAAAACACTTAAAACTAGCATGAACACATGAAAAACCCACTTAAAAAACCCATATTTTCAAGCTTCAAAATGGTCGATTCTTGATGATTTTAACAAAGATATGGAAGTAAATGAGTTTAAAATCAGTAGATAATGATAATGTGATGTTTATAGAACCATTATAACAGAAGAAACTCGAAAAACCATGGAAAATGAACATCTAACCGGTTGAATATTGAAGAACTTCGAAGAACATGCACAACCCAGCAGATTCCGTAAGTAATCAGTTGAAATCCACCCCTCTGAGCTCTGATACCAATTGTTAATATGAAATCCCGTATATATTCAGCACCTTGACGTTTTTCTCATCAAACACATGAAGAAACAAGCTCAATAAATGTGTTTTTAATAAGAAAGAAGACAATATGAATGTTGGTGAATATGGAAGAACAGTGGCGGCTCCAATAGAAGATTCAAATGTAGGTCAACCGTGTATTGTCAAAAGGCAACCCTAGGAGCCTTTATAGGCTCATTTAATTAACTTACAAGACTTGGCAACAATGGCCCCTACACTATTACATAAGAAAGAAATTACATAGAAATAAATACAAGACACATTACAATGTTAATAAATATTACAAAATAACTCCTAGGATCGAAATAATTAATCTAACAAGAGGTGACACGTGACATTTGATGTTTTTCTTTATTATATATAATAATAATAATTTCCACAACTAATTCAAATTTTTACATTTGGATCTAATTATGATTATTATGGATAATAATGATAGATATTTATTTTAGGTAAACATTAATTTTAAATGTTACAAAATCTAATTTATTACTAATTAATTAATAAAAAAAAATAAAGTCAAACTTTAATTCAATTAAGTTAAGGTGTTCAATTTTGAAAAAGATGTGGAAAAATAAAATTTTCTTGTATTGTAGAAGTGACATATAACATGAATTGTTTTGTTTTATTATAATATACTAGTTTATAACCAATGTATGACGTGGATATTTTTAATAAAACTTATTTATATAAAATGTATATGAGTAAAAATAAAAACATACAAAAATAATAATTGTGTTTATTTTTTATTATTTACAGGCTAAAAAATAGAGTATATTTATCTTTTTTAAAAATATTAAATTGTATTTAATCTTTTATATTTTATAAGTTGTAATTATTTATTTGGTGAACGTAGAGGTGACACGTGACATTTAATGTTTTCCTTTATTATACATAATAATAAAAATTTCCACAACTAATTCAAATTTTTACATTTGGATCTAATTATGATTATTATGGATAATAATGATAGATATTTATTTTAGGTAAACATTAATTACAAATTTTACAAAATCTAATTTATTACTAATTAATTAATGTAAAAAAATAAAGTCAAAATTTAATGCAATTAACTTAAGGTGTTAAATTTGGAAAAAGATGTGGAAAAATAAATTTTTCTTGTATTGTAGAAGTGACACATGACATGAATTGTTTTGTTTTATTATAATATATAGGTTAATCATCCCATGTATTACATTGGTCGATTTCAAAAATACATATTTTTTATATTTTAATAAATTATTATAAAATTTATATATAATTAAAATAAAAAAATTGAAAGATAGTTAAATTAAAGATAAAAAAATACTTAGATATTAAATAAAAAATATTATTATATTGTATTATTAAAAACAGATAATATGTGTTTGCAAAAATTTTTCTTTTGATTTTTATTAACTTCAAATATGAAATATCAATGTAAGAAACAAAAAACTTCAATTATGTGAACGTGTATATATTTTGAAAATGATAAAATATAAAAATGGAATATATGAAAATCAACAATCAAAATTTATCATATTCACAATTGAAGTTTTATCAATTAAATTTTAAATCTTGTTAGCAAAATAATTAACAAAAAATTTTAAGTTTATTTACTACACTTCTACATTAAAATTCAAATTTTTACATTTGAATTTAACCATGATCATTAAGGAAAATAATGACACATATTTATTTTAGGTAAATATTAATTTAGTATTAATTCATTAATGAAATAATTAAAATCAAAATGTAATGTAATTAAGTTAAGGTAGTAAATTTGGAAAATGAATTAAAAAAATGGCATAGGATTAATTATTGATTTTAATTAAGGGTATAAGAGACATTTCATAAATAATTATGAGTTGTCATCAATCTGGACCAATGATTTCTTTCCATCCAATGGTCCAGAAACTCCAAGTGGTTCTCTTATTATATATAGTATAGATAGGTTAATCAACCCATGTATTACATGGGTTGATTTAGAAAATACATATTTTTTTATATTTTAATAAATTATTATAAAATTATATATAATTAAAATAAAAAAATTTGAAAGCTAGTTAAATTAAAGATAAAAAAAATACTTAGTTGTTTGATATTAAATAAAAAATATTATTATATTGTATTATTAAAAACAAATAATATGTGTTTGCAAAAAATGTTTCTTTTAATTTTTATTAACTTCAAATATGAAATATCAATGTAAGAAACAGAAAACTTCAATTATGTGAATGTGTATATATTTTGAAAATGATAATATATAAAAAATGGAATATCTGAAAATCAACAATCAAAATTTATCATATTCACAATTGAAGTTTTATCAATTAAATTATAATCTTGTTAGCAAATAATTAACAAACATTTTTAACTTTATTTACTACACTTCTACATTTAAATCCAAATTTTTACATTGAATTTAACTATGATTATTAAGGATAATAACGACACATATTTATTTTAGGTAAATATTAATTTAATATTAATTCATTAATGAAAAAATTAAAATCAAAATTTAATGTAATTAAGTTAATGTAGTAAATTTAGAAAATGAATTAAAAAATAGCATAGGTATAATTATTGATTTTTAATTAAGGGTATAAGAGACATTTCATAAATAATTATGAATTGTCATTAATCTGTATCATTGAAATCTTTCCATCAAATGGTTCAGAAACTCCATGTGGTTTTCTTATTTTATATAGTATAGATATGTATATGAGTTTTTATAGTTATATTTGGGGTTTATTATGAAAAAAACCAACACGTTTTCACATTTTTTTTGCGTTTTCGTCCCTCATGTTATTTTTTCATAAAAAACCTCAAGTTATTTTTTTCATTTTGGTTTAATGAAATTTGGACATTAGACCCCGATTATAATTTGTGAACCGGGTTTTTAAAAACTGAAAAACAGAGTTCTAATGTCTAAATTTCACTAACCAAAAAGAAAAAATAATTTGAGGATTTTTATAGAAAAAAATAACATGGAGAGACGAAAACGTAAAAAAATGAAAACATGATGGTTTTTTCATAATAGACCCTTATATTTGATATCTCTGTGAATAATGATAAGTGGAAAAAACAAGACTTGATATGCATTTGAGTCTTGTACCTATTATATATACATACATTTACCAAATCTCCTACACCAATAAAAACTTACCACTTGGCCAACCATGATTGGTTGGCGGGTTTATTTTAATTTAAATTTTTTATAACATACTTTTATCTTTGTGTTATTTTTTGTTTGTAAACTTTTGTTTAGTCCTCTTTTAACATTTATTATTACAATATTTCTTACACACTTAAAATTGTGATTTTAATCATACATATGTTTGGAGTTGTCTTTATTATTATTTTTAATTGTATCAAAAAGACCAATGAAAACTTGTAACTTGGCCAACCATGATTGGTTGGTTTTTTTTTTTAATTTAAAATTTTCATAATACACAATTATCTTTGTGTTATCTTTTATTTAACCATTTTATTTTAATAAATTTTTATTTAGTCCTTTTTAACATTTATTATTACAATATTTTCTTACACACTTAAAATTATGTTTGTAATCATACATATGTCTGAAGTTGTCTTTTAAAACTATTATGTTATGTTTAATTGTATGAAAAAGACTGTTTTTCAAATGCACAATTCAATATTCTAATAAAATTAATTTATAATTAAAATATAACTAATTAATATTTAGATTTTGTATTAAACTAGTATAATACCAGCGTAAAGCGGCGGCGGTGACAAATATTTTTCTCGATAAATTATTCATTTAATAGAAATAGATTTTTTTGAATGACATAAAGGAGAAAAACATGTAGATTGTATACATTATTCTATAAAAAAATAAAAAGTACAAAACCTTTTGAAAGTAAGCTATTAGAATCATTTTTCTCTGTTGTGACCGGCAAAACGTACATTTGGGTTTGCATACCACTTAGTTTATCTTTAAATAACTTTTTATATGATAAATTCTTTGGTGCCAAGCTAAGATTTAGGCCCTGATTAGAAATTAACAAATATTTAAGCTACTGATTGTTTGTATCATCCCATATGCATGACGGGATGAAAAGTCGGATTAACCACTGCGAGAACGAATTTTGATAAAAACTATGAATTTTAAATAGCTTACATGCAAAAAGAATTATCATTTGCTTAATTTTCAAACATAATGATATAATATGCAATTAAGGAGCAGATTGGATAAATGCAACAATGTATCTTCCAGCCTTCATGAGGTTGCTTTTATAATTTGAAACTGAGACATCTGTGCATCAATGTTCTCTGCAATTTAAAGTTATAAAATATACATGTTAAGAACAATGAAAATGGATCATTGGCCAATCAATATTAATGTTGACCAATGGGAAAAAATGTTGGTTTTTAGTAACTGCATAAAACAAAATATGTTGTAAAAATACACACAAATTGCAGCAAAAAAAGGGGTTAATATTGAAAAAACCCCACGGACTTTCATGTAATTATCGATTAAGTCACTCAACTTTTTTTTCGAGTGTTTACGTCCCTAATCAAATTTTGTCTTATTCAAAACTATATATTTTTAACCTGCTACCTGCTTAACAGGTAACACACTTAGTTTCTCGAATCGTTTAATTAAAAAAACCAACTTTCTTTTTCAATTTTCACGATTAAGTCACTGAAATTTCTTTTTTCTTGTTTAGGTCACTATACCGTTTACCGGTTAGTGACATGCTAAACATGTCAAATATATAGTTTTGAATAAGACAAAAATTGTCTAGGGACTTAAACACTTGTAAAAAAAGTACAGTGACTTGATCGATAAATTCATGAAAGTTCATAGGGTTTTTTCAATATTAACCCAAAAAAAAAAACTCTTTACTTCTCTAGTATAACAACCAAGTGGATGTAAAAACAATAATAAAATATGCACAAGTCCTTCAATTTGCACCAAACAAGTCATAAAATTTGCAACTAACCAAACCCCAAGCAAATATAGAAACTTCGTCAACATGTAAAAAACAAGAACCAACCAAGAACTGGTCATTAAAGTGATGAAAAACAAAAAAGATCATAGAGTGATGAAAAACAAAAAAGATCTATAAATTTGACCACCGACATTTGGTTATGACCAACAATCAGATTTGGCACTTCGATTGCAGAAAAACGTTGTGCATTTTAGAAAACAAAACCTGCTCTCCTAGGTATACTGTAACCAGTAATTGTGTTCTTAGAATTGTAGAATTGGAAATGCACAACTTGGCAATAAAATAACTAATAAGGGAGATTTAGCTGAAAAAAGATAGCATCCTTTTTTAGAAGTCTTAATCACGTTTGGGCAGAAAATGACTCGAACGTGATTCTCCCTAGGGTCTTTTGCAATGCTCTATGCATCATTTGTGGTCATAATTCCATGAAGTACTTGAAATGCATCTTGTTTCAATCTAACATTGACCAACTCTGCATGTACATATAAAAGTATGTGAATTCATATTTCATGCAATTCATACAACATAACACAATTCATATGAACAATTAACAATCAAACACAATCTATTGAATGATTAAGAGAGAAAATATTACATTGATGTTTTCGGCTTTCTTGCAAAGCACTTCTCCTATTCTCTCTAAATCAGATCCATATGTGTGTGTGTGTAATCTTCGATTCATAGCAGCATGCGTAGCATACATTTCTATTTATACACAATACACAAGTATTGTGTATTTACACATATAACCCCTAATCTATTGAGTATTTACAATTATATACAATATAATTGTTTCATCTCTATTATTTATTCCCAACATTCTCCCCCTTAGAGATGAACACAATTATTAAAGTAATATTCATTTCAGCTCTACAAATATTGTCCCTAACAATCTCCCCCTTAGAGATGAAATCAATTTTCTGATAAAAGATCATTTCAGGGACTTTTTCGTGAATATTCTTCTATTCTCTGATCTCTGAATCTTCTTCTTTTCTTTATTTGACTCTCCCTGATCTTCACATATCTTCTTCTCTGAACTTATCTTTTCTTGTATTTTCTTGTAAGTACACTCCCCCTCGAATCATGAATAGCTTTTTAATTCTCTCCCTTGATCAATTCATTTGATATGATGTAGCAATTGTCTTCAGTTGACTTCAATATACTCAACTGTTGTCTCTGAACTTTAGTTTTTCTCCCCCTCATGATGATCATAAGAATTATGAAAATCATGCAACATCTTCAGAGACATTAATTCATTGAAGTTTACAGTAGCAGAAATACAACAACAATTACAATTTCAAAATATTTCAAATTGACTTTCTCCCTCTGAAACTGATATCCTCTCCCCCTAAACAAAACCAACCTAACTCACTCTTCCTCAAAAATTTCACTCCCCCTCGAATTGATACTATATCTTTTTAGAACAAAAACAAAGCTTTACAACTTTGGGGAAAATGAAACACATTCATTTTGTGAGAAAATGAGTCCAGGTCCACATAGGATTCCTGTTTACACAATAGACAAAATCTATGTGACCTACGTTCAGCGCTGGCATGATAGTAACACTGGTAGGATTTCCAAATAGTCATCGTGAAATCCTTTATCATGAAAGAATCACTCATATTTGTTCCGGCTTAGTCACTTTGGACTAGCAGTTTATAGTCACGCAGACTGTCAGACTCGATGTGTCCTAAATGAGTATATAATCAGCTCTAGACACAATGTGCATCAAATGAAGTGGGAGACCGGATCCTTCTTTCAATATCAATAATATCCAAATGATATATCGATAGAAATGTGTTATATCTCCATAATTATTGAAACAGAAATCTTTTGAGAGATAACTGAGTAGTTGGTGGGGTTAAGTGCATGCGTCACTGGGTCCATGACGTCTTTTTCAATATCAAGTCGCCTAGGGCTTGATAGATTATGTGGTTTACCCAGCACACACAGTGTAGGATAGGATTATCTTTTCTTCAAATCCTTTCTCAACTCTCAGCTCTCAGCATTTTTCAACCTAGCTCCCTCTGGCTCACTTTTCAGAATTAAATTCAGTCAGCTATATACGAAAAGCATAATCTGATGCGCCGCCATCGCCTTTTAATATCCCTCTCATTTACATTTTACCTCTGCTCGACCCTGTCAGTATCCCGTGATAACTGACACTTCTCAACTAATAAACCTAAAGAACCCTCACCCACACAAACTATAGATGGTTTGCTCATTGGGTAGGTCTTCCGGTTCTGGTTAGACCATAGAAGCGAAATTTATGCCTATCACTCAGATTGGTGCATAATCGAAGTCAGCAGAAAGATTTTCAGCTTTGAAGCTCAAGGGATATCAGAGAGATTATATTCAAAGAATATGGGAGATATCATAAAAAAATAGAAAATCTGATATATGAAATGAAAAGAACCAGATTTTCTTGAAAGAATTAGCACTTGGGAGATAACAAAGAGAATCCATTATAAATTGGAAGCATTGTAATAAAGAGAATCTCAGAAGAAATGAGATAATGAACATCAAAGAGATTAGATCAATTATTCTCAATGAAATATTCAGAGAATCAGAAAAAAAATTTCTTTTCAGCTCAAAAATTATTTTTATGTGTGTATCAAATATTTTCGTGAAAAATCACACACGGTTTTGAAAAATGTCATCGTCAAAGTGCGTCTGAAACTCCCCCTAGAAATAAGCACACACAGTTAGTCAACTCATAAAAATGAAATCAGAAGCAAAAAATTATAAAAATAAAACTCCCTCTAAATCAATGCAGCTTTAGAGTTGAATTCAGGGCAGGAATTCCAGAAATATTTGTCTTTCAGACTCGGGTTCTAATCTGAAGTGATTAGAAGCCATTTGTCGCAGAAGCTTGGGTTTCAGTCTGAAGTAACTGAAAACCATTGTCTCTGGTTCATTGAAGTCCGGGTTCTAGTCTGAATTTAACTAAAAACCAATTTTGAGTTGAAGCACGGGTCTTGACCTGAAGTAATCAAGAGCCTATTGAAATGAAGAACGGGTCCTTATCTGAAATGATAAGAAACCTATAACCTGCAAAATTTAAGATGTCTTTGGTATCCAAACAGATTTGGATCCAGACTTGTTAGCGCTCTTGGGTACCCATTTCAAAACAGGTTTTGGTACCCACTTGTACTTGGGTTTAGGTACCCATTGCAAGTTATAACTATCAGCTTCTCTTTCAAAAACAGAAAACAAATTTCTTTGAGTATGAGAAAATTGAATATCTGAATTTCTAAAGAAACTTGAATTTGAATGATCAGACTTTTGCGAACTCTTCTTTTTGAAAAACTGTCCGGTTCTTGCATGTTTCTGATAATACTTGGTATTTTTCTGTGAAAATGTTTTCTGATTAGAATGACCAGTATTTTCAGAAACTTTAAGAAAATTTGACTTCGAAGATTCACCGGTGTAAATCTTGACCGGAAGTTGTTCAACAATTTTATCTTTGCCGCTGTGTATCTTTAACAGATACTTAAGTTTAAGATCTGAAGAAGAATCAAACTTAGCAGAGTTAGTTAGATTCACTTCACTTTCAGAAGACAAACCAGAGTGATCAACATTGGATTTTAAACATACTAAAGAAGGGGTCTTAACCTTTGACTCAGTTGATGAAGTAAACACATGTAATTGTTTTGTAAGATGAAGTATCTGATCTTTCAAACTTTTGATAATGACTAAATTTGAATTTCTGTCATGATCAAATGATTGGTAATCAGATTTAAAAGATTGTTCTTTGATTAAGAACTTTTGTCTTTCATCTTCAAACAATTCAGATTTTGATTTAACATCTTGTTCTTTAAGTAAGAACTCATGTCTTTCCTTCTCAATCAAATCTTTAGTTAAAGACAACTCTTGTTGAAGAGCAAAAATTTCTTCATTTTTGTTTAAAATACAATTCTGATCAGTTGGTTTTGTCTTACAAAGTGTATCTTCAAGATCCTGAACTTTCTTGTAAAGATCAGATCTTTCAGGCGAAAGATATTTCAGTTGAGTTGCATTCTGAAAATTTTCTTGTTTCAGCTCATCAAGTTCTTTAAGTAATTCAGATATTTTCAATTGATGAGCACAACTCTCAGAGTTTTGTTTTTCTTTTAAGGTCTGAATTTCTTCATTCAGTATTTGTACGTCACGTAACGCCAAATGTTTATCAGTATTTAACTGAACGAGAATGTCGTAATTGTTCTTACGAATCTTTTCAGATTCAGTAAGTTTGACAATCAGCTCAGACTTTAAAAATTGTTCAAACATCATTATGAATTGCAGAAAAATGAACTTCCAAGATCTTTTATGGACTTATGAAAATTTGAATGAATCTTGATTGAATAAAACTGAATCTTGAATGATTAATTTGTTAAAAATCAGCTCTGATTTGACTTTTTGACGTTGAAATTTTAGATTTTCTGCAGAAAAATGCCCATAACTTTTTTCTGGAGTGGAATTGGGCCTCGAAAATTTACCCAACCGGCTATGCCAGTTCTAGAAATGTAGATCTCTTTTCAAGCTTCGATTTGACGTATGGTAGGCCTTCTAACGATGTTCCAGTCAAAAGTTATGACCAATTTAAGCAGCTAAGGTCAAATAGTCAAAAGTATGATGAAACTCGAATGAATAAGGACTCAACTCGAGTGAAGAGGTAATGAAACTCGAATGATAAAGTATTAAACTCGGATGGTTAATTGTGAAACTCGAATGAAACACAATCAAACTCGATTGAAAGAGAATGAAACTCGAATAAGCTTGATGAAACTCGAATGATGAAGTATCAAACTCGAATGATGAAAGGATCAAACTCGAATGATTAAAGACTAAACTCGGATGATTCCTTATGAAACTCGATTGATACTTATGTTTTCTCGGGTGATAAGTTTATAAAACTCGAATGAAACATATCCTTTCTCGAATAAGTCTTTGATCAACTCGAATAAAACATAAACTTTCTCGAATAACTCTTTGATCAACTCGATTGACTTCTTTGTAAAACTCGATTTACACTATGACCTTAGTTTTGCCCGAGTTTCATCATTTTTCAACAAAAAACAAGTTCAGATTCAAAAAATTTAACAAAAATTCATGAATTGATCTGAAATTAACAACGAAGATTCGTTTTTCACACAGAAACAACTTTTGTGAAACAACTTTATCCAATTTTCGATTAAAAAACCAAAACTTAATCAAAAACTTCAAGAACACAAACTTTTTCAATAATTCAGAAAAATCAAAATTAAAATTTATGTGTTTGGAGTTATGATTTGACACTTAAATCCTCAGATTCGTCTTTAAAAACTCTACACTCGATCCAAAAATCAAACACTTTCATCCACAACATCAAAAACCATTTTGAATTTTCTGATTTTCGAACCAAAAAAATGTAACAGTGTTTTTCAAATTTTCGAATTTCAGATTTTAATTCATTCAAAATCACTCAAAAATCAGCCACATTAGGCTTTGATACCAATTGTGAATTCATTTTTCATGCAATTCAATCATATCGAACAATTCATATGAACAATTAACAATCAAACACAATCTATTGAATGATTAAGAGAGAAAATATTACATTGATGTTCTTGGCTTTCTTGCAAAGCACTTCTCCTATTCTCTCTAAATCAGATCCATATGTGTGTGTGTAATCTTCGATTCATAGCAGCATGCGTAGCATACATTTCTATTTATACACAATACACAAGTATTGTGTATTTACACATATAACCCCTAATCTATTGAGTATTTACAATTATATACAATATAATTGTTTCATCTCTATTATTTATTCCCAACAAAGTACTTGTTCACGAAGGAATTAAAATCATGCTAAAAAAGTTTGTGCTAGCCTTGAAGGTTATATTAAAGACAAACATTAGATCCTCAAGAGTCCATAATAAAGTTTCAATTTTCATAAGCAAAAAAAAAAAACTAAATACATTTGTTTAAGGATGCAACCATTTAAAACTCATTACATCCCTTCACGTCAAGCCCACCCCACTAAACGACAAACATTGAGAGGAGAAAAAGTGTTGTTGTAACATGTAAAACATGATGTCATAACTGCTACATCAACCTTGTGAAGTAATCCAAACATATATATTAATGGAATTGTGCATGATAACTACAGAGTTGATAACTCATATGAAAAGATCATGTATATACTTAATGGAAAAAGAAGGAAAAAAAAACTTATCACCTTCAGTGTAACACCCTACTTTTTTTCGACTAATGCCACATAGGACTCACAGTCCACGTCATCAAATCATAAGCAACGTCATCAAGGGTTAAACAGCTAATTACTACTAAATATCAACATCGGACATAAGTAACACAGGACGGGAACCAACCCCCGTCAACAAAGTCCGGCAACCACGACATAAGTAAAGGTTACAGTCATCCATAAGTCACTGGCTAATAAGCCAAACCACAAAACATCAAGACTACTTACGAAAGTAGTCACTAACTACTGTCCACGCGGCTGGTCTCGGCTACTGCCCGCTGTATCCCTAGCCTCAGTCCTCGTACCTGAGATCCACGGTTAAAACAACAGTCAGCGGAAAGCTGGTGAGTTACTATAAACAACTTTAAAACAGTTTATAAAATAGTTAGCACAACGTAACAACTGGTAAACAACTCTACATGCGGCCGGCATCAACGGCCCGACGCCTCATCGGGAGCGACCCGGCACAGCCTGCATAGCCCACTCCACAAAGTAGTGGGTTGTCAGGTCCACTGAGTTGGGAATGACCCAACAGGCCTCTACTCTGCGTATCAACGACAATACGCGTGATCCACGAACTCTGCTCTGTGCTAACAAGTGTCAACATGTAAAAGGATCCACATCGGACCCGGATAATAAGCAACAAGTAAGTAACTCACCTGAAGCACGACTACAGTCCCGCTATCAACGACAGTATCTACAAGTCCCAGGTCTAGCTACGAACCCTGGCAACAATAAATACAACTACACTGTAACGACTAGCTACGGAACTCATAACGACTACACTACTAGACTCCCTAGCTCAACATGAATCAACAAGCCAAGACACACGAGCGCGGCCAGGAGCGCGGCCGTGATCGTGGTCGCGGGCTCCTCGTCGCGGCCAGTCATCTCGGACGCGATGACTCCGCGCTGCCCCTCTCGTCGCGGCCGGGCTCATCTGAGCACGCCCGTGCTCGTCCGACCCGCGACTAACGACTCGGTCGCGTTCCACTACCAGCGACCACCCTTAACCGCCTCACCCTGATCGCGGGCGCGACCAGGGGAGCTCGGCCGCGATGCGGCGACGAACAGAGCAGGTTATGCTCTGTTTTTCATACACTACGGGAATCGCTTTTAATCCCGTTTTTACGCATTTCAGGGGTTATAATCCAATCCCAAGACATGATAACTACTTAACATGATAATTCAACTCATTTGGTACGAATCACTAACCTTAAATCTGATTTTCGTTCTTGGATTTGAGTTACAACTTGAAGAGGTGATGGTGGTGATGATTCCTCAATTTTAGCTGCTGAGATCCCTCCTTTGGCTTCCTTTCTGGTTCCAGCTAAGTACACACACACATATGCACTTGAGTTTGAAATGAAATGAAGAGATAAGCTATTACTCGAGATATATATACGTTCTCGATCCCGAACTCAATTAAAACGGGTACGGTACTCATTAATCACTGGGTAAGCACCCGTTAACCCAATTAATCTCAAATTAATGACTTGGGCTTAGAATGTCAATTAACTCATTAAAACAACCCCAAATTCTCAATTACTACTAGACCGGTTATTATCTCAACCGATTAAAATTACACGTAATAGCAATCTACTTTACTGACTCACGTGCAATTTATCAATCAAAATTTACCAACTCATTGAGGCGACTCTTAAAGCCAATAAATAAATTACACGTACCTGCTGCTAGATTCTGGATGTTTCAAATCCTCCCCTCTAGAACTGATCCCGTCCTCGGGATCTCAACTCAAGTGAATAGATGCGGATACCGCTGTCGCATGTCCGCCTCGGGTTCCCAGGTAGTGCTGGAACCCTTATGATACCGCCACTGTACTAACACTAGCGGGATTTCCTTCTTCCGCAACTTTTTCACCTTGCGATCTAGAATCGACTCGGGGTGTTCAACGTACCTCAGCTGCTCGTCCACCTCGATCTCGGATATGGGAACTGTTTTCTCATGTGGGGCCAAACATCGCCGCAGGTAACTAACATGGAAGGTAGGATGTACTCCACGCAACTCTGGAGGCAACTCTAATCGGTAAGCCTGCGTGCCCACCCGCTCGACTATACAGAACGGCCCAATGAATCTCGGACTGAGCTTACCTCGTTTCCGGAATCGAATCACGCCTTTCCACGGGGATACCTTCAGTAGTACCCACTCACCCACATCAAACTCTAACTCTTTGGTCCTCTTATCGGCATAGCACTTCTGTCGACTCTGAGCTACCTGTAATCTCTCTCTGACCACTGCTATCTTCTCACTAGTCTGCTGAATGATCTCGGGACCTATAATATCTTTCTCTCCCACCTCGGTCCAACATACCGGAGTACGACATTTACGACCA
>JAANYP010008339.1:0-20104 GCA_020465985.1 Centrapalus pauciflorus
ACTACAACTAAGAAGAAATAACACATTAAACTACCTAAAACTAGTAAAAGCCGAAATGAAAAAATGAAATAAATTTTGAAAATCAAACACACAATATACGAAGTAAAATACTGAAATAAATGTTGAAAAGAGTTACCTGGAAGTGCAGATGATGGAAAATGCAAGAAAAACCGAAGAAAACGATGGTGCAAAAGCTTGAAATCGGCAACAATGGTGAAATGTGGGCGGTGGCTATCGACGATGAGAGAAAGAAGAAGAAGAAGGAAGCTTAAAGTGGAAGTAAATGAAATGTTGACCGTTTGACCCCCCATATATAATCGCTCAGGTCGCGGGTCGGGTCAAAATGGATCCGCGCCCAAAAATGAGAGATGGGCCGGCGGGTTTTGGACTCACCACACACACAACACAACAAAAACAATTTGGGCTTTTAAGGAAATTAAACACACAAAAAATTTTGGTCCAATACAATCATAAAATAAAAAATATTTTTGGTATTTTCTTTAATTTTGTAGTTAAAATAAAATGAAATGAAGTAAACTAAAATCTTTTTGGCTTTTTGATAAATTTGAAAGATAAAATCTTTTTGTGATTTTTCTGACCTATTAAATTAACACTTAAAATTAAGTCTATCCTAAAATTAAAAATTTAACTAAAAAAATAAAAATAAAAAGAAACACAGAATTATAGAATTTAAAAATCCTAACTCTACTCCCCCTTAAATAAATACCGATCCTTTTTCCTTTTCTTTTTCAGATTTAAATCATGACAACCCCTTTTATCCTTTCAAGTGCAGACAAACCTGGATATTGTTTGCATCCCACTCCATGATGAACAATTCACACAGCAATTTATCAGATTCATTAATTATTAAAAATATGCGCAGATAAGGAAATAATGAGTTTCATTTTTGTGACATAATCCTTACATTTAAATAACAGTTATTTTCTAAAATAAAGGAATTTCAATCATGATAGATTGAAATAGAATTATTTAAGACAATATCTGATATTTAATTGGAAGGTGGATTCAACATGCCGATATGAGATACTAAAAACCGAAAACGAGGTTCGTCTAGAGCTTTAGTAAATATATCCGCTAGTTGGTATTCCGTGCCAACAAAATACAACTCAATGGTTCCCTTTTCAACGTGATCTTTAATAAAATGATACCTGATATCTATATGTTTTGTTCGAGAGTGCTGCACGGGATTGCAAGAGATGGCAATTGCACTTCGAGAATCACAGTAAATAGGGATATTGGTGAGTGAGAACCCATAATCGCGTAATTGTGTTCTCATCCACAGCACTTGAGAGCAACAGCTTGCAGCTGCTACATACTCAGCCTCAGCTGTAGATGTGGAAACACAATTCTGCTTTTTGGAAGACCAACTCACCGGTCTATCTCCTAAAAACTGTATTCCTCCCGACGTGCTTTTTCTGTCCACTCTACAACCTGCAAAATCAGCATCTGAAAACGCGGTAAGATCGAAATCGGTTCCCTTTGGATACCATAGACCAAGATCGGGTGTACCCTTAAGATAACGAAAAATGCGTTTTACCGCAGTTAGGTGTGATTCTTTTGGGTCGGCCTGAAATCTAGCACAAAGACATGTTGAAAACATTATATCCGGCCTACTGGCAGTCAAGTACAGTAAGGATCCTATCATCCTTCTGTAAGTTGTATTATCGACACTTTTTCCAGAAGGATCGGTGTCTAACTTACAGTTGGAGGCCATGGGAGTTGCGATACTCGTGCAAGAGTCTAACTTATACTTCTTGAGAATGTCAAGAGTATATTTCGACTGGTTCACAAAAATCCCATCCTCAAGTTGTTTGACTTGTAATCCGAGGAAAAAGTTCATTTCCCCCATCATACTCATCTCAAAACCGGGACTCCATTAGGGCTGAAAAATCCTCACAAAAATTACTGTCAGTAGATCCAAATATAATATCGTCGACATAAATCTGTACTAGCATTATATGTGGGCCTTCCCTTTTAGTGAACAGAGTTGTGTCCACCACACCTTTAGAGAAACCAGCAGAAATAAGGAAATTCGAAAGACTATCATACCATGCTCGAGGTGCTTGTTTTAAACCATAGAGGGCCTTATCTAGCACATAAACATGGTCAGGTTTATGTGCATCAACAAAGCCTTGTGGTTGTTCAACATACTCTTCCTCGTTAAGTTCACCGTTTAGAAAGGCAGTCTTGACGTCCATTTGGTACACTTTGAAGTCTTTGTGTGCCGCGTACGCCAAGAAGATTCTGATTGCTTCGATCCGTGCAACTGGAGCGAAGGTCTCGTCATAATCTATCCCTTCTTGTTGTCGGTAGCCTTTGGCAACAAGTCTTGCTTTATTCCTTATCACAATGCCGTTCTCATCTCGTTTGTTCTTAAAGATCCCCTTTGTTCCGATGACTGTACGGTCTTTTGGTTTGGGAACTAACCGCCATACTCTTAGCTGTTCAAACTGGTTGATTTCCTCTTGCATTGCAACTATCCAATCCGGATCTGTCAGGGCTTCATCCACACGAGCGGGCTCTATCATACTCAAGAATGATGCGTAGAGACATTCATTAGCAGATGCCCTACGAGTTTGGACTCCTGTTGTTACGTCACCAATGATTTGTTCTGTTGGGTGACTGCGGGTCCATTTGATCTCGTGTGGAAGGGGTGCTCGGGATGGAACCTCTGTGGTTAATATGGGAATGGATGAGGATTCATGGTCAATGGTTTCAAATGATGGTACCACAGGTTCTGGTTCAATTTCCGAATGTTCAGGTGAAGGAAGAATCGATGGTATTATATGTGAGGGTATTATAGGAGTAGATTCAACTGCGGATGTGTCGGTGGATGATGTGGATGGATGAGGATATGTTGATGAAGATGGAGTGGAGAAACTTTGCGGCGCAGTTGAACTGGAAGGATTACCTACATTATTAACAACATTAGACACACTAGCGTTAGGACCGAAAAATTCAACATAAAAAGGATCAAATAAATTAACCAAATCAGAAGAAGAAAAAGAAATGGGGTTATTCGAAGAGTCTCCAGGCATTTGAGTAATGCGTGGTCCTGATTGATCAACTTCGGGTGCCAGTTCAGCCAACTCATCAAATGTGACGTGCACACTTTCATTGACTGTTCTGGTTCGGGTATTGAATGCGCGATACGCCTTCGAGTTGGATGAGTATTCAATGAAGATCGCTTCATCAGCATTTTCGTTAAATTTCCCGAGGTTGTCTCTGTCATTCAGCACATAGCACCTGCAACCAAATACACGTAAGTACTTGATAAATGGTACTTTATTCAAAAAGAGTTGGTAAGGAGTTTTGTTAAAGCGCTTGTGGATGATGGAGCGATTCTGTGTATAGCATGCTGTTGATACGACTTCGGCCCACAAGAACGGAGGTAGCTTTGAGTATGTGAGCATTGTACGAGCGGCTTCTACTAGCGTACGGTTACGCCTTTCCACGATCCCATTTTGTTGAGGTGTTCGAGCAGCAGAGTATTGATGCTGAATCCCTTTGTATCGAAGGAAACCCTCTACTACCGAGTTCTTGAACTCCGTGTCGTTATCTGATCTGATTGATTGTACTGACAGCTGCTGTTGGGTCTCGACACTCTTGATAAAATCAATGATTTCTTGAGCTGTCTCGTCCTTGGAACGCAAGAACCTGACCCAGGTATATCGAGAATAATCATCAACGATAACCAACACATATCGTTTTCCATTTATGCTTTGAGTTCCCATCGGTCCGCATAAATCCATATGAAGTAACTCCAAAACTCTTTTTGTTGATGGTTCGGGCTTTGGTTTGTGAGATGATCGTTTCATTTTTCCTTTCTCACATGCTCCACACAGATGGTCCTTTTCGTAGCGCAACTCAGGAAGTCCTTTGACCAATTGCTTCGCAGCCAGCTTGTTGATGTTATCAAAATTCAAATGGGATAATCTTCGATGCCACAACCAAAATTCAAACGGGTCCTAGTCTAAGGTAACTAGAAGCCATTTCTTTGAAGCACGAGTCTTGATCAGAAGTAACCAAGAACCATCTGCATTAAGATCACACAACCTTGGGTACCCACCTCAATATGGGTCCCTTTTTGTTAGGATTTCCAGATTTATATGGCACGTGTACAGATTTAGAAACCCAACTAGCATTTGTGTGTGGTCCAGATGCACAACCCTTTGGAATCCATTGAAGATTGGATTTATTGGGTTTTGGAACCTTAGGCGCCGAAATTGCCTTCGGTTTTTGTCTTGTTGAGACCTTTTTGACCGTTGCTTTGGTTTTGGGCCTTGGCAACGGACATGTCTCAACTTTGTTTGTGGCCGATGGTGCACTATTTTTAGTTTTTTTTTTCCGAATACGTTTAACAGGATAAGGCACAAAAGCATTCATTTCAGGAACCTGTCGTCTATATTTAGTTGGACATAGATTAAACAAATCCTTGAAAGAGTACTTTAACGGAATAGTAGAATTCGGTACATCATTACAAACATTGTCACACGCTTTGTTACACAAATTGTCTTTAGAGATTACAGACATCCTATCTCTAGTAACAAATTCACTTGGCATTAAAGCCTTCTTCACAAAAAAACTTGTAAAATCCTGCATGGTGGTTTTTGGGACTCTCCTTATATGATCTGTAGGAACAAAACGATTAGAGTCAGTAAACATGGAAGATTTAGACTTGACAGACTTTTCTTTTTGGTGGTGAGTGGGTTTCTTAAAAGACTTGGATTTTATCTGAGTCTTTTTAGAAACCTCATTCTTGAAAGCATTTGAGCACTCACCTTTGACAAAGATAGAAGAAGTTTCAGCTGTAGCCTTACCTTTATCTGATGACATACATGGAATTTTTAGGGAATGAGAAAGTGTTTGTTGTTTTGAAAGATCTTTCAATTGTTGTGAAACTATTTCAAAATTTTCTCTGTAGACAGTGACTTCCACAGTTGTTGAAAAGATTGATTTACCAATTCTTCTTCTCTCTTAAGAAGAGCATCTTGAAGATCAAGTGCTTTCTCTTGAGACGACTTCAATTCCTTTTCCAAAACAATGATTTGTTGTTGAAGAACTTTTGCAGGAATATAAAGTTGAGGAGTTGGTTTTTCAGTTTCAGTGTTCAATTCAGTTTCTGAATAAGTTGACGAGAGATCTTCCTCTAAAGTGGGTACTCTAGAAGAATAACTTTCGTTAAGTTCTTCATAATGAAAAGAAATTTCTTTATCTTTACGTGCAACACGTTTCTCATTTTCTTGGTTTAAAACTTCTTTTGAAGACTCAAAAAAGAAAGATTTAATACCGGCTCCCATATAATTCATGTCATAAAATACAGGTAAGACATTTTGTGCTTTTTCCAAATATTTAGGATTTTTAAAACCAATTCCCTGTTTAGAATGGTAAAACCTAGTTTCTTTGGGCTGATTTAAATGGATAGTTTGTTCTGTTTGACCCCTTTTCAAAAATGCATCGTCAAGGGTCTTTATTCTTGCGTACAAACTTATCCTTTCTTCTTCAATCATTTTGTATTTTTCTAAACTGTCTATATTTTCCATATTTACCACATCTAATTGTTTTGTAAGAACAGAAATTTCTTCTTTTAAAGAGAGTTTTTCTTTTGAAAGCGTTTCCATGCAAGATTCAAGGTATATATTCCTATCCTGAACATCTACTTTTTCTATCAACATCTGTTTTATAACATTATGATTAGTTAACCATTTTGCATGATATAATTCAGATGATTCTTTCAGAATATGAGCTTGATGTTCAGCCTGTACACACTTTGCAGTTTCAGGTTTTAATCTATCTTGTAGATCAAGTATTTGTGTGTGTAGTGTACATTCATTATCTACAAATATTTACATGTGCAGGAATGTAATAGGAATATACCTCACTGGACTCGGAACCGGATGTGGAGCATTCAGGATCGTCGGTTGTAGTCATCAGACATGCTGGTGGATGTTTCATTGTCTCCCCTTCAGCAGCAATGTCTGAATTTGCAGCAGTGACATCTGTACAAGTCTCCAACCCCTGACGATCAACCATATAACAATTCTTGCCCTTTTCATCCTCGTCTTCAGAATCTTCAGCATCCCAGTAGTCCTCCTGGGCGATGAGGGCCAACGCATCCGATTTCTTCTTTGCAGCCTCGAGCTTTCTTTCGTAATAAGCAACGTCTCTCTCAAAGTTATTCTTGCATTCCCTAGCAAAGTGGCCCGGTTTGCCACATTTGTAGCAGAGACGTTCATCAGTGGCCTTTGGCTCGTCTGCTCTTGGCTTCTTCTCTCTTCTTTCCGCCGGCCTCTTGTCGGCCCGACGGTGCTCGCGGCTATCATCACGCCTTCGGTCCCGGCGGTCATCCCGACGATCATCCCTTCGATCGTCCCGCCTGTCATCTCTCCTGTCATCTCGCCTTTCGTCACGCCTTTCATAACGGCGATCATCGTGATAGTCGCGTCTGTCATCATACCGGAGATCATCCCTGTCATCCCTGCGGTAGTCATCTCTGCGATAGTCATCGCGGCGGTCATCCCTCCTATCATCTGAGTACCTCCGAGGACCAGTGTCATATCGGAGTTGGTTGTTGGTCTTGTTGGAGAACCGTCGTTGTTGGAGACGGTTGGTCCACAAGGCAATCTGTTCTTGGATCGTAGCTTCCTCCTCATCATAGACCTCACGCGGAGGGGAAGCATACCTGTACTGAGACGATGAAGAACCAAGAGCAAAAGATGGTGTCGGAATCTGTGTGTTGGTGATCAAGGCTAGGGAATCATTTGGTTTCAACCCTGTGTTGGCTGATAGCAGTAGAGAGGCCAATTGATTTGCCATCAGTTTCTGTTGATCCACATCCCCTTGATATTTCTTAAGCTCCTTAAAGACGACATTTATGGATACCTCAGGAATGTTCAGAACTCTTTTTGTTGCCCTACATGCAAGCTGCCACTCGGGGGCTAAGGCGGCAAAGAATTGGATGTTTATGTCATCCCGATCCTTCTTGATGTGCAGTTTATTCAATTCGTTAAGGACTGCACAGAACCTGGTGAATGTGGATTGCAGAGATTCCCCGTCTTTGGCGCGGAATTCTGAAAACTTTGCCTTTGCCTCCTCAATTTTGGCACGATCATCAAGATCTGCCCCCAGCATTTGGATTTCCAGCTCGTCCCACATTTCTTTTGCAGACATTTTACTGTCTACACCTACCAAAATATCAGTGGGGAGGGCTTGATAAATCAGATATTCTGCCCTCTTATCAGCGTGCTGGCGATCCCTCTCGGCGTCATTTGCCGGCTCTCTTTCAACTTTTGAGGCTAGGATAGGAGGGTCAGCCTCGGGTCTGGCAGCAATCTCTCTATAGTAGATGACGGGTCCTTCGGATATTGATTGAAGCATCAGATTCCCGAGAGGTTGCATTCCAACGAATTTCAGGAACCGGGCTTTCCATTGTTCGTACTCATCAGGATAGAGAACTGGTGGTCTGTTCTCAGATCCAAGTACAAGAGCTTCACGAGACATTATGAGTATAGGTGCTGATTAAGAATATGGAGATCTTAGAGGTGGAAACTGAACACGGATGGGTTGGACTGAAATCAGAATGTTCTGAATTCGGATGAACAGTGTTTCGGATGGGGTAACCGAATTCGGATGTGCTAATTCGGATGCTATGATTTCGGATGAATAGTGGTTCGGATGGGTTGATTTTGGATGGCTAGACTTCGGAGGGGTCGATTTTGGATGAATAGTGATTCGGATGAAGGTCAAATTCGGATGTGTTTCCTAATTCGGATGAACAGTAGTACTTGGGGGAATCAAAGTCGGATGACCTAAGTTCGGATGGACCTATGGACCGAATTCGGATGAACCGAATTCGGATGAACAGTGAAGTGGCCGAAATATGATGGTTCCGAAATAGGGACAGAGGACCGAATTCGGATTGTCCGAAATGGTGAGGTCCGAAATTGAAAATTTTTTTAGAACAAGTCACAATTAGTGAAAAATGGAAAGCCTTTCCTGAACTTCGGATGGTCCGAAGTTCGGATTGGACCGAATTTTGGTCCGAAATTGGCTTATGGGGGTCCGAAATTCACCTAAGTGTGGTCCGAATTAGGATGATTGTGAGGTCCGAATTTGGTGCCTATGTGGTCCGAAATGCTACAGAATGTAATCCGAAATACAGCAGGTTTTTATGTTTTTCTAAGGCAGAAAAGACAGAATTCGATTTTATCAGTTTTAATGCCTAAAAACAGTTCTAAATGATTTATAAACTATTTTAATCACTTTTGGTGATTTAAAACAACCTAGAAAACACTTAAAACTAGCATGAACACATGAAAAACCCACTTAAAAAACCCATATTTTCAAGCTTCAAAATGGTCGATTCTTGATGATTTTAACAAAGATATGGAAGTAAATGAGTTTAAAATCAGTAGATAATGATAATGTGATGTTTATAGAACCATTATAACACAAGAAACTCGAAAAACCATGGAAAATGAAGATCTAACCGGTTGAATATGGAAGAACTCGAAGAACATGAACAAACCCAGCAGAATCCGAAAGAAATCAGTTGAAATCCACCCCTCTGAGCTCTGATACCAATTGTTAATATGAAATCCCGTATGTATTCAGCACCTTAATGATTTTCTCATCAAACACATGAAGAAAACTAGCTCAATAAATGTGTTGATAAAGAAGAAGACAATATGAATGTTTTTAAAGCTTTGATGGAACAGTGGCGGCTCTTAAGAATATTCAAATGTAGTCAACCGTGTTTTTTTCAAAAGTAAACCCTAGGAGCCTTTTATAGGCTCCATTAATTAACTTACAAGACTTGGCAACATTGGCCCCTACACTATTACATAAACATGAAATACATAGAAATAAATACAAGACAAATTAAAATGAAAATAAATATTACAAAATAACTCCTAGGATCGAAATAATTAATCTAACAATATATATATATATATATATATATATATATATATATATATATATATATATATATATATATATATATATATATATATATATATGTCTTGAGGGATATATTAGTCCAAAATAATATTTTATAAATTTAATTAGAAATAGTTATATTTGGATTTTCTTTTAAATTTGGTAATATTAAATACATTGTAACCTTTCTTTCTCTCTCCGTAAGCCTTCCTCAATTTCTCTTTGGTAACCCTAGCAGCTACCATGGTTGCTTATCATTTGATGATCGATGCTTCTCAACTCATATTGCTCTTCGTCGCCACCTCTATATCGACGTGAGATCCACTGTCGCCTTCAACTAGATCGATGTCGTTCATCATCACCACGTCTAAATTTACCGGTCACCACCACTCTGTAACACATTGTAAGATCCACCGCCACCATAAACCAGATCGATATTGTTCATCATTATAGCCTCGATATCTACTTCTCACCACCACTTTCTAATACTAACAATGGGGCTAATAACTAACCACTAACATCTGTTGTTCAAAAAAAAACTCTTTTCCTCTCTCTCTCTAACCTGTCCTATTTTTCGTTAACTAAACACATAAGGTTTCTGAAAATACTATGATTTTCTCTTACTTGCTTACTTGGGTGATAGAAAAGTAAAAGAGAGAAAGAGAGCATTATAAAGAAGGGATAATTGCGCAAAAAACCATCAACTTGTCAGGTTTTTGTGATTAAAACCTCAAACCATTTTTCGTTGTATAGAAAACCCTGAACTAACTAAAAGTCAGTAAATCAAGGTTTTATCAATGGTTAGCTGGTTGAAACCGGTTATTAATCCTATGTGGACCAATAAATAACCTACGTAGATTAAATTTTAATTGTTGAAACCGGTTGCCAAGTATTACACATCATTTAAACACTCGTTGATGATGTAATCCCGTTTAAAAATAACAATTAAAAATTATCAACGGGGGTTTAAATGATGTGTAATACTTGGCAACCGGTTTCAACAACTAAAACCTATTCCACGTAGGTTATTTACCGGTTCACGTAGGATTAATAACCGGTTTCAACGGGTTACTCATTGATAAAACCTTGATTTACTGATTTTTAGTTAGTTTGGGGTTTTCTATGCAACGAAAAATGGTTTGGGGTTTTAATCACAAAAACCTGACAAGTTGATGGTTTTTTGCGCAATTATCCCTATAAAGAAATATATGGTATGTAATAGAAAAGTAAGAGAGTACCAAAAGTGATGTTTTAAAAAGTGAAATGAAAATTTATGAAATTGTTGTTAAGTAAACAAGTTTTCATTTTTTTCGAAAAGTAAAATGGAAATTTTCATCAACTAACATCTCTGAGTAGATGTTAGTGTGCCTCTGGACAGAGGCTAGTGCGGCTGAGTTATGCCAGTTAGAGTAGAGTAATGTGATTGCCATGCTTACATGTGATTATGTGAATATGTGATTAGTGCAAAGTCTAAACCCTTGTGTACTCACGAGTTGTGAAGCTTACGTATTCGAGTCTAATGTGTGTGTCAGGAGGACAGAAGATATGACCGCCAGCCTGAGCAGAAGTAGGAGCTTGAGTTGCTGCCGATGGACTTTGTGTTTTGTGATTGTATGTTGTTACTGTAGAGTTGGGAAACTTCGAGTAGTTGTATCGTGCTTTGTATGTGGATAATTGCATCTGAGTTTTGGGAACTTGTATGCTGGGATAGCAGTTAAACAATATTGTTCATATTGTGCAAATTGTTTAGATTACCCGTATTTGTGTAAAGTTATGACATTGTGAAATGGATATTTTATGCGTTCTTGCCACCTGTGTATTGTAAATGACGTGACATTTAATCGGGTTTGGAGGGTGTTACACTTCACATTTTATTCATTTTTATTTAAAATTTTTTTTTTGAGTTTTTAATTTTTGACTTAATTTTGAAGAAAAATATATAAACTTAACATTTTATTCATTTTCAACTTACATATTTGTAAAGTTAATACATTTCAAATTAATTATAATTTTAAGTAAAATACATAAACTATATAAACTCTACATAAACATTTATATGTTTTGATTTAACGAAACGTATACGTTTTATATTGTATACTTTAACAGATTCATTTTGGTTTGTATATTTTGTAATAAAATCGAAACATATTAATGTAACAAAATAATCAGAATAAAATGAATAAAGTAGTAGGTGTAAACTAAAATGTATTACGATGACAAAATACTTAAATCAAAATGAATAAAACCCAAAATAATTAGAAAAAACGATAGCACGAGTGCCACTATACGTAATAAATTAATTAAATTAAAATGTCCAAACGTTTATACTTTTTATTATTAAAATTAAATTTTAATAAAAATACATTAACATGATCAAATATTTATATGAAAATGTATAAAAGATAAGAATGCACAAATATTTTTACAAGTATGACTAAGAGAGTGAGCTTACCATCAAAAGAGATAAACCTGGCCTTCCATCCGTCAATCCATTTTCTGATATTCATTTCTAAATCATTAAAATATGATGTTAACTAAACGTTATTAAAAAATCTATAAAACTTCAATTTTTCAATAAAAAAAACAAACCATCCGGAATTTAAATTTTTTTTACTAAAAAGCGATAAACCATTCCAATTCTTGATTTTTTTCAAACCATTTAGAATTAAAATTTTTATTAAGTATTTGCAATGAAAAACCTTGAACCATTTTTTATTATATTCTTTTTCCAAACGAAAAAAAAGTTTAAAGACGTACTTATTTTGAACTTTTTTGAATGGAGAAAAGAAATAAATCATTTCGATTTTAGATTTTTCAAACGAAAAAAACTTCCACTAGTTATTATTTTTCTTAAATAAAAAAAAGAATAGAGAAATATTTGGATTCTCAATAAATAATTAAAAAAAATGAACATGATTTATCATATATAATCTTAAATAAATAATTATAGTAATGTAAAAAAAAGCTAACATTAATAATAACAATAAACATACAAATAAAAATAAATAAAAACTAAAATGTTATATTGTTGGGAAATAGTTAGTAGATTTCTCATGTAAATACAAAGTTCATGCTGCTAGTTGAAGAAACTCGAGCTGCCAGTGTAAAAGTTCAAGCTGCCAGAGCAAAACAACTCAAGCTGCTCAGTTCATGCTGTCAAGAGATTCAAGCTGCTCAACAGTTTCATAAACAGAAAGTGCTGATTTTCAGGAAAGATATCTACACGAAGATTCCAGCATATCTACTATCAGAGAAGTCATAGTCCTTCAAGGAAACAAGTCCAAAAAGCAATATAAATAGACAGAATAGTTTTTCTATTGTAGAGAAGTTCATAGAAGTTTTCTGCATATTTTTGAGTCTGTAATTGCTTTGTTGATTAAGTTTTCTTAAGCCTCTAAGGTTGTAAAACCCTAAGAACAGTCTGTGTTCTGCGTCTAATCAAACAGATTAGAGGTCATTGTAATCATTGAATTCAGCAATACAAACAGTCTTGATTACTTCTTATGTTTTTATGCTTCATTAGTTCTGAAAGTTTTTGTTAAAATAATTAAGTGTTATTCCGCAAACTTCTTAATTAAACTTTGATTCAAAGCAAGATTATTGATTTATACTCTGATAAATTTCAAATCAGTTAATCTTGGTTATTCAGTTTTAGATCCTGACAAGTGGTATCAGAGCCAGGTTTGTCAAACCAGGTTGTTCAAATCAGGTTTTTTAAACCAGGTTACTCTTTGTTTTTCAAAGTCAAAAACTTTCTTTTAAATTTTTAATCTTTTACAATGGAATTTGAAAATAGCAGCAGTGGATCTAGGCAAGGACTCAAAGTGCCTATGCTCAAGCCCACTGAGTTTGAGATGTGGAAACTCAGGATTCAACAGCATATTCAATTCATTGATTATGCCATATGGGAAGCTGTTGAATTTCCTCCTGTAGTTGATCCAGAACTTGATGCTGAGGGGAAACCAGTCAAAACTCCTCCAAAAACTGAACTTGAAAGGAAGGCTAGAATGAATGAAGTGAAAGCACTTACACTATTACAAATAGCCATTCCTAATGCTTATCAACATCAGTTCAAAAAGTTTTATACTGCTCACTCTCTTTGGAATGCCTTAGAGAAGAGGTTTGCTGGTAATGCCAGTACCAAGAGAAATCAAAAGGACCTCTTGAAACAGCAGTATGAAAACTTTTCTGGTGGCAAGAATGAAAACCTCACTCAAATCTTTGACAGGTTCAACAAACTGATAAGTGAACTGGAAAGTGCAAAGGTCAATCTGGATCAAGATGAAGTCAACAGAAAGTTTCTCAGATCTCTTGGAGAAGAATGGACAGTCTATGCTGCACAGTGGAGAACAAAAGACACTCTTGATGAGATAGAATTGGATGATCTGTATAACAGTTTAAGAGTGTTTGAGACTGAGATTGATGCTAAAAAGAAATCCTTTTCTTATAATCACAACACTGCTCTACTGTCTTCTGAAAAATCTAATAACTGTGATTCTTTTTCAGGTGGTGATGGCAATTCTGCTGAAACTCACTATGAGGCTTTTGTTGCCAATGATGGATTATTTGCTCTAAATGTTGAAGACTTGGAACAAATTCATCCAGATGATCTTGAAGAGATGGATTTAAAGTGGCAACATGCAATGCTGACCATGAGAGCCAAAAGATTTCTGAAAAGAACTGGTAGGACCAACTTTCAAGCCAAGACAGAAGGCAAACCATCTTTTGATAAATCAAAAGTGGAATGCTATAAATGCCATAAGCTTGGTCACTTTTCCAGAGAATGTAGATCTCAAGGTCAACAGCCATCAACGACTTCACAGCCCATCCAAGCGTCCTCATCAACAGCACTTGTCTCTCAAGAAGACAATGTGTTTGACTGGAGTGATCAGACAGAGGAAGAATTTCAAAATCAAGCACTTATGGCAGAAACATCAAATGTCTCCTCCACTGAACTACCATCTGAGGTAAATTCTAAACTCTGCTCTCAATCATGCAAAAATATGGTTAAAAAGTACAGAGATCATAATGAGAGCATGTGCAAAACTCTAGCTAAGATGGAAGAAAGGAGATATGAATATATGCAAGCCATAGAAGATCTGGAAAAACAGATCAATGATTATAAGGATAATGAGATTCAAATGGGGTATGATAGAAACTATCATGAATGGGAGAAAAAGGAACTCAATAAGAAAATAGAATCTCTGAATAAAAAGGTAGAAGAGACTGAACAGAAGGTGTTAGAGGCTAATAAGAAACTAGAATCTGTGAACATAGATCTAGGAAACTTCAAGTTAGCAAATCAAAAGCTAGAACACCTAATGGAAGTTCAATTCAAAGATAGAGTGAAATCTCAGATCAATCCCAAAGAAGGAATAGGATACAGAGCTACTCCACCTCCATATAATAACAAGTACATTCATCCAGTGAGTGAGGTTGCTGATAGACTTGTCAATGAACCACTAGATGAGTCTATGACTATTGTAGATCCTATTCTTGATAACAGTCCTGAATTAAAAGAAGATAAGAGTCAAAATAGAGACTGTGACACAAAGAGTGCACCCATAGAAGTCCAAGTTCCCAGTAAGAAAGGAAAAGAGAAGATGAGTGTATGCAATGCTACTCCACAAGTTTCTGTACATTCTAACTGTAACACTGCATCTTCATCAAAAGGAACTAAAAGAGGTAAAACTGTTTCTATCTGCACATGCCAAAAGCATGGTGTTCAAAAGTTTCCTAAACAACAGCAGGTAAGAGGAAACCAGAGAAACAAGAACCAGAAATTGACAGAAAAGTCTGGTGTTCCAATTCAAACTGTCAAAAGATGCTTTCACTGTGGAAGGAAGAATCACTTAGCCAAGGATTGTTTTTACAAACCAGCTGTTGCAAAACAGACTGTGCATCACACAAAATCAAATCCTAATCAGGCAAAGCACTCAAAAGTGAAACCTTCCACAGCAGCTCCAAAGAAAACAGTTGATCACAGATTCTCAAAAGTTAATAAAAAACAGTCCACACATCAAAAACAAGTTTTGGCAAAGCCTAAATCAAGTTTTAAACAAATATGGTGTGTCAAGGACAAATCTGTTGCTCAAACTGCTAATGCAAAAGATCAGACTGCTAAGTCAAAATCTGATGCTGTTAGTGCAAAAACTGAAACTGTTAGCACTACAAACACAGCTCAAGCTGCTGGGCATCAAACTGGAGCTGCTAGTGAATCATCTGAGACTGTCAGAAGAAAAGATGATCAAAATAATTGGATACCTCATATTATCACTAAATACTCTCCAAAGACTCCATCAGTAGATCTCACCAAATATAAGAAGTCAAAAACAGTTTTTAGTTATGTCAATGTACAAGGCCAACCCAAAACCAATTTGGTTTGGGTTTACTTCACTACTAACTAAGCTGTTATTTGTGCAGGGCAACCACAGGTCTCCTCATAGAACAAGATGGCATCTGGACAGTGGATGCTCTAGGCACATGACAGGCA
This sequence comes from Centrapalus pauciflorus, assembly GCA_020465985.1. Lineage (NCBI taxonomy): Eukaryota > Viridiplantae > Streptophyta > Magnoliopsida > Asterales > Asteraceae > Centrapalus > Centrapalus pauciflorus. The sequence goes on from JAANYP010008339.1 coordinate 15,455, forward strand.
ATTCTGAATGCTTGTCAAATTTCAAAGGTTTTGATGGAGGTTTTGTTGCATTTGGAGGCAACTCAAAAGGAGGTAAGGTTACAGGTAAAGGTACTATTAATGCAGGCAACATGACATTCCATGATGTTCTGTATGTTGAACAGCTTAAGTACAATTTATTGAGTGTCTCTCAAATCTGTGACAAACAAAACATTGTTCTGTTCACAGATTCTGAGTGCATTGTTCTTTCAAAGGATTTCAAAATTCCTGAAAATCATGTTTTACTTAGAACACCAAGAAAGGACAATGTTTACTGCCTGGACACAGATCTCTTGACTAAATCAAATACTTTAAGCTGTTTAATATCCAAAGCATCATCAAATGAGTCTGCTCTTTGGCATAGAAGGATGTGTCACATGAACTTCAAGTCCATGAATGCTTTAGTTAAAAAGAATCTGGTAAGAGGATTACCACAAAAGGAGTTCATTTGTGATGATCATTGTGTAGCATGTCTTAAAGGTAAGCAACACAAAACTTCTCATAAGGCCAAAGAAGTAAATTCAATCTCATCTGTTCTTCAGTTGTTACATATGGATCTATTTGGTCCAACATCTGTTTTGAGTTTGAACAAAAGGGCATACTGTTTAGTCATTGTTGATGATTTCACCAGATTTACTTGGGTTTACTTTCTTAGGTCCAAAGATGAAACTGCTGAGCTAGTTAAGTCTTTTATCCTTAAGATAGAAAACCAATCCAATTCCAAAGTTAAGGTGATAAGATCAGACAATGGAACTGAATTTAAAAATCAAATTCTAAACAGTTTCTGTGAGTCCAAAGGCATTGCTAGACAATATAGTGCACCAAGAACACCACAGCAAAATGGTGTAGCTGAAAGAAAGAACAGAACATTAATTGAGGCTGCTAGAACAATGCTAGCTGATTCAAATCTGCCAATGACTTTCTGGGCAGAAGCTGTTAATACAGCCTGTTATGTTCTAAATAGGGTTCAAGTAGTTCAATCACAAGGGAAAACTCCCTATGAGTTATTCCATAACAGAAGTCCCCTAATAGCTTTCTTCAAGCCCTTTGGATGCCCATGTACTATCCTTCACACTAAGACTCACTTAGGGAAGTTTGAGAGTAAAGCTGAAGAAGGATTCTTTGTAGGATACTCAACTCAAAGCAAAGCCTATAGAGTATACAACAGTGTGTCTAAAACAATTGAAGAAAGTGCCAATGTTGAATTTAATGAAAATACTGCTAATATCAAAGGCACTGGTCCTGATTGGTTGTTTGATTTAGATTCACTAACAAATTCTCTGAGCTTTGTTGAGTATACTGCAGAAGCTGATGCATACAGGGTTGAAGCTGCTAACACGAATTCTCATGCTGCCAATACAATTTCTCATGCTGTTGGCACAAAGTTTCAGACTGCTGCAGATTCAACAAGTTGGGATGATTTCACCACTCTACCACTTCTGTCATGTGATCCTCCAGGGGTCCTGAGCAGTCAACATGATGCAAATCTTGACACTGAAGTGCCATTCCCAAGTCCTGACAGCACAGCTCCAACACAAAAGGAAACAGTTCCAGTTTCTAGGCTAGCAGTCCCAACAGCTTCTCAAGCTGTTAGCCTAGAAACTCAAGCTGTTCCAGAAACTGAACCATTCACTGGTTCTGATGGAGATGATACCAACCTTGGAACTTCTTTTCAAACAGAGAGAGAGCCCACACTAAGAGTTCACAAGTATCACCCTCTCAATCAAATACTGGGTGATCCAAGCACTCCTGTTCAAACAAGGAAGATGGTTCACAATGAGACTGCTGCTGCTGAACAAGCAGTTTCTGAATTCAGTCTAGCTGCTTTTGAACATGCCTGTTTCATGTCTCAATTGGAACCTAAAAAGGCATCAGAAGCATTAAAAGATTCATCCTGGATTGAAGCTATGCAAGAAGAGCTTTTACAGTTCAAAATTCAGAATGTATGGACTCTGGTGGATCTTCCTAAAGGTAAGAGAGCAATAGGTACAAGATGGGTGTTCAGAAACAAGAAGGATGAGAGAGGGATAGTCATCAAGAACAAAGCAAGACTAGTAGAACAAGGGTACACTCAAGAAGAAGGAATAGATTATGATGATGTCTTTGCTCCAGTAGCAAGAATTGAAGCCATCAGACTGTTTCTAGCATATGCAAGTTTCAAAGGCTTTAAAGTGTATCAAATGGATGTTAAGTCTGCTTTCCTGTATGGGACAATTGAAGAGGAAGTGTATGTGTGTCAACCTCCTGGTTTTGAAGACTAGAAGTATCCAGACAAGGTGTACAAGCTAGACAAAGCTCTCTATGGTCTTCACCAAGCCCCCAGAGCATGGTATGACACACTGTCATCATATCTTTTACAGAATGGATTCAAGAGAGGCACTCTGGACAAAACACTTTTCACTAAATCCATCAAAGCTGAGATTCTTCTTGTCCAAATCTATGTTGATGACATCATCTTTGGCTCAACTAATGATAGGTTGTGCAAAGATTTTGAGGCCCTAATGCACAAAAAGTTTCAAATGAGTTCAATGGGAGAACTCACATTCTTTCTAGGGCTGCAGGTTAAACAGAAGCCAACTGGTCTATTCATAAGTCAATCAAAGTATGTCAAAGACATATTGGAAAAGTTTGGCTATCAAGACACAAAGGTGGCAAGCACTCCAATGGATCCTCATAAGCAGCTCCATACAGACAAAGATGGCATAGATGTGGATATTCATCTATACAGATCCCTTATAGGATCTCTCATGTATCTAACATCTTCAAGACCTGATATTATGTTTGCTGTCTATGTGTGTGCTAGGTTTCAATGCTCTCCAAAGGATTCTCACTTGGTTGCTGTTAAGAGAATCTTTAGATATCTTAAAGGCCAACCACATTTAGGTCTATGGTATCCTAAAGACTCTCCTTTTGAACTAACTGCTTATTCTGACAGTGACTATGGTGGATGCAACATTGACAGAAAATCCACAACTGGTGGATGTCAATACTTAGGAGCAAGACTGGTCTCTTGGCAATGCAAAAAGCAAACAACTGTCTCCACATCATCCACTGAAGCAGAATACGTAGCAGCTGCAAGCTGCTACTCCCAGGTAATGTGGATTCAAAATCAGCTAAGAGACTATGGTATGAATTTCTTATCCACTCCTATTTATATGACAATTCAAGTGCAATTAGCATTGTGCAAAACCCAGTGAAATTCCCAAAAACCAAGCATATAGAAATCAGGTTTCACTTCATCAGAGATTGTAATGAAAAGAAGTTAATCCAAGTTACCAAAATACATACAGATGATCAGCTAGCTGATCTATTTACAAAACCTTTTGATGTTGGAAGGTTCACTTTCCTAATATCAAATATTGGTATGGTAAACATGGATTAATTGGTTTTCATTATTATCGACTCAGTATGCTAATTTAAGGGGGAGACACTGTTCCATTGAAAAGTTGCACAATTTTACACTAACAGCATGAGTATTTTCTCATGCTGCTAGTTCATTTTCTCGGACTGCTAGTTATTTTCACTTGATCTGTCAAAGTGTGCAGGGTATTTGGGTAATTTTTCAAATGTGTGCACGGGACCCAACCTTTTCGAAACCTTTAAAGGTCCCGGTTTCGTTCAGTTGTAACTACCAGTTACATATTCTTCTTCCACGGCCTCTTGCTTTCTCTCTGAACGAATCACACATTCTTCTTTCAAACCCTAAAATCATCGTTTGTTCATCCATGGAGTTCGTAAAAGAACACAACTGCCTCCCATACACTCTGAAACATGCTGAACTCCAACTGTTCCATACCATGATGGATTTCCTCAGGCACTCCCATATTCATTATGCCCTAACCATAAACCCCACTATATACATCTCCCATATAGAACAGTTTTGGAACCATGCATCTGTTAAAACCATCAATGGAGTGCCTACCCTTCTATCCAAAATTGATGGCACTCCCATCACCATCACTGAGGAATCCATTCGGCACCATTTGCATCTTCAAGATGCCTCAGGTATCACAGACCTATCCCTTCAAGCTTTACATTTTGGTCTTCAAAACATTGGTTATAGGGGCCCTGCTGATTCTTTTACTTTCTTAAAAGCCCATTTTTCTCCTAAATGGAAATTTCTTGTACATATTATTCAGCAGTGTATGAGCCCCAAAAGAACTGGTTGGTCAGAATTTTCTTCTAACATTGCCACTGCCTTAGTGTGCTTTTCAACAGGCCAACGGTTCAATTTTTCAAACATGATTTTTCAGGGGATGTTAAGACATCATTCCCTAAAGAATGGGAAGTTTTTAATGTATCCAAGATTTTTGGCAGAAATCATTGCACACACCTGCACTACTTCTCATTTACATAAGAGGATACATATTTCCCATAGGCACTCACTATCTTCTATCAAAAGGCTTCTAAAGCCAAGTGCCAATTTTGTCAGTGTAGATGTTCCATTGCCCTCTGCAATGGTGAACATCATTCCAAGAAACAGAGGAGAGGGTCCTGAGCAGACACAGCCCAACATTCCTGCCTCACCCCCAGGACCCCAACCCACTCCTCATGATACACAAACTCCCTCTGATCCTTTTGTACAGCCAACACTCCCACTCAGAAATATATACAAAAGAAAAAGGGGACCAG
>JAANYP010008340.1:0-24162 GCA_020465985.1 Centrapalus pauciflorus
TTTCAGGGAAACCTGTAGATGTAACTCATTATCGAGGATTAATTGGGTCATTAATGTATTTAACTGCTAGTAGACCTGATATTATGTTTGCTACATGTGTTTATGCTAGATATCAGGCAAATCCAAAAGAATCGCATTTAGCTACGACTAAAAGAATTCTAAGATATCTGAATGGAATGCCAAATCTTGTATTATGGTGTCCCCGAGAATCTTCATTTAATTTAACTGCTTTTTCTGAAGCTAATCACGCAAGTGATAAGCTGGACAGAAAAAGCACATTAGGTTCAGTTCAATTCTTAGGTGACTGTTAGATATTTAATTTCGATCATAGGGAGTTGTTTTGTAATATTTATTATATTAGCATTTAGTGTTGTATTTATTTCCATGTAGTTTATTCCAATGTAATAGTCTAGGGGTCCAAGTTGCCATTATGTAAAACTTAAATAAAGGAGCCTAGAAATAGGCTCCTAGGGTTTCTTTATGAAAACACGGTTGACAATTGAAAAAAAAAACACAGCCGCCACTTTGCATTTATTCTCTCAACATTCCTTTTGTCTTTCTTCATCATTACTTGATTATTGAGCTTTGTTCTTCTTGAGTACTGATAAGAAATCATTGAGGTGCTGAAACATATACGGGAATTCATATTACAATTGGTATCAGAGCTCAGAAAGGTGGATTTCAACAGATTTTAAGCTCATTCCTTTTCCATCGTGTTCTTATAGTCTTATAATCATCACATTATCATCCTATACTGATTTTAAGCTCATTCAGTTCCATATTTCTTTTAAAATCTTCAAGAATCGGATATTTCATTAAGTTTGAAAATATGGGTTTTTAGTGGGTTTTTTAACTTGTTCTATGCTGTGATTAAGTGTTTTTAGGTTATTTTTAATTACCAAAAGTGTTTAAAATAGTTTATAACTCATTTAGCACTGTTTTTAGGCTTTAAAACTGAAAAAAAAAAATCGAATTCTGCTCAGTTCTGCCTTAGAAAATGGCAAAAACCTGCTGTATTTCGGATCCCTTACTTTAGCTTTTCGGACCACTTAGGCACCAACTTCGGACCACCCATCACCCTAATTCGGACCTCACTTCGGTCCAATTCGGACCATATTTAGGTGCATTTCGGACCTCCCATCAGCCTATTTCGGACCCCCACTTCGGTCCCATCTGAACTTCGGACCATCCGAAGTTCAGATCAGGCTTTCCATCTTTTATTTGGGACTTGTAGTTAAAATTTTCAAGCTTCGGACCATACCCATCTCGGACCATCCAAATTTGGTCCACACCTGGACATACCCTGTCCACTGTTCATCCGAATTCGGTCCATCCGAATTCGGTCCCTTAGTTCCATCCGAAACAAAGTCATCCGAAACAAAGTCCTTCCGAATTAGGTCTTCATCCGCATTAGATCCCCACCCGCATCACTGTTCATCCGAATTAGGAGACCATCCGAATTGCGCATCCATCCGAATTACTGTTCACCCGAATTCGGTTCCCATCCGAATTACTTCAACCATCCGAATTCACCCCCATCCAAATTACTGTTCACCCGATTTCGGTTCCCATCCGATTTGCTTCATTCATCCGAATTCGCTTCCATCCGAATTCAGTTTCCCCATCCGAAATCCAACATATCCGAATTCGATTATAAGCATCCGAAATCCTGTTCATCCGAACCCATTCCATCCGAATTACATCTTCCATCCGAACTCAGTCCTATTTGTCTTAACTCCAGCTCATCCGTGTCCAGTTTCCACCTTTACGATCTTCATTTTTACTCAGCACCCATCATCATGTCTCGCGAAGCTCTCGTACTCGGATCTGAGAACAGACCACCAGTTCTCTATCCAGATGAGTATGAACAATGGAAATCCCGGTTCCTTAAGTTTGTTGGAATGCAACCGCTCGGGAATTTGATACTTCAGTCCATATCCGAAGGACCCGTAATCTATTATCGGGAGATAGCAGCCCGACCTGAGGCTGACCCCCCTGTCCAAGCCTCTAAAGTTGAAAGAGACCCGGCAAATGACGCCGAGAGAGACCGACAGCATGCTGATAAGAGGGCAGAATATCTGATCTATCAAGCCCTCCCCACTGATATTCTGGTTGGTGTAGACAGCAAAATGTCTGCAAAAGAAATGTGGGACGAGTTGGAAGTCCAAATGCTGGGGGCAGATCTCGATGTTCGTGCCAAAATCGAGGAGGCAAAGGCCAAGTTTACAGAATTCCATGCCAAAGACGGGGAATCTCTGCAAGCCACGTTTACCAGGTTCTGTGCAGTCCTTAATGAATTGAACAAACTGTACATAAAGAAGGATAGGGATGATATCAACATCCAGTTCTTTGCCGCCTTAGCCCCCGAATGGCAGCTTGCTTGTCGTGCCACGAAACGAGTCCTGAACATTCCTGAGGTATCAATCAATGTCGTTTTTAAGGAGCTCAAGAAGTATCAAGGGGATGTGGATCAACAGAAGCTGATGGCAAATCAATTGGCCTCTCTACTGCTATCAGCCAACACCGGGTTGAAACCAAATGATTCTCTAGCCTTGATCACTAACACGCAGATTCCGACACCATCCTTTGCTCCAGGTTCTTCGTCGTCACAGTACAGGTATGCTTCTCCTCCGCGTGAGGTCTATGATGAGGAAGAAGCTTCGATTCAGGAACAAAAAGCCTTGTGGACCAACCGTCTCCAACAGCGACGGTTCTCCAACAAGACTAACAACCAACTCCGTTATGACACCGGTCCACGGAGGGTCTCAGATGACAGAAGGGATGACCGACAAGATGACTAAGAAGGGATGAATACCATAGGGATGATAGGGATGATCGCAGATATGACGATAGACGCGACTAACGAGATGATCGCCGTTATGAAAGGCGAGATGATAGGCGTGACGATCGCAGGGACGACAAGCGGGACGATAGAAGGGATGATCGTAGGGATGACCGTCGGTATGAGAGGAGAGTGCCCGAACGAAGGGACAGGAGGCGTGATGACAGCCGAGAGCATCGCCGGGCCAATAAGAGGCCGGCGGAACGAAGAGAGGAACGGCCGAGAGCAGATGAGCAGAAGGCCGCAGATGAACGTCTCTGTTACAAGTGTAGCAAACTGGGCCACTTTGCTAGGGAATGTAAAAACAATTTCGACAGAGACGTCGCATACTACGAGAGAAAGCTTGAGGCCGCTAAGAAAAGAACGGATGTGTTAGCCCTCGTCGCCCCGGAGGACTACTGGGATGCCGAAGATTCTGAAGATGAGGATGACAAGGGCAAGAATTGTTACATGGTTGATCGTATGGGGTTGGTGATCTGTGCTGTTTCCACTGCTGACAATTCAGATCATGCTGCTGAGGGGGAGTCATTGAAAAATCCACCAGTTCTGGCATACTGTTAAATTTGTTCCTGCAGATGGTAACCATCACTTCAAGGTTACCATCGATCAATTGAAAACCAAGATCACTCTTGCTAGACTCAGACACAATATGTTTCTACCCCGTAGAATTGATACCGTCAACTTTCTAGACTTAGCTGACTTTGAGGATTTTGTATTAGACGAAGAGTTGGTCCATGACTTAATTTCTTGGGATATTCAAAGCCTCTACCCAAAAGTTAAAAATTTCACCTTAACGGCCTGAACGGTGAATGGTACACTTTATTTGGAATCATCAATCGATGCATGACATCTAAATATACTTGCATAGACAGATGCAGTATTCACTGTCTCCGGATCTTCCACGGCATAACATCCAACAAACATTATTTGTAGATAATGAATGTACACTGCACACACATATTCTTAATCTACAAGCTAGATTAAACGCTGAAACTGTAAGGTGTGTACAGGCTGAACATCAAGCTCAAACTCTGAAAGAATCATCTGAATTATATATCATTCAAAGTGGTTAACTAATCATAATCTTATAAAACAGATGTTAATAGAAAAAGTAGATGTTCAGGATAGAAATATATATCTTGAATCTTGCATGGAAACGCTTTCAAAAGAAAAACTCTCTTTAAAAGAAGAAATTTATGTTCTTACAAAACAATTAGATGTGGTAAATATGGAAAATATAGACAGTTTAGAAAAATACAAAATAATTGAAAAAGAAAGGATAAGTTTGTACTCAAGAATAAAGACCCTTGACGATGCATTTTTAAAAAGGGGTCAAACAGAACAAACTATCCATTTAAATCAGCCCAAAGAAACTAGGTTTTACCATTCGAAACAAGGAATTGGTTTTAAAAATCCTAAATATTTGGAAAAAGCACAAAATGTTTTACCTGTATTTTATGACATGAATTATATGGGAGCCGGTCTTAAATCTTTCTTTTTTGAGTCATCAAAAGAAGTTTTAAACCAAGAAAATCAGAAACGTGTCGCTCGTAAAGATAAAGAAATTTCTTTTCAATATGAAGAACTGAACGAGAGTTATTCTTCTAGAGTACCCACTTTAGAGGAAGATCTCTTGTCAAATTATTCAGAAGCTGAATTGAAAACAGAAACCGAAAAATCATCTCCTCAACATTATATTCCTGCAAAAGTTCTTCAACAACAAATCACTGTTTTAGAAAAGGAATTGAAGTCGTCTCAAGAGAAAGCACTTGATCTTCAAGATGCTCTTCTTAAGAGCGAATAAGAATTGGTAAATCAATATTTTCAACAAACTGTGGAAGTTACTGTCTACAGAGAAAATTTTGAAATGGTTTCACAAAAATTGAAAGATCTTTCAAAAGAACAAACACTTTCTCATTCCATAAAAACTCCATGTGTGTCATCAAATAAAGGTAAGGCTAAAGCTGAATCTTCTTCTATCATTTTCAAAGGTGAGTGTTCAAAAGCTTTCAAAAATGAGGTTCCTAAAAAGACTCAGATCAAATCCAAGTCTTTTAAGAAACCCACTCACCACCAAAAAGAAAATTCTGTCAAGTCTAAATCTTCCATGCTTACTGACTCTAATCGTTTTGTTCCTACAGATCATATAAGGAGAGTCCCAAAAACCACCATGCTGGATTTTACAAGTTTTTTTCTGAAGAAGGCTTTAATGCCAAATGTATTTGTTACTAGAGATAGGATGTCTGTAATCTCTAAAGACAATTTATGTAACAATGTGTGTGACAATGCTTGTAATGTTGTACCGAATTCTGTTGTTCCTTTAAAGTACTCTTTCAGTGATTTATTTAATCTGTGTCCAACTCGATATAGACGACAGGTTCCTGAAATGAATGCTTTCGTGCCATATCCTGTTAAACGTATTCGGAAAAACAAAACAAAAAATAGTGCATCATCGGCCACAAACAAAATAAAGATTTGTCCGTTGCCAAGGCCCAAAACCAAAGCAACGGTCAAAAAGGTCTCAAAAAGACAAAAACCAAAGGCAATTTCAGCGCCTAAGGGTCCAAAACCCAATAAATCCAATCTTCAATGGATTCCAAAGGGTTGTGCATCCGGACCACACACAAATGCTAATTGGGATTCTAAAACTGTACACGTGCCATATACATTTTGATATCCTAACAAAAAGGGACCCATATTGAGGTGGGTACCCAAGGTTGTGTGATCTTAATGCAGATGGTTCTTGGTTACTTCTGATCAAGACCCGTGCTTCAAAGAAATGGCTTCTAGTTACCTTAGACTAGGACCCGTTCTTTTGCTTGTCGGTTGTGCTTAAATCGACACATTTGGCTTCTGTGCACACAGCCCAGGACCCGGTCTTAACTCATCATGTTTTCTGAACATCTCGGTTCAGAACACGGTTTGATTGTGAATTAAAAATGGATGTGTTTGAATGCATATAGTTTTTCATTATATGAATTTATGTGTTTTTTTTTTCAGGCTAAGTCCATTTGGTATATGGATTCGGGTTGCTCCAAGCACATGACTGGAAGAAGAGAATTGTTGTCCAACGTTGTTGAACAGTATTGCGGAACTGTGAAATTCGAGAACAACCATCAGGCTCACATCAAGGGATACGGGGACTTAGTTCTAAATAATATGGTCATCAAGGACGTTGACTATGTTGAGGGGTTATAACATAATCTTTTTAGCATAGGACAGCTCTGCGACAAAGGACTAGAGGTAACGTTTAGGGCTAAGAACTTCAGTGTTAAGAGTATGGATGGAAAAGAAATCCTAACAGGTTCCCGAAACTCTAACCTCTACACCATTGACGTAGCTAAGCTAATAGTGAAGGATAACATTTGCCTACTATCAAAAGCCTCTTCAAAAGACTCTTGGTTGTGGCATCGAAGATTATCCCATTTGAACTTTGATAATATCAACAAGCTTGCTGCGAAACAATTGGTTAAAGGACTTGCTGAATTGCGCTACGAAAAGGACCGTCTGTGTGGAGCTTGTGAGAAAGTCCGAAACATCAACAAAAAGTGTATTGGAGTTACTTCACATGGATTTATGCGGACCGATGAGGACTCAAAGCATAAATGGAAAACGATATGTGTTGGTTATCGTTGATGATTATTCACGATATACCTGGGTCAGGTTCTTGCGTTCCAAGGACGAGACAGCTCAAGAAATCATAGATTTTATCAAGAGTGTCGAAACCCATCCTCACTAAAGAACCCCAAACCCTAGCATTCGACATCCTCACTCGCCATCCCATCTAGTACGCCTTATCCACCGCCATAGCTGTTCCCCAAATCTATCTCCAACAATTCTGGAACAGGCTAAACTATGTGTCTGACCCTGAACCTCATTTCACATCCACCATAGACTGCGTTCCAGTCAAAATCACTCTCTCAGCCATCCGCCACATCCTTCACCTTCCAACCGAATTTTACCTTCCAACCCGCGAACACTTTGATCCCAACCCATCCGTCAATGAAACCCTAGCTGAGATTCAAACTCTGGGTTATGATGGCCCTCTTTCTAAACCCTCAGACTTTCGCACAAAGAACCTTCAATCCCACTGGCGGATACTATTTGATGTGATTAACAAATGCTTCACCGCAAAGCATTCCGGACATGACTCAGCGTCGGCTCAGGTACTAGCCATGTTCACAGGCTTTGCCTGTGACCGACATGTGGACTATGCTGCATTTCTATTCGAGGAATTACGAAGAGTCGATGTAGAGAGGAGCACAAAGAAAGGCAGAAAATATATTCCGCTACAACGATTTCTACAGCTCATTATACAGTACGCAATGGACCATGACGATGATATCCATGTACGTCCGGAGGCAGACGTCTACCCCACAGTGGCAATTCAAAAGCTACCTCTACCAAAGGGGGCTCCCATGGTACCAATAATGAAAATTCCTCTGTCACTTCTGCTGAGGTCAAGGGAAATGGAGCGGGTCAGGGCATATATTCGGGAGAGTTATCCGGATGAGTCTCAGTCGGAACCGTCTGAGACTAACCAGTCCGAAGGTGAGGTAGGTATGAGTGAGCATGAGGGAGTTAGGGTGGATGTTCAGCAACCTCTGGGTATGGGTGAGGGGGAGACTGTCATAGTAAGGGAGGAAGCAGGAGGTGAGACGGCAGAGACGGCGGATTCAGAAAGAACCGTCTCTGTCGTGAGAGCGAGGGAGGTACAATCTGAGGGTGACCTAAGCCCTATAAGCCGGACTCGTCACTATAAGACCGTCCGTCCAACGGTCGAACTAACCCCCACCACCCACTTGGTTTCCCCTCAAAGGGAAACCACTTCATTCCACGGGGATCTAGCACATACTCCATCGCCCTCTCATTCGGAGAGTGGCGGTGTTGAAAGATGTCACACTTCTCCCCAGGTGACCACACTTCATTCCATCACGATTCCATCCCCCCAAACACAAACACCGCACGATGCCTTCGTGGCATCCCCAAGAGCTGCCTTCATGGCAGCTCCTCAAACTTCCGAATCTACGCATCCTATTCCGGAGCCAGAGACGGCGGAAGGAAGACCGGAAGTGGCTCCATCAACGCCATCCACTTCCGGCCATGTCCCAATAAATTTAGAGATGTTAATGGCAGCTTTACGTGCCGCTCGTGTGATTACTCGGGCTGACCTGGACGCCCAAAGGGAAGCCACCGAGGAACGTCACACCGGCCCTTCACTCACTAATCAAGGGTAAGGGTGTCGCTTCCGAAGCTGGCCCCCCACCAGGTTCCCATTCAGTTCAACATCAGATTTCCGAGCTGTCGGACAAGATAGATGCTCTTAACCGCCTTATTCTGCAAGTCCAAGAACAACAAAATTCCAGAATGGATCGCCTAGAGTCGGCCGTTATACAACTCCAGTGTCGCACTCAAGCAGAGGCACCAAAGCGAAAACATGACGATCAGGACGACCCTGATCGTCATGAGGGGGAGAAAAGGCGTAAGGTTCAACATGAGGATCCCGTCTTGTTTATAGGGGAGCAGAGACCGCTGAGGGGTCAGAATTTCAGGGGTCAGGGGAACAGAGACAGGAGGCTCAGGAATACCTCTTAATAGAAGACGAGCCCATGGTCGAGGGTCCAGCTCCACTGGATCCGATGACAGCTATGGTAGAATTCGAGGAAGGTCACGAGAAAGTTGAAATCATTTTGGTTTCTGATTCAGATTCCGACATCGACGACAACGAACCCTTATTGATTCCTAAGCCTGAACCTGAATCTCCAACGAAAAAATCTTCATCCTCTTCCTTTGACTTCCTGAATTCACCACCACCAGCCCATCAAGAAGAAATCCTTTCATCCATCCAAGCTCCCCAGTCACTAAAAGAATCCCATATTATCCTTAGCCCTCCAAGATCCCCAAGCCTTCCTCCAGTCCAACAAACCGAACTTCCAGGTCGCTCCCAAACCAAAAGGGTCGATTGCTTCGATGAAACTACGGAAGGCCCTGGTGTTTATAGAAAAGACGATTTATTCTGGGTGGATCATTATACAAAAGGAAAGCTCCAAGCACTACCTCAGGGAGAAAAGGAAAAAATGCGGCAAGAACGGCGGGGGACCATCATAAAGCTTCTTGAAGCTAAAAAGGACGAAATCGAAGAACCTCCCGTTCAAGGCCTTAAAGAATTCTTGCAGAAATTTCCCCCGGAGCAGTTTTAGAATCCATACCTTGAAGAAAGATTTAAAATGGTATTCAGAAAGAAGCCTGGTTCCTTCAGCAGACGCCTACTTATGGAGCTTACAAATGTTTCCACAGCTGAACAGGCCGAATACTACCAACTGATGCTCCGGGAAAAAATGTCAAACGTGTCAAAATCAAAGATTAAGAAACTCAAAACAATAACCATGTGCAAGAGAGCCAAAGTCTACTATCCCTCCTACCAAGTAGAAAAAGAAGATGGCACGGGAGATGACATCTTCGAGAATGACCTGGACTTCATAAGTGCGGATGACGTTGAGTTCCTTCACAACAGTTTGAAAAATCGTATCAGAAAACGTCTAACCCGCATGACAGCTGTAGGTGCCCTAGTACGAAGCATGAACCGTCCCTCCATCATAATGTGCCTAAGAGACTTCCAGATGGCAGTCGAGAGCGTGATGGTTATGGTGGGCCTACGAGCACCGGAACAGGACAGTTTTCTTCTAGCCCACCACCCGGCTTACAGAGTTGTACTTTCTGGAGATCTGGGTGTCATTTTTGTAAACTACAAGGGCTACAAAAGGTATATGCGCTTTGAGGATCTTCCTTGTTACTCCGATGGTACACTTCGATTGGTTCGAGCTGCTCTTACAAAGAAAGTACAAGATTATGATGCTCAACCAGATCCTGAACAAAGATGCTCACCAAAGGAGATACAGGATACACTGAGCGGCATAGACTTCCTGAACGAACGGCTTCATACGAGACAAGTGACCAGATGCTTTGGCGTCATCCTTGGACTCCGAGAATCAACGGACCACGCCAAAGTTCCAGGACCTCCTAAATGATCGAAAAGGGGGAGATTGTTAGATATTTAATTTCGATCATAGGGAGTTGTTTTGTAATATTTATTATCTTAGCATTTAGTGTTGTATTTATTTCCATGTAGTTTATTTCATTGTAATAGTCTAGGGGCCAAAGTTGCCATTATGTAAAACTTAATTAAAGGAGCCTAGAAATAGGCTCCTAGGGTTTCTTTATGAAAACACGGTTGACAATTGAAAAAAAACACAGCCGCCACTTTGCATTTATTCTCTCAACATTCCTTTTGTATTTCTTCATCATTACTTGATTATTGAGCTTTGTTCTTCTTGAGTATTGATAAGAAATCATTGAGGTGCTTAAACATATACGGGAATACATATTACAGTGACAAACCCGTCTGCTGGTCATCCAAGAAACAACACTGTGTTTCATTGTCTACAGCTGAAGCAGAATATGTTGTTGTATCATCATGCTATTCTCAGGTGTTGTGGATGAAGAGCCAACTACAAGACTACAGGTTTACACTACAGAAGATTCCGATATATTGTGATTCTCAGAGCGCAATTGCCTTAGCATCTAATACAGTGCAATACTCAAAAACAAAACACATAGACATTCGGTATCACTTTATTAAGGATCATGTTCAAAATGGTAATATAGAATTATACTTTGTTTCTACTGAATATCAATTAGCTGACTTGTTTACCAAAGCATTCGATGAAAAAAGGTATAATTTTTTAGTATACAAGTTGGGTATGTTAAATCTTTAGATTTAATAATTCAATAGTTACAAATTATAATTTTAAATTTACATTTTTTATTTGATCTTCATTTGAAGTTAAGATCCTGAATTTCAAAAGTTTAAATTTTTCAGAATTTAACAGATCTGGATTGTCAAGTGCAGGGGGAGCAGAAAAATGATTTTATCTGATATTTTGTAGGGGGAGCTGACATGAAAAATACCGAATACATCTGAGGGGGAGCTGAATAGCAAACATCAAGGGGGAGCATTTTATGTGTTATATTTTTTTTTATGTTTTGCAATTTTTAATATTCATTTTTTTTGAACTAGTTGAAATTTGGTTTGAATATTAGCTCAATATTTTTTTGTTTGTTTATTTTGGTTTGTGATGTCTACATTTTTTTTTTTATTTTTTAGTGTTATAAATTTCTTTTGTTTTGTTTTATTTTTTTTAGCTTTATAGTTTTGGAAGGAAAATATGGGTTTATGAGAAATGGGCTTGAAATGGATTAAAATGTGGGCCGGATGTTTTTGTTTGAATTTTTGAAATTTTCAACTATAAAGTTGAATTTCAAAATTCAATTTCATTTTTTCGGTTCCAGCTAATCTTCACCATCTCCTTTACAAACCTTTCTTCCTCACAAAAAAACCTCCATAACTAACAAGATTTCAAATTTTTCAACAGATTCAGCGACTTAATAGTTAGTGTTATTTCTGTTTTATGCCTTTTATTTCAGTACTAGACTTGCTATTTTTTAGTTTGTTAATTTTTTTTCATATATTTCTCTGTGCGTATGAAACCAAGAGGTGTTCATGGATGTTTGAATTTTAGTTGTTTATCTTACAAATTAATAGTGTGGGTGGTTACGGTTTATCAATATGAACTTGAATCTTCAATTTCAAGTTCAATTTCATCTACACTAACGGAAAATTGAATTTTATGTTCATATTTTTTCGAGTTCTTGAGTTCCTGAAATTAGGATTTTTCCCAAATATGTTGTTGTTTCTGAACAAAGTTCAGTAAACAAAACTTGTCTGAAATCCATTTTCGAGTAAGGGTAAAATATTAAATCAGTATTAGAGTCCCTGGAATCAAAATCTTGAAAATCAGTGAGTAGGGACTTCTAAAAATTTTCAAAAATAAGTTCTCGAATAAATGAGTGTTCGAGAATACCTTTAGCTTTATTCGAGTTGCATGATACATCACCCGAGAAACGTGATGTTTCAGATGAGTTGGTCACTAAGTCATTCGAGAAATATCAAGTATTAATAGAGTTGGACTTATTATTCGAGTTCATTCATGAATCATTCGAGTTGACATAATTCCAGTCCTTAGGATTAATATGTTATTCGAGTTGGAGCTATCCTTAATTCGAGGACTTTTATTTGATATTCGAGTTGTTTTGGGTCAAGGACTTGGAAAATATTCAAAATCATTCTCAATAAGTTTTTCATTTGAGATGAATAGTGAACACTTCGAGAAACTTTTATATTCATTCGAGTTGAGTAGTGAACCATTTGAGATTTTTTATTCCATTAGAGTTGGATCTTAGACCAAATCGAGAAATCTTGAATGTCATTCAACTTTGTGTATAGACTCATTCGAGATTCATTTCATGTCATTCGACTTTGTCCATAGACTCATTCGAGGATTATTCAACATCATTCGAGTTTGATCAAGAGTCATTCGAGATTTTGTTTTTATTTTTTTTCTAAGTATTGGGAGTATATTTTTATTAGAAAAAATGTAAAATTTTTTCAAGAAATTGTTAAAATCTGTGATTTTTTAACATTGGTCTAAAAAAAATTGACTTTGGAATCCTGTCAAAATATTTTCATATTATTGTTTGGAATCCCAATGCTTTAAACAGAAAAGCACATATATTTATAATTTTTGGCAAAATGTTCTATTTTTCAATTCTTCAGGATTTCATTTGTATATTTGCTAAATCTAACATGTTTATTATTTTTCACAGGTTTCAAATGGCTTCTCAAGGTCAATCCCAACCTTCAAATTCTTCTGACTCCCATTCTTCATCTAACCATACCCTTGTATTCAAACCCGTTCGTTCATCATCTGTTACAAGACCTTCACCATCTACCCTTATACCTGACAATCAGTTGGTCAAACACAAGTATTGTTTACCATTCAATGACAATAATCACCGCCTGGATACCGAAGTTATCAAAGTCAGCCACCCAATCATTGTTGATATTCTGAAAGGCCATCCTTTGGGATACCTTCTCCAATACTAACCTTCCATTCCTCAAGTATATCTTCAACAATTCTGGCATACTGTTAAATTTGTTCCTGCAGATGGTAACCATCACTTCAAGGTTACCATCGATCAATTGAAAACCAAGATCACTCTTGCTAGACTCAGACACAATATGTTTCTACCCCGTAGAATTGATACCGTCAACTTTCTAGACTTAGCTGACTTTGAGGATTTTGTATCAGACGAGGAGTTGGTCTATGACTTAATTTCTTGGGATATTCAAAGCCTCTACCCAAAAGTTCAAAATTCCACTGCAACGGCCTGAACGGTGAATGGTACACTTTATTTGGAATCATCAATCGATGCATCTAAATATACTTGCATAGACAGATGCAGTATTCACTGTCTCCGGATCTTCCACGGCATAACATCCAACAAACATTATGATTATGCACAATGTATATGGGAGGATCTGAATGAAATTGTGCTTGCTAAGACTACGAATAGGTCAAGGAAATTTGTTCCTTTACAAAGGTTCATCCAAATCTTAATCAGACGCATTCTCAGGGAAAATGAAAATTTACCGAAAAGATCCAACTCTCAAAGATGCCCTGATTATGTAATGATGATTTTACATGAAGTACCTGATTCAACGAATGACAACATCATGCCTATACAGGATGCTTGGTTAAACTACGCAGATCAGGAGAGTGAGAATGTGAGGCTTTATAGAATAGATCACGCTCCCATAGAGACCCAAGAACCGGGTTCTTTAAACCAAGGAGTTGTAGGACAAGAGGAACTTCAGCAAGGGGCTGAGGGAGAAACGGGCGAAGCAAGGGGTGGTGAGGGAGATGTGAATAGTTCTGATTCAGAACGTACGTTATCAAATATTAATGAGGAATCAGCGAAAGGTGAGGATGATGATGATGATGATGAAGGTGGACTAGGCCATGATGAGGGAGGAGCTGCCTTAATGGATATTGTTGATATAGCTCAGCAGAGTGTGAGGGATGCCCAAAGCCTAGAAAGCCGGGACATAGCCTCATTTGCTGTTAGCTCCCAATAGGGAGTTAGCATTTAGGAAGTCAGTATCCCACTGACGATTGCACACCCCCCCATCCACTCAGTCTCCTCTCAACAGGAAACTGTTCCAATTGAACACCGGGAACAAGCTCAAATGCTATCCGATAATCCTTTGGATTTGATGGATATTGAATTTAGTACACATCTGCCCGAGTGTACGACTTCGTTTGAATCATAAAGTCTAGAACAAATACACACTAGGACACTAGCGTCTGCTTCATTTGATGAAGTAAGTGCAGTTGAACTCAGTTTCACTACCGGAACAACCTCAGCCATGGAAGCATTCGTTGCTCTGTCACTTGAAGAGGTTGGAAGTCCAGTCAGAGCCACGACTATGCCAACTCTGAGCGCTGGCCACACAGAGGTTCTTTTTACAAGTTCCACTATTGTGTCAACTGGAAGTCTTAGTGACCCAGTCGTTACTCTTTCCCCATTTGTCACTGAATCCACTCTATGTCAAGCTTTAAATGTTGATGTTGCTGGTGTGAACAGTCATGTCTCAGCTCAACTATAAGAAGTTATGGCTCAAATGATGAATATTCATAAATTTTTAAAAGGAAAATCTGTACCAGAGGAGTCAGTGAAGCAACCAGATCTAAATCAAGCAATCGAAGAGCTAAGAGACTTAGCGTTTGTGCAGTTTGATGAGATGAGAGAGAGGATGATCGGGTTAGAGAGTACGGTGATAACTGCCTTGGGCAATTTTATCAGAACGTGTGGCGGTAGTTGAACAGACATGCAAAGCTCAAGCTTCTGCTCCCAAAAGAAAATATGATGAGCATGACGATGACTCCGATGATGCTCCTCATGAGGGGGAGAAGAGGAGGAAGCTTGAGGAGCCGACACCGGGTCTGTTAATGATCACTTATCTAGTGAAAGAGCCTAAAGGTCAAGAGAAAAGAGAAGCGGGAAGCTCAAAAGAACCTACTGATGTTCAAGGAGGACATGAATTGATTCTTTATGAAGATGTTCCTATTCCATTGAACATACAGTCAGAGTTATACAATTTTCATGAATATGAAGATTCTGAAGATGATGAACAAGAGAAAACATTAATGATTGAAGATATTGCTGAAAATGTTGTAGAGATAGAAGAATCTGAAGATGATGATGTTATAGAACTGACAGATGTTGCTGTAAGAGCTGAGAGAGTAGAAGAGGAAGAAGTGTTGGTTCAAGATATTTTAAAAGATGATATACCTATACCAACGGTTGAAAAGCCTGAGGTTACGGTACAAGTAAAAGCAGAAGAGATAGAGCCATTTCTAGTTGAAAGTTTCGTTCCTCCGGTTGTGAAAGAGGTGAATGAATTTAAGGTTATGGAAAGATTTTTTGATGAGTATGTGTTAGCTGATGAGACTCAGAAGCAACATCAATTGAGGTTTGAAGTTCAAAGATTAGTTCATAAAGAAATTGATGATATGTTGTGCCTTCTGAATGAAGAAGAAATAGTAAGAAAAAGAAGAAGGGTCTGGAGCTTACATCTAAGAAATCGGCTGAATACATTAGAAAAATATATAAACTGCCGTATCTTGAAGACCATCTTGAGAAAAAGATTTTCTGTAAAAAGCAAGCACCTTGTACATTTCTGAAGTTGCTTAGAGTGTTGGAGCCGAATAGACCAAATATGGTGAATTATGTGAGTTTTCTTCAAAACAAGGCTCTAAGTGCTGACAAAGTTAGAAGTGAGTTTCCGATTGTTGATCTAATAAATATTGAAAAGGATAGATTCGTCAAAGTCTTTTATCCTACATTCACTGCTACAAGATCAGATGGGAATACATACACCTTTACTGAAACTGATATGTTTTGGATAAACTTGGTGGACATTGAAGATCTGTTTGATGAATTATGTAGAAACAAAAGAGATGAGCATTGCAGATTTGCTTTAAAGACTTTGTTTCACTTCATGCATATAAAGCTCGTTCTTATGTCTATCCAAAATCTCCAAATTGGTGTTAAAAGGGGCATGCGGAAAATAAATGTGACTCCGCCAAATAGGGAATTCAAGTTTGCAAGGGAGCTGAAAGAGTTTCAAGTTATTATAGTCAAGCGTCCAGTTGTGAGGTACAAAGATAAAAATCTAAAGCTGAGAGCTATGAGGACCATTGAATTGAACAAGTTTTGTGATGGAACTCTCCAAAAGGTTATGAGTGGGCTTAAAGGAAAGTTGGCTGCTGATCAGAAATGAAAAACAAAAAAAGGAGCCCTTAGTACTAATGATAAGAAGCTTATAGTTGAAGTCATATCAAAGATAAAGTGGAGGATTACAAATAGAAAGAGTGTGAGAAATTTTGAAATGAAGTTGGGGCTTACAAGATAAAGAATTTGCTTATTTCATCAAAGGGGGAGATTGTTGGAATATTGTTTTTGTTGATGAAAAACAAAGTCTAGGGTTTAATAAGTAATTTGAACAAAGTTGTAAATAATATAAATAGGTTGTTGACTTTGTAATAGAAAATAGATCTGACATTCTCACTTTTTGTACGCATGGATTTTTAGAGTGAATTTAGGGCTACAGTGCGAACATCTTCTATTTGTAATCTCTTTAATCTTCCATTTTGATAAATCAAAGCATTCGGTTATTTGTTCTTGATCTTAATCTTTCTTATATTGATTAATTGTTGATTGATAAGTAGGATTCACACCTGGTTTTGTGTCGGATGTTACAGTCTCCCCCTGTCAAGGGAATTTCGTCCCGAAATTAGTTCGTGTTCTCCGCTGCCTGGGTATTTGAGAACAACTGAGTGCATTTTTTGCGAAACTGATCTACGCATTCCCATGTATAATCAGGACCGCGCTTAGAGTTCCACCTAACTATACTATAGGTAAGCGGCTGTGTTTCAGCTTCTTGACTTCTCGGTCCAAGCAATGGCTACTTTATTTTTATGTGTGTGTGGTGATTGCAACCATTTGGTCAAACAACGAGTGTTTTATTGTGAGCTTTGGTTTCCTAAAACTATTCAATGTGGCCGTAGGTGTTAAAAATTATGACCATATGCTCTTTTAAGTGAGGTAAACTTGTATTTTATGCGACTATGGTTCGTGCAATGACCACTTTATTTTTATTTGTGTCTGGCTGATTGAAACGATTTGGTCACACAACGAGTGTCTTGTTGTGGACTTTAGTCACATAAAGTTATGCCAAATGCGGTCATAGGAGTTAAAAAGTGTGACCATATGCTCTTTTAAGGGAGGTAAACTTGCATTTTGTGTGACTATTGTCGATGCAATGGCTACTTTATTTTTATTTTTGTGTGGCTGATTGCAACCATTTGATCACACAACGAGTGTGTTGTTGTGGGCTCTGGTCACATTAAATTATGCCAAATGTGGCCGTAAGTGTTAAAATGTGTGACCATATGCTCTTTTATGTTAGGTAAGCTTGTATTTTGTGTGACTATAGTCCATGCAATGCCCACTTTATTTTTATTTGAGTGTGGCTGATTGCAACCATTTGGTCACACAACGAGGGTGTTGTTGTGGGCTTTTGTCACATAAAATTATGCCAAATGCGGCCATATGTGTTTAAAAGTGTGACCATATGCTCTTTTAAGTGAGGTAAACTTGTATTATTTGTGACTGTTGTCAATGCAACGGCCATTTTATTTTTATTTGGGTGTGGCTGATTGCAACAATTTGGTCACACAACGAGTGTGTTTTTATGGGCTTTTGTCACATAAAATTATGCCAAATGTGGGCGTAGGTGTTAAGTGTGACCATATGCTCTTTTAACTTAGGTAAACTTGTATTTTGTGTGACTATTGTCCATGCAATGCCCACTTAATTTTTATTTGTATATGGCTTATTGCAACAATTTGTTCACACAACGAGTGTGTTGTTGCGGGATTTGGTTACGTAAAATCATGCCAAATGTGGCTGTAGGTGTTAAAAAGTGTGACCATTTGCTCTTTCAAGTCAGGTAAACTTGCATTTCGTGTGACTATTGTTCTTGCAATGGCCACTTTATTTTATTTGTGTGTGGATGATTGCAACCATTTGGTCACACAATGAGTGTGATTTTGTGGGCTTTGGTCACATAAAATTATGACAAATGTGGCCGTAGGTGTTAAAAAGTGTGACCATACGCTCTTTTAAGTGAGGTAAACTTGTTTTTGTGTGACTATTGGCCATGCAATGACAACATTATTTTTATTTGTGTGTGGCTGATTGCAACCATTTGGTCACACAACGAGTGTGTTGTTGTGGGCTTTGGTCAAATAAAATTATGCCAAATATGGACGTAGGTGTTAAAATGTGTGACCATATGCTCTTTTAAGTGAGTTAAACTTGTATTTTTTGTGACTATTGTCTATGCAATGGCCACTTTATTTTTATGTGTGTGTGGCTGATTGCAACCATTTGGTCACACAACGAGTGTCTTGTTGTGGGCTTTGGTCAAATAACATTATGTTAAATGTGGCCGTAGATGTTAAAAAGGGTGACGATATGCTCTTTTAACTGAGGTAAACTTTTATTATTTGTGACTATTGTCCATGCAATTGCCACTATATTTTTATCTGTGTGTGGCTGATTGCAACTATTTAGTCACCCAACGAGTGTGTTGTTGAGGGCTCTAGTCACATTAAATTTTGCCAGATGTGTCCGTAAGTGTTAAAAAGTGTGACTATATTCTCTTTTAAATGAGGTAAACTTGTATTTTTTGATACTATTGTCCATGGAATGGCCACTTTAATTATATGTGTGTATGGCTGAAGCCAACCATTAGGTCAAACAACGAGTGTGTTGTTGTGGGCTTTTGTAACATGAAATTATGCCTAATGTGGGCGTAGGTGTTAAAAAGTGTGACCATATGCTCTTTTAAGTGAGGTAAACTTGTATTTTTGTGTGACTATTGTCCATTCAATGCCCACTTTATTTTTATTTATTTGTGGCTTATTGCAACCATTTGGTCACACAACGAGTGTCTTGTTGTGGGCTTTGGTCACATAAAATTATGTGAAATGTAGCTGTAGATGTTAAAAAGGGTGACAATATGCTCTTTTAAGTGAGGTAAACTTGTATTATTTGTGACTATTCTCCATGCAACGACCACTTTATTTTTATCTGTGTGTGGTTGATTGCAAGCATTTGGTCACACAACGAGTGTCTTGTTGTGGGCTTTGGTCACATAACATTATGTCAAATGTGGCCGTAGATGTTAAAAAGGGTGACGATATGCTCTTTTAAGTGAGGTAAACTTGTATTATTTGTGACTATTGTCCAGGCAATTGCCACTTTATTTTAACTGTGTGTGGCTGATTGCAACCATTTAGTCACCCAACGAGTTTGTTGTTGTGGACTCTAGTCACTTTAAATTTTTCCAGATGTGGCCCTAAGTGTTAAAAAGTGTGACCATATTCTCTTTTAAGTGTGGTAAACTTGTATTTTGTGATACTATTGTTCATGGAATGGCCATTTTAATTATATGTGTGTGTGGCTGAAGCCAACTATTAGGTCACACAACGAGTGTGTTGTTGTGGGCTTTTGTCACATGAAATTATGTCTAATGTGGGCGTAGGTGTTAAAACGTGTGACCATATGCTCTTTTAAGTGAGGTAAACTTGTATTTTTGTGTGGCTATCATCCATGCAATGCCCACTTTATTTATATTTGTTTGTGGCTTATTGCAACCATTTGGTCACACAACGAGTGTCTTGTTGTGGGCTTTGGTCACATAAAATTATGTAAAATGTAGCTGTAGATGTTAAAAAGGGTGACGATATGCTGTTTTAAGTGAGGTAAACTTGTATTATTTGTGACTATTCTCCATGCAATTGTCACTTTATTTTTATCTATGTGTGGCTGATTGCAACCATTTGGTCACCCAACGAGTGTGTTGTTGGGGGCTCTGGTCACATTAAATTATGCCAGATGTAGCCGTACGTGTTAAAAAGTGTGACCATATTCTCTTTTAAGTGAGGTAAACTTGTGTTTTGTGTTACTATTGTCCACAGAATGGACACTTTAATTATATGCGTGTGTGGTTGAAGCCAACCATTTGGTCACACAACGAGCGTGTTGTTGTGGGTTTTGGTGACATAAAATTATTCCATATGTGACCGTATGTGTTAAAAAGTGTGACCTATGCTCTTTTAAGTGAGGTAAACTTGTATTTTGTGACTATTGTTCATGTGATGCCCACTATATTTTTATTTGAGTGTGGCTGATTACAACCATTTGGTCACACAACGAGTGTGTTGTTGTGGGCTTTGGTCACATAAAATTATGACATATACGACCGTATGTGTTAAAAAGTGTGATCATATGCTCTTTTAAGTGATTTAAACTTGTTATTTGTTTGACTATTGTCCATGCAACGTCAACTTTATTTTTATTTATGTGTGGCTGATTGCAACCATTTGGTCACACAACGAGTGTCTTGTTGTGGGATTTGGTCACATAAAATTATGCCAAATGTGGCCGTAGGTGGTAAAAAGTGTGACCATATGATCTTTCAAGTGAGGTAAACTTGTATTTTGTGTGACTATTGTCTATGCAATGGCCACTTTATTTTTATGTTTGTGTGGCTGATTGCAACCATTTGGTCACACAACGAGTGGGTTGTTGTGGGCTTTGGTCCCACAAAATTTTGCCAAATGTGGTCATAGGTGTTAGGCACAAAAAGACCTCAGTCAAACCTGTTCTACATCTGAGGGGGAGATTTTATAATCAAACCTGTTGATGCATTTGAAGGTTGAATTTAAGGCCTGTTATATGCCTTATTGAAACCTGAAAATGATTTGCAATATCAGTCTAAAGCTGTTCTATATGTTGCATGTGTTGCAACTAAGACAGTTTGTCCAAGCTGCTCTGTCTGCTGAACAGGCTGGACATAAACTGTCTACGCTGCTCTACACTGTTGAGCAGCTTGGGCATTTTTAAAGTGTTCTGTTCTTTGTGAACAGAACCTGTTCTTTTGTGAACCGGCTAAACACTTTATGGAATTTGTTTCCAAGTCATCATGTATTGTTTTTGACTACAAGATCAGTTTACAAAGTCGAAGACAAAGTGGAAAACAGAACTGCTCAGCCTGGCCACGCTGTTCTGTAACATGAAGACAAAAGGATATTTGAAAAAGGGTGACAGACCTTTTTCTTATATCAAAATAGGCCTTTACAGGGAAGAAAGACGCAAAGTTGACATTCCTAAATTAGTTAAAGGCAATGCAACAGTAGACAAAGTAAAAGACAAAAGTTCTGCACATATGAAGACAAGTCTGCTTTTCAGAAAAGTGCAGAAAAGGTTATGTTGTCTTTTCAACAAGACTTTTCCTTTTCATTCTGTCCAATGAAGATGTTTCTCTTAGATCCTCTAAGTGAGTTTAAAGGAAAGCTCTAAGGTCAGAAAGAAGTGTGAAGAAAGCTAAGTGCTGAAACCCAAGAGTGAACGTGCAAGTGCTGATTTTCAGCATGCAAACTCTGTGTGTAAACCAGCATTGTGTGTATAAGCTGTTTACATAAGCCGTTCCTTTAAGTCTTTGTAACACCAGTGAGTGCTTCTTAGTGGTGTATTCATTGATACTAGTTTGAGTCCTGTTTAGACTAGTAAGGCATACTGTTGTATCTGTATTCAGATGAAACTATCCGCATTCAAGCTGTTGGTAATTAAAAAATTGTTGATAATACATACAAACATTGGAAAAAGTAGTGTCTAGTTTTTAAAATGCTGATTCACCCCAACTCTACAGCTTATCACTATATACTTTGGGAAACTCCTCGGGACATACAACTGGGTATCAGAGCAGTTTAGAGTGTGTGTCATTCTAGATCTTCATTCCCCTAGTTTCCTTCTCATGGACAACAGTGTTGCAAATTTCTTACATGACAATGGCTCTATGGGCAACCTCCCAAATTTAATCATCAAAACTTCTCTGGTTGGATAGTGCGAATGATGCTCTATTTAAATAATCTGGATTTACAACCTGCCAGAGATCGTGATGGAGGGTCCGCTATGTGCCAACCTCTGTTACTACCCTACCTCCGCGGTTGAGGAGTGCTCCTGATCAGGCACCTTTGGCAACGACCTAAGCTGCAATTGTCTGATGAAGACCAGAGATTGGTGGGCTCTGGAGCACAAGGGCCAAAACAACCTGGTCCTTTCTCCCTGATGATGTGTTCGCAAGCAGGTTGAGAAAACTGAAGACAGCAAAGGCGCTGTGGGGTACTTTGTGTACCGTCTAATGGCCCCATCCAACACTGGACAACAGGATCAACATCTTGTTAGCAGCATGCAACTCTTCTTTGCTAACCAAGGAGACTCTCACTGAGAACCCCCCCCCCCTCCACCACACGGTGGACTCTCTAGAATGGATGCTCAAAGCTGTTGGGAGCCCAAGGAAGTCTGAATACCCTTGTGGGGAAGAAATGTGCGAGACATTGTTCCCTGGGAAGAGGGGGACTTACTGTTCAAACATCCAAGGGAACTCAGTGGTACTATCAGAGAAATGGACTCGGGTCAATCTGTATGGCATCCTTACTTGAATAGATGAAACAGTCAGGCACAAAAGAGAATGCCTTGGGAAATGCCAAAAAGGGGCACCTTTGTGGCAGTGTGAGACAAAGCCTGTGTAAATCAGCAGGTTGAGTGATGTGACATTCAACTGATGCAACAGGGAGAGAAAGGAGGAGTGTCATGACGAAGAAAAGAGCGCAGATCGTGCTGAACACGATGATGAGGCAAATGAAGCCCTGGGCTGTCAAAAGGTTCACAAGAAAAGGTTTGAAATGAAACACTGCTGCCAAGGAGGGTTCAAAGTGCTGGCCAAAAGAAAGGCAGTTGAACAAATTCCAAAGCAGCGTGCTTCAGTGTGGCAAAACTGGCCTTCCTTGAGGATAGCTACTGACTGTGTGTAAAAAGCTGTAGGTCAGTCATCCAAACCCAACACGAAACAAAGGCTAGATAGACTAAGGTTAAGAGTACCTTATGAGCCATGTGTTTCTAACTGAGGCAATTGGGAAACCTCGTTTCTTCCAATCGCCAAAAGGGACTGGGCAGAGACATGTGACTGGGAGGTAGCTGATTCATCATCTGGATGGAGAGATAATCAATGCCTGTGGCCAACACTATGTCCCATCAACCAAGACAGTTTCAAACAGGATATGGTGTAAGCTGACAGCCTTCAGCAGCTTAGAGAACTAGAATACCCAGCTATATGTCTAATGGAAAACAATTTTTATTGCTTACAGCTCTGTAAGAAAAGTGTAAAATGTTTGAATATATGCTTGTTGATCTCAAGCTCTGTTGCTAGAAGCATGATGCTTTACTATCTGAAATCTCTCAGCTTAAAGCTGATCTTAAACAATGAAATCCAGTAAACTGGACAGTTTCCATAATTGGAAACTGGCTTGATGAATTAAAAAACACATCAACTCTATTTTATGAAGAAGAAAAAGAGAGAAACAGACTATAAGCATGCCCAAGCCTTCAAAAGTAGTTGACTCTTGGTGCGCAAATCGGACACAAAAAGTCAGCCTAGTGTATAAGTTCAAACAGATTCCTGCACAAATCCAAAAGCCTATCTATGGAGGGGATCTTGACACACGCAAGCTTCAATGTTGAGCATCAGTAAATCTGAAAGTAAGATTATCCCCTGCTTGGTGAACTTGCCAAATACATTCATTACAAAATGTGAATGTAACCGTCATCTCAACCAACAGGTTTTGTCAGCCTCAAAATAGCTGTACAGCTTTTTTCAGTGCTCTGCTAGCAATACTAAGCAAAAGAAAGAAAACATGGTCCAAACTGGAGTTGTGGATGCTAACCTGTTGACAAAACAGTCTAGTCCAAGCGTGATGGTAAAAAGCGTCTGTTAATCTCTTTGAGTGCAAACTTTGAAAACAGCTTTCAAGAAAGTACAGCACCTGTTTTACACAAGGGTACAGTCTCATGTTGAAAACAAAACGCGTGATTCAATAAGTTTTCAAAATCATAGTGGTAAATTGGTTTTAACCGAAAATAAGTTTTTCACAAACCAGACACAGCGTGCGTATGCTGATAGGCCAGCATAACTCACAAACAAGTCTGGGCAAAGGCAAAGCAATTGCCAAGCTGAGACAACTCGGGAATACGTTTCCCAAACATGTGGAAGCTCAAAAGCCAATCCAGCTCTGCCTTGATCATCTGTCCTCCCAAAAAGCGAAAGAAGAGACAGTCACAGCTTTGGCATTGACCTCTCCACGCAGGCTGGTGATCAACAACGAATGCTAACCTGCTGAACGAATCAACAAAAATACTCAGAAGTGTTTCTGAAGGATCTTCTTCCAAAA
>JAANYP010008341.1:0-28967 GCA_020465985.1 Centrapalus pauciflorus
ATGGGGAATGGTAAGAACGATTGTGGGGTCCATTTTCCTGCAAAGTGCAACACAGTTAGAATCATAAGACTCGATATGATAAAGCATTGATGTGAAGTCTAGATGAGTGTGAAATAGAAATTGTCTGATCTGTTTATCATCGGGTCTTTATTAGTAGAATAAAATTCTACTAACAAAGTCCAAAGTCAATCGTTAAGAGACCGATGTTAGATAAGACCGTTTCACTCAAACACTGATCCTAACTCTAATCAATGGTGCACTTGGATGGAACTATATATATATATATATATATATATATATATATATATATATATATATATATATATATATATATATATATATATATATATATATATATATATATATATATATATATATATATATATATTTTTTTTAAATATGAAAATGCAGAAATGGAAAAAATGAAACATAAAAAAATCCTAAGTGTGGATTTCGGATGGTCCGAATTCGGATGAACAGTGTCACCGAATTCGGATCAGTCCGAAATCGGATGTTGCATGAATGATGTTTGGGGGGTTCGAATTCGGATGAGTTGAAAACAGGAGCCGAGTTCGGATGATGGTCCGAAATGTGAATGGAATGAATGAAAGTGGTCCGAAGTCGGATGTGTCATGGAACATGATCCGAGTTCGGATGATGACTTATGTAAATGCATGAAATGATATGGAAAGGTCCTTAGTTCGGATGGTACCCAGAATTCGGATTGGAACCGAATTCGGATATCATCCGAATTCGGATGAACAGAGGTGAACAAACTTAGACTAAATTCAAGTTTTGAAAAGTTTTGCCTTTCTTCGAAGGTCCGAATTCGGATCAACAGTGACCCGAATTCGGATCAACAATGGTCCGAACTAGGATTTTGTACGTTGAAAATTTTGAAGTTTAGTCTAAGTCGGACATCCGAATTCGGGTGGTGGTCCGAATTCGGACATCCGAAACTGCATGAGTGCAGTTAATGTTCATGCAAAAATAAACGTGAACAGTTAGAATCCTACTGAAAATGCATGAAATTACAGATCCTATACTGAAATAACCTAAGGAACATTTTATCTAACTACAACTAAGAAGAAATAACACATTAAACTACCTAAAACTAGTAAAAACCGAATTGAAAAACTAGAAAAAACTTTGAAAATCAAACAAGCAATCTAGGAAGTTAAAGACTGAAATAAAGACAGAAATATGTTACCTGGTAGTGCCGAAGAAGGAAAAAGCAAGAAAAACAGAGAAAGATGATGGTGCAAAAGCTTGAAGTGGTGGATATGGAGGTTCTTGGGCGGTGGTATCGACGGGAACAAGGAGAAGAAGAAAGAAATATCTTGAAAGTGAAGGAAGATGAGTTGACCAGTTGACCAACCCATTATATAAACTCGCACGGGTCATGGGTCGGGTCAGAGATCCGCGCCCCAAGTGGAAGATGGGCCGGCGGGTTGGGCTCAATACACAACAAAAAAAACTTTTGGGCTATTTTAAAAAAAATGAAACAAGGTTTAAAAAAAATGGGCCAAAAATATTCCATCTTTTTGTGATTTTCTTTGAAACAAAAATGAACAAAAAACGAAGTAAAATTTTGATATTTTTCTGAAATAAAAAAAATAAAATAAAATAAAGTAAACTAAAATATTTTTGGCTTTTTGATAAATTTGAAAGTTAAAATCTTTTTGTGATTTTTCTGACATATTAAGTTAAACTTAAGATTAAATCAAAAATTAAGACCAACCTAAAATTTAAACTTTAACTATAAAAGAAACAAAGAGAAACACAGAATTATAAATTTAAAATCCTAACTCTACTCCCCCTCAAATAAATACCGATCCTTTTTTTCTTTTCAGATTTAAATCACGACAACCCTTCTTTTAAGCATTACTAATACCGACAAACCTGGATATTGTTTGCATCCCACTCCATGATGAACAATTCACACAGCAATTTATCAGGATCATTAATTATTAAAAATATGCGCAGATAAGGAAATAATGAGTTTTAATTTTGTGACATAAACCTTAAATTTAAATAACAGTTATTTTCTAAAATAAAGGAATTTCAATCATGATAGATTGAAATAGAATTATTTAAGACAATATCTGATATTTAATTGGAAGGTGGATTCAACATGCCGATATGAGATACTAAAAACCGAAAACGAGGTTCGTCTAAAGCTTTAGTAAATATATCCGCTAGTTGGTATTCCGTGCCAACAAAATACAACTCAATGGTTCCCTTTTCCACGTGATCTTTAATAAAATGATACCTGATATCTATGTGTTTTGTTCGAGAGTGCTGCACGGGATTGCAAGAGATGGCAATTGCACTTCGAGAATCACAGTAAATAGGGATATTGGTGAGTGAGAACCCATAATCACGTAATTGTGTTCTCATCCACAGCACTTGAGAGCAACAGCTTGCAGCTGCTACATACTCAGCCTCAGCAGTGGATGTGGATACACAATTCTGCTTTTTGGAAGACCAACTCACCGGTCTATCGCCTAAGAACTGTATTCCTCCCGATGTGCTTTTTCTGTCCACTCTACAACCTGCAAAATCAGCATCTGAAAACGCGGTAAGATCGAAATCGGTTCCCTTTGGATACCATAGACCAAGTTCGGGTGTACCCTTAGGATAACGAAAAATGCGTTTTACCGCAGTTAGGTGTGATTCTTTTGGGTCGGCCTGAAATCTAGCACAAAGACATGTTGAAAACACTATATCCGGTCTACTGGCAGTCAAGTATAGTAAGGATCCTATCATCCCTCTGTAAGTTGTATTATCGACACTTTTCCCAGAAGGATCGGTGTCTAACTTACAGTTGGAGGCCATGGGAGTTGCGATACTCGTGCAAGAGTCTAACTTATACTTCTTGAGAATGTCAAGAGTATATTTCGACTGGTTCACAAAAATCCCATCCTCAAGTTGTTTGACTTGTAATCCGAGGAAAAAGTTCATTTCCCCCATCATACTCATCTCAAACCGAGACTCCATTAGGGCTGAAAAATCCTTACAAAAATTACTGTCAGTAGATCCAAATATAATATCGTCAACATAAATCTTTACTAGCATTATATGTGGGCCTTCCCTTTTAGTGAACAGAGTTGTGTCCACCACACCTTTATAGAAACCGGCAGAAATAAGGAAATTCGAAAGACTATCATACCATGCTCGAGGTGCTTGTTTTAAACCATAGAGGGCCTTATCTAGCACATAAACATGGTCAGGTTTATGTGCATCAACAAAGCCTTGTGGTTGTTCAACATACACTTCCTCGTTAAGTTCACCGTTCAGAAAGGCAGTCTTGACGTCCATTTGGTACACTTTGAAGTCTTCGTGTGCCGCATACGCCAAGAAGATTCTGATTGCTTCGATCCGTGCAACGGGAGCGAAGGTCTCGTCATAATCTATCCCTTCTTGTTGTCGGTAGCCTTTGGCAACAAGTCTTGCTTTGTTCCTTATCACAATGCCGTTTTCATCTCGTTTGTTCTTGAAGATCCACTTTGTTCCGATGATTGTACGGTCTTTTGGCTTGGGAACTAACCGCCATACTCTTAGCTGTTCAAACTGGTTGAGTTCCTCTTGCATTGCAACTATCCAATCCGGATCTGTCAGGGCTTCATCCACACGAGCGGGCTCTATCATACTTAAGAATGAAGTGTAGAGACATTCATTAGCAAATGCCCTACGAGTTTGGACTCCTGTTGTTAAGTCACCAATGATTTGTTCTGATGGGTGACTGCGGGTCCATTTGATCTCGTGTGGAAGGGGTGCTCGGGATGGAACCTCTGTGGTTAATATGGGAATGGATGAGGATTCATGGTCAATGGTTTCAAATGATGGTACCACAGGTTCGGGTTCAATTTCCGAGTGTTCAGGTGAAGGAAGAATCGTTGGTATTATATGTGAGGGTATTACAGGAGTAGATTCAACTGCGGATGTGTCGGTGGATGATGTGGATGGATGTGGATATGTTGATGAAGATGGAGTGGAGAAACTTTGCGGCGCAGTTGAACTGGAAGGATTACCTACATTATTAACAACATTAGACACACTAGCGTTAGGACCGAAAAATGCAACATAAAAAGGAACGAATAAATTAACCAAATCAGAAGAAGAAAAAGAAATGGGGTTATTCGAAGAATCTCCAGGCATTTGAGTAATGCGTGGTCCTGATTGATCAACTTCGGGTGCCAGTTCAGCCAACTCATCAAATGTGACGTGCACACTTTCGTTGACTGTTCTGGTTCGGGTATTGAATGCGCGATACGCCTTCGAGTTGGATGAGTATCCAATGAAGATCGCTTCATCCGCCTTTTCGTTAAATTTCCCGAGGTTGTCTCTGTCATTCAGCACATAGCACCTGCAACCAAATACACGTAAGTACTTGATAAATGGTACTTTATTCAAAAAGAGCTGGTATGGAGTTTTGTTAAAGCGCTTATGAATGATGGAGCGATTCTGTGTATAGCATGCTGTTGATACGGCTTCGGCCCACAAGAACGGAGGTAGCTTTGAGTATGTGAGCATTGTACGAGCGGCTTCTACTAGCGTACGGTTACGCCTTTCCACGATCCCGTTTTGTTGAGGTGTTCTAGCAGCAGAGTATTGATGCTGAATCCCCTTGGATCGAAGGAAGCCCTCTACTACCGAGTTCTTGAACTCCGTGCCGTTATCTGATCTGATTGATTGTACTGACAGCTGCTGTTGGGTCTCGACACTTTTGATAAAATCAATGATTTCTTGAGCTGTCTCGTCCTTGGAACGCAAGAACCTGACCCAGGTATATCGAGAATAATCATCAACGATAACCAACACATATCGTTTTCCATTTATGCTTTGAGTTCTCATCGGTCCGCATAAATCCATATGAAGTAACTCCAAAACTCTTTTTGTTGATGGTTCGGGCTTTGGTTTGTGAGATGATCGTTTCATTTTTCCTTTCTCACATGCTCCGCAAAGATGGTCCTTTTCGTAGCGCAACTCAGGAAGTCCTTTGACCAATTGCTTCGCAGCCAGCTTGTTTATGTTATCAAAATTCAAATGGGATAATCTTCGATGCCACAACCAAGAGTCTTTTGACGAGGCTTTTGATAGTAGGCAAATGTTATCCTTCACCACAAGCTTAGATACGTCAATGGTGTAAAGGTTAGATTTTCGGGAACCAGTCAAGATTTCTTTTCCATCTATGTTCTTAACACTGCAGTTCTTAGCCCTAAATGTTACCTCTAGTCCTTTGTCGCAGAGCTGTCCTATGCTAAAAAGATTATGAGATAACCCTTCAACATAGTCAACGTCCTTGATGACCAGATTATTTAGAACTAAGTCCCCGTATCCTTTTATTTGAGCCTGATGGTTGTTCCCGAATTTCACAGTTCCGCAGTACTGTTCAACAACGTTGGACAGCAATTCTCTTCTTCCTGTCATATGCTTGGAGCAACCCGAATCCATATACCAAATGGACATAGCCTGAAAAACACATAAATTCATATAATGAAAACTATATGTATTCAAACTCATCCATTTTTAATTCACAATCAAACCGTGTTCTGAATCGAGATGTTCAGAAAACATGATGAGTTAAGACTGGGTCCTGGGCTGTGTGCACAGAAGCCAAACGTGTCGGTTTAAGCACAACCGACAAGCAAAAGAACGGGTCCTAGTCTAAGGTAACTAGAAGCCATTTCTTTGAAGCACGGGTCTTGATCAGAAGTAACCAAGAACCATCTGCATTAAGATCACACAACCTTGGGTACCCACCTCAATATGGGTCCCTTTTTGTTAGGAATTCCAGATTTATATGGCACGTGTACAGATTTAGAAACCCAACTAGCATTTGTGTGTGGTCTAGATGCACAACCCTTTGGAATCCATTGAAGATTGGATTTATTGGGTTTTGGAACCTTAGGCGCTGAAATTGCCTTCGGTTTTTGTCTTGATGAGACCTTCTTGACCGTTGCTTTGGTTTTGGGCCTTGGCAACAGACATGTCTCAACTTTGTTTGTGGCCGATGATGCACTATTTTTAGTTTTCTTTTTCCGAATACGTTTAACAGGATAAGGCACAAAAGCATTCATTTCAGGAACCTGTCGTCTATATTTAGTTGGACATAGATTAAACAAATCCTTGAAAGAGTACTTTAATGAAATAGTAGAATTCGGTACATCATTACAAACATTGTCACATACTTGGTTACACAAATTGTCTTTAGAGATTACAGACATCCTATCTCTAGAAACAAATTCACATGGCATCAAAGCCTTCTTCACAAAAAAACTTGAAAAATCCTGCATGGTGGTTTTTGGGACTCTCCTTATATGATCTGTAGGAACAAAACGATTAGAGTCAGTAAGCATGGAAGATTTAGACTTGACAGACTTTTCTTTTTGGAGGTGAGTGGGTTTCTTAAAAGACTTGGATTTTATCTGAGTCTTTTTAGAAACCTCATTCTTGAAAGCATTTGTGCACTCACCTTTGACAAAGATAGAAGAAGTTTCAGCTGTAGCCTTACCTTTATCTGATGACATACATGGAATTTTTAGAGAATGAGAAAGTGTTTGTTGTTTTGAAAGATCTTTCAATCGTTGTGAAACTATTTCAAAATTTTCTCTGTAGACAGTGACTTCCACAGTTTGTTGAAAAGATTGATTTATCAATTCTTCTTCTCTCTTAAAAAGAGCATCTTGAAGATCAAGTGCTTTTTCTTGAGACGACTTCAATTCCTTTTCTAAAACAATGATTTGTTGTTGAAGAACTTTTGCAGGAATATAAAGTTGAGGATTTGATTTTTCAGTTTCAGTGTTCAATTCAGTTTCTGAATAAGTTGACGAGAGATCTTCCTCTAAAGTGGGTACTCTAGAAGAATAACTCTCGTTAAGTTCTTCATAATGAAAAGAAATTTCTTTATCTTTACGCGCAACACGTTTCTCATTTTCTTGGTTTAAAACTTCTTTTGATGACTCAAAAAAGAAAGATTTAATACCGGCTCCCATATAATTCATGTCATAAAATACAGGTAAGACATTTTGTGCTTTTTCCAAATATTTAGGATTTTTAAAACCAATTCCCTGTTTAGAATGGTAAAACCTAGTTTCTTTGGGCTGATTTAAATGGATAGTTTGTTCTGTTTGACCCCTTTTCAAAAATGCATCGTCAAGGGTCTTTATTCTTGCGTACAAACTTATCCTTTCTTCTTCAATCATATTGTATTTTTCTAAACTGTCTATATTTTCCATATTTACCACATCTAATTGTTTTGTAAGAACAGAAATTTCTTCTTTTAAAGAGAGTTTTTCTTTTGAAAGCGTTTCCATGCAAGATTCAAGGTATATATTCCTATCCTGAACATCTACTTTTTCTATCAACATCTGTTTTATAACATTATGATTAGTTAACCATTTTGCATGATATAATTCAGATGATTCTTTCAAAATATGAGCTTGATGTTCCGCCTGTACACACTTTGCAGTTTCAGCTTTTAATCTATCTTGTAGATCAAGTATTTGTGTGTGTAGTGTACATTCATTATCTACAAATAATTTATTTACATGTGCAGGAATGTAATAGGAATATACCTCACTGGACTCTGAGCCGGATGTGGAGCATTCGGGATCGTCGGTTGTAGCCATCAGACATGCTGGTGGATGTTTCATTGTCTTCCCCTCAGCAGCAGTGTCTGAATTTGCAGCAGTGACAGCAGCACAAATCTCCAACCCCTGACGATCAACCATATAGCAATTTTTGCCATTGTCATCCTCGTCGTCAGAATCTTCAGCATCCCAGTAATCCTCCTGGGCGACGAGGGCCAATGCATCCGACTTCGTCTTTGCAGCCTCGAGCTTTCTTTCGTAATATGCAACGTCTCTCTCAAAATTGTTCTTGCATTCCCTAGCAAAGTGGCCCGGTTTGCCACATTTGTAGCAGAGACGTTCATCAGTAGCCTTTGGCTCGTCTGCTCTTGGCTTCTCCTCTCTTCTTTCCGCCGGCCTCTTGTCGGCCCGGCGGTGCTCACGGCTGTCATCACGCCTCCTTTCCCGGCGGTCATCCCGACGATCATCCCTACGATCGTCCCGCCTGTCCTCTCTCCTTTCCTCTCTCCTGTCATCTCGCCTTTCGTCACGCCTGTCATAACGGCGATCATCGCGATAGTCGCGTCTGTCATCATACCGGCGATCGTCTCTATCATGTCTGCGGTAGTCGTCCCTGCGATAGTCATCGCGTCTGTCATCCCTTCTATCATCGGAGTACCTCCGAGGACCAGTGTCATATCGGAGTTGGTTGTTGGTCTTGTTGGAGAACCGTCGTTGTTGGAGACGGTTGGTCCACAAGGCAATCTGTTCTTGAATCGTGGCTTCCTCCTCATCATAGACCTCACGCGGAGGGGAAGCATACCTGTACTGAGATGATGAAGACCCAGGAGCAAAAGATGGTGTCGGAATCTGCGTGTTTGTGATCAAGGCTAGGGAATCATTTGGTTTCAACCCTGTGTTGGCTGATAGCAGTAGAGAGGCCAATTGAGTTGCCATCAGCTTCTGTTGATCCACATCGCCTTGATATTTCTTAAGCTCCTTAAAGACGACATTTATAGATACCTCAGGGATGTTCAAGACTCTCTTCGTTGCCCTACATGCAAGCTGCCACTCGGGGGCTAAGGCGGCAAAGAATTGGATGTTTATGTCATCCCGATCCTTTTTGATGTGCAGTTTATTCAATTCATTAAGGACTGCACAAAACCTGGTAAACGTGGATTGCAGAGATTCCCCGTCTTTGGCGCGGAATTCTGAAAACTTTGCCTTTGCCTCTTCAATTTTGGCACGGTCATCAAGATCTGCCCCCAGCATTTGGATTTCCAGCTCGTCCCACATTTCTTTTGCAGACATTTTACTGTCTACACCTACCAGAATATCAGTGGGGAGGGCTTGATAGATCAGATATTCTGCCCTCTTATCAGCATGCTGGCGATCCCTTTCGGCGTCATTTGCCGGCTCTCTTTCGACTTTGGAGGCTAGGACAGGAGGATCAGCCTCGGGTCTGGCAGCAATTTCTCTGTAGTAGATGACGGGCCCTTCGGATATTGATTGAAGCATCATATTCCCGAGAGGTTGCATTCCGACGAATTTCAGGAACCGGGCTTTCCATTGTTCGTATTCATCAGGATAGAGAACAGGTGGTCTGTTCTCAGATCCGAGTACAAGAGCTTCACGAGACATTATGAGTATAGGTGCTGATTGAGAATGTGGAGATCTTAGAGGTGGAAACTGAGTACAGATGGGTTGTACTGAAAACAGAGTGTTCTGAATTCGGGTGATGAGTTCGGATGAACAGTGATTAGGATGGAGGAACCGAATTCGGATGAAGCGATTTCGGATGAATAGTGATTCGGATGGAGGAACCGAATTCGGATGAAGTGATTTCGGATGAATAGTGATTCGGATGTGTAGATTTCGGATGACGGTACTTCGGATAGGCCAGATTCGGATGAATAGTAATCCGGATGATGGTCCAAATTCGGATGTGCTTTTCGGATGACCTAAGTTCGGATGGACCTATGGACCGAAATCGGATGAACCGAATTCGGATGAACAGTGAAATGGCCGAAATTTGATGGTTCCGAAATAGGGACAGAAGACCGAATTCGGATGGTCCGAAATGGTGTGGTCCGTGATTACAAAATTTAAGAACAAGTCCCAATAAGTAAAGAATGGAAAGCCTTTCCTGAACTTCGGATGGTCCGAAGTTCGGATTGGACCGAATTAAGGTCCGAAATTGGCTTAGAGGGTGTCCGAAATACACCTAAGTGTGGTCCGAATTAGGATGGTTGTGGGGTCCGAATTTGGTGCCTATATGGTCCGAAATGCTACAGTATATAATCCGAAATACAGCAGGTTTTTACGATTTTCTAAGGCAGAATAGACAAAAATCGATTTTTATCAGTTTTGATGCCTAAAAAACAGTTCTAAATGATTTATAAACTATTTTAAACACTTTTGGTAGTTTAAAACAACCTAGAAAACACTTAAAACTAGCATGAACACATGAAAAACCCACTTAAAAAACCCATATTTTCAAGCTTCAAAATGGTCGATTCTTGATGATTTTAACAAAGATATGGAAGTAAATGAGTTTAAAATCAGTATATAATGATAATGTGATGTTTATAGAACCATTATAACAGAAGAAACTCGAAAAACCATGGAAAATGAAGATCTAACCGGTTGAATATTGAAGAACTTCGAAGAACATGCACAACCCAGCAGATTCCGTAAATAATCAGTTGAAATCCACCCCTCTGAGCTCTGATACCAATTGTTAATATGAAATCCCGTAAATATTCAGCACCTTGACGTTTTTCTCATCAAACACATGAAGAAACAAGCTCAATAAATGTGTTTTTAATAAGAAATAAGACAATATGAATGTTGGTGAATATGGAAGAACAGTGGCGGCTCCAAGAGAAGATTCAAATGTAGGTCAACCGTGTATATTCAAAAAGCAACCCTAGGAGCCTTTATAGGCTCATTTAATTAACTTACAAGACTTGGCAATAATGGCCCCTACACTATTACATAAGAAAGAAATTACATAGAAATAAATACAAGACACATTACAATGTTAATAAATATTACAAAATAACTCCTAGGATCGAAATAATTAATCTAACAAATGGTGATTTAATAGTATAGCTAGAACTCCAACTGACACTAGTCAACATATATCTAAAAATAGAGGTGAAAGTGTTAATCAACTAGAATACTCAAGAATTATAGGCAGTCTAATGTATCTAATGTCTTGTACCAGACCGGACATAGCATATGCTGTAAGCAGGCTAAGTAGGTACACGAGTAATCCGAGTCGGATTCATTGGAAAAGTGTGATACGAGTACTTTGGTATTTGAGATATACTAGAGAGTACGGACTGCATTATGAGAGATATCCAGCTGTTATAGAAGGATACAGCGATGCGAACTAAATATCCGATATAAAAGATTCTAAATCTACAAGTGGATATGTATTTACACTTGGTGGGGCTACTATTTCTTGGAAGTCTTCCAAGCAAACAGTGATAGCTAGATCTACGATGGAATCTGAATTCATCGCTTTAGATAAATGTGGTGAAGAAGCCGAATGGTTACGCCAATTTATTGAAGACATACCAAAGTGGCTGAAACCCGTTTCAGCCGTCACTATACATTGTGATAGCCAATCTGCGATTGGTAGAGCGCATAACATAATGTATAATGGTAAGTCAAGGCATATTAGACGTCGGCATAATTCGATACGACAACTACTCTCAACAGGGGGTATTACTATTGACTATGTGAAGTGAAAAGATAACATTGCGGGTCCGCTTTCAAAAGGCTTAAATAAAGAGTTAGTTTTGAAGTCGTCAAAAGGAATGAGACTAAAGCCCATGAATGAATAAATTCATACGAAGGAAAACCTTACCTTGTTGACTGGAGATCCCAAGATCTTGGTTCAAAAGGACAACCTATTTGTATGAATAAAGTGTGGTCACTGTGGGGGTTTGTGAAAAACTCCTAGTCCATTCCTATATGAATTCTAGAAGAAAATCATTTTAGTGACAATGAGGCTAAACATTTTATAATGATTTGGTCGAAATCATTTATGCTCTTAATGATTCGGAAGAAATCACCTATGTGAGAGAGAAGTGTGGTCGCTTCGAGTGGAATTGTAGGGGCACAATTCTTAGTAGCTCTCGTAGAACCAGGCTAGTGTTCCATGACCATAACGGCACGACTATGAGGAGTTAACCTTGTTAGGGAGATTCTTGTGTGAAGTGTATTGTCGTCTTCACAAATGGCAGCTCAGTTCAAAGACATCGAGTTCTACTAACAGCTAGAAGGCTAAGTGCATTTCATAAGGGAAGGTTCAAAGGTTTACACCTACCTATCCTATGCAAGACTTCAACCATTGAAAATTCATTGGAATTTTATGTGTCTTCGATCAATCTCAAACATGTGGGGGATGATTGGAATGTGTTTTCGATCGATCTCTCATTCATGTGGGGGATTGTTGGAAAAAAGTGTAAATTTTTTAAAGGAAAAAGTGTATTTTCCATGTTTTTGGACCAAATATAATTATATATAATTGTGAGATATATAATTAATATTTTGTGGGTATGTATTCTCCTTGAAGAGAGGATTACAACGATATAAAGAACATCCAAAACGGAGCTAAGATGAATGAGATATCGATTCTCAAAGATTGGTGTTTGATGTGGGAAAATGCAAGTTAAAAGTGTGAAAACTTGTCGCACATAGGAAGAAGGACCAAATCATGAGTGGTTTATAAGGAGGAGCCTTGACAAGCATGACAAGTTACTTCAAGACAAATCTTGGGTCCAAATAGTAGCAAATTATTAAACTTGTGTACACTCACATCTGCCTCGTAATTTGTTTAAGGTACTTTTTTTGCGTGAGCCGCGTTCTTGTCTTGGACGAATCTAGACAATTCTAGACCCGTTACAGAAATGGTTAATGATAGATATATTATATTTAATTATTAATAAAAAAATATTTTTTATTACTATTAAATATAATTAATTTGTTGTTACAACTCATGGTTTAATAATACAATTATTATATTTAATTATTAGAGTTAATTACAAAAATGGTCCCTGTGGTTTGTCCTAAAATTTGGATTTGGTCTCTGAACTTTCAATTTTGCAGAAACGGTTCTTATTTTCATAGTTTGTTTGCAATTTTGGTCCCTCAACCTATTAACTTTTCTAATATGACCAAATTACCCTTATTTTGATGCAAACTATAGAGATCATTTCTACAATTAATTATTTAACTCTTTTTTATTCTTAATTAAATAAATTATTTTTAGTGTTATTTAAATTTAATAAACTATAAAAAAATAAAAGAATTATTTAATTATTCATGTTGGTTCATAAATGATTTAGATATTTTTAGTCTTAATTAATTTTATGATCAAAGTGTAAACCAATCAAAATTTATGATTGAAAAAATCATTTATGTTTAGAAACTATATTCTAGAAGTTTCGTATATAAAAAAATATTTGACTCTATAATTATTTATGTTGGCTCATAAATTTATAATTAAAATATGTTTGTTGGTCAAATATTTTACTTTCTTCTTAAATAAAATCGGCCAAAGAATCTATTTTATAATCTGTTCACATTTATATCAAAACAAGGTGATAATCGTAAAGTGATAAATCTAAATGGTTTAAATTTTTAAGGTGTCGATTTAATCAGATTAAAATGAAAAAGTCAAATTGAAAGATGAAAAAAAATTAAAAACCTATCTATATTACTCGATTTTTATGTAAAGGTCTGACAAACCAAAGTTTGATGATAAAAGTTGTTAATCATGAATCTCAAAGAATGTTATATGGTCCTAGAATTTTAAATCGTTTTTGGGGTAATTAAAAATTAAAACAATAAAATAATTGATATGTTAAATAAAAAAATTTGATTGTCTTAGACCATTTGAAAGTTTTTTTTAACTCGGTCAAATTAAATGTTAAATTTTTATATATTTAAGTTCTTTAATATTTTTAACTTTAATTAACTGTTAGCTCATAAATAATTTTTTTTTAATAATTTATTTAAAGTTAATTAACACAAAAATAAAGTAGAGTCAATCACATAAATGGCCTTTCTGGTTTGATCAACATAAATATTTTTTTATTATAAATGCATGAATCAATATAAATAATTATAAAGAAAAAATTTCTTATTTATGAAACCTTTAAAAAA
The DNA here is from genome assembly GCA_020465985.1 of Centrapalus pauciflorus. Taxonomy (NCBI): domain Eukaryota; kingdom Viridiplantae; phylum Streptophyta; class Magnoliopsida; order Asterales; family Asteraceae; genus Centrapalus; species Centrapalus pauciflorus. Next base: position 13,755 of record JAANYP010008341.1, read on the forward strand.
ATAATTTCTAAACATAAATGATATTTTCGATTATAAATTTTGATTGGTTTACACTTTGACTATAGTAAATTAAAATTAATTAAGACTAAAAATATCTAAATCATTTATGAACCAACATAAATAATTAAATAATTCTTTTCTATTTTTTATAGTTTATTAAATTTAAGTAACACTAAAAAATAATTTATTTAATTAAAAACAGTTAAAAACTTATTATAGAAATGGTCCCTATAGTTTGCATCAAAATAAGGGTAATTTGGTCATATTAGAAAAGTTAATAGGTTAAGGGACCAAAATTGCAAACAAACTATGAAACTAAGGACCGTTTCTGCAAAATTGAAAGTACAGGGACCAAATCCAAATTTTAGGACAAACCACAGGGACCATTTTTGTTATTAACTCTAATTATTAATAAAAAAATGGTTTTTTATTATTATTACAATTAAATATAATTAATTTGTGGTTACAACTCATCTCCTATTAAAGGGATGGAGATGCAAACACCAAAATACACTTGACACACTTGAAAGACTTGGAAAACACTTTGCATTCTTGAAACCTTTTGCACTTTAACGGCAAGACGTTGTTGCTTCCAAGAACGAAGAACACCTTCAATTCACGTGAATTTTCAGGCAAGTTGGTTACCTCTGGGCAGTACACACTGCTTTGGCTGTTATGCCCTGGGAAACAGACTTCGAATCTGTTTTAAAGGAATCGTGTCAAACACGAGACTCAACCTTTATTTTCCCGTATTGTAATTTACTTTTTCGTATTGGAATCTGCTTTGGCTGTTGTACCAATTCATCAAATTATTTCGCAGATTTCAATCGGAAATTGAAATCAGATTCCCAACAGTAGGCAAACCCACAAAACCGCGCAAAGGCACCAAATTCAAAGCAATGAGATTTATCATAAAACAGTAAGCCCCATCACACATACAAGCAATAGACATAGTAAACCCTAGAATTCATAGTATCATATTGAAACGAAGGCAACAAGAAATCAGAAAGGAAGAAGCTGATTTCAGAAGGCACCACCGTGGAAGAAATGCACAGAACTAATGCCGTTTTTAGGTTTAGCGAATCATCAATTCATCGAAAGGCAACGATTGAGAGGGATAGTTGCACCGGTTAGGGGAAAACACCGACAGATAAGGGAAAAAGTAAAAAACCATCGCAACGTTTCTGTGAGAAACGTTTCAAGGAATGCCAAGAGAAAAATAGAAGAGCCCAAAGCAGATTTTGCGGCCCAAGTTAAGGTTAGGTATTTTTCACTCGAATACCTTGTTTTATTTGTATTGAAATAAAACTAGCAAGAACCTTAGGTTAATTTTATTATAATGTAACTTATGATAAAATTAAGTTTCAGATTATAAATTCTAACGTAACTTATAATTTATTATTGGTTTTAAAATTTTATAACGTAACTTGCAAAATTTTAAAATAGTTGATACTTAGAAATAGTGCACAAAAGTATCACTAGACTTTAGTTTGAAGTTTATAGTTTTTCTTAAAGATAATTTTGTCATTTATTATATCTGTGACAAAAATTAAATCAAGTTCATTTTTATAACCGACACCAATTATATTTGTGAACTAAGATAGTTTTAGCCTTTAGAGAAAAACCTAAAACTAAAACCAGAAAATTTAGATTGTGAGAATCTTAATTATTTGTGAAGAAATTTATAATAGAAAGTTATAAAGTTCCATAGGACTTAGATTATGAGAATCTAAAGTATGGGTGATAGGAATGAATGACAAGGAGGAAGTCCTAAGAATAATGTAAAGGAGATAGGGATAGTATCTCACTTTATGTGCCTTATGTTGAAGACAACAAATTATATCATGTGGGCAATTAGAATGCAAGCAATATTAGAAGCGAATGATTTGTGAGAAATGATTGAACCACAAACAAGAACACAGGAAGATGCTAAGAAGGATAAAACGACAATCGCCTACATTTATCAAGCGCTTCCAGAAGATCAGTTGTTATTTATCTCGAAATTTAAGACTGCTAAAGAAGTTTGAGATACATTAAAGACAAGACACATTGGAGTAGAACGTGTCCAACAAGCTAGGTTACAAACACTCAAAACGGAATTTGAGATGTTATATATGAAAGAAAATAAGACAGTGAACTCATTCATCACGAAGATGACTAGTCTTACTAATAAGGCAGCTAGCCTAGGGTTAACATATGAAGACCCAGTACTCGTTAGGAAGTTTGAGTACCAGAAAAGTTTTCTACAGATTGTTGCACCTATAGAACAATACTCAGACCTAAATACAATGAAGCTAGATGAAGCCGTTGGCAGATTAAGCTTTTGAAGAGAGACTGAAATTCAAAAGAGACAGACATGTGGATAGTCAAGAGAATTTGATGTTCACACAACATGTAGGAAGATGCCAACATTTTAGAGGACGTGGTCGTAACAGATTTATCCACTCACGAGGTCGAGGGAGAAATAGATTCATATCAGATAGAAAGAATCATGAACCCTCACAGAATTACTTCAAGAGAGAAAATAATAGAAATACAAGGAACTTCACTCCTGACATGAGTCGAGTTCAATGTTATAAATGTAAGAAGAATGGACATTATGCATTCAAATGTCCACAGACAGGTGAAACAGTGAACAGTCACATCTCCTTCCTGATAGAAGAAGACCTAGAACCAACATAGCTTATGGCAACCTTAGAAGAACAACAACAAGTCCTACTAAACGAAGACAACTTAGAATCAAGAAGGTTACCTATAAACAATGTGAATACATGGTTCTTAGATAATGGAGCTAGTAACCATATGACAGGAATTAAGAATCATTTCAAAGAAATCAATGAAATGATTACTGGAAAAGTATGATTTGGAGATGGGTCGTACATAGAGATCAAAAGGATCTATACTATTAGAATGTAAGAATATGGAGCAACGAGAAATATCACAAGTATATTACATACCAAACCTTACTAGCAATATGTTGAGTTTAGGACAACTCACAGAGAACGGATGCAGAGTAGTAATGGAAGAAAACTTACTACACTTATACGATTCAAGCAATAAAGCATTACTATGAGTCAAGCGCTCAAAGAATCGACTTATAAGGCAGACCTAATGATATCGCCATTTTTGTGTATATTTATCAGGCGATATTTGTTTTGATTTACATATTAATATTACTTATAGTAATCTTTTTATGCAAGTTTTGGTATTTTGTTGAAATTTTGTTATTTGGAGCAGGTTTTGTGAAAGGTACTTGAAGTAGCTGTCCTGGAAAAAGCGCGGCGCGTATCTGAGAAGCGCGGCGCGGTAAATTCAGCTGAACCACAACCAGACTCTGTCATCCAAAAGCGCGGCGCGCCCATCTGAAAGCGCGGCGCGTAAATGGCTTCAGCAAGTTGCAATTTTTAATCATTTTCAATGGAGGTCCAATAGGAGAGCAGTCTTTTGAAAAGCGCGGCGCGCTCCCACAAAAGCGCGGCGCGTAAATGCCACTGTATATAATTTCAGAAACTCGTTTTTGAAAAGCAGTTTTCGAAAATAGAGTGTTGCTGTGGCGATTTTTGGCGATAGAAGTCGTTTTGATGCTCGATTTTTGAAGGGTTTCCATCCATTTCAACCATCTAACACCGATTTCATCAATAGGGGAGTAATCTCATCTTCATTTTGTCTTGATTTTTGAATTGTCATTCAATGTTCTTGGCAATTTGTGTTGTAAAACTCTTCAATATGATGGAGTAGTAACTTTTTGATCATTTGGGTATGAAATATCTTAACATCTGATGATGATTATGCAATACTTGGAATATGAATATGTTTAGTTGTTATTATGGATGAATGTAGTGATTTGTTTGCAAAAACATGTTTTGATTCATTTTGGATGTTGATTAACCTTTGATGTGAGTTAGGGTTTATTAATATCTATGCTAAATGAAGTGATTTTTATTGCTTTGTTCAAATCCTTTAACTTGTGAGAGTAATGGAAAATGGATATATTAATGTTTTGCTATGAATCATTATATAATTTGTGTAAGGATGTGAGTCTAATGCAAATTATGTTAACATTGTGAAGTGAAAACATCATCCGTGATAATAACCAATATATGAGTATGAATGTATGTTCTTAACTTTTGTAAAATAATGATTGAGTGATCTTCATTGTTTTATGAATGTATCTTTTAGTACCAAATGTTATTTGCATAATATTTTGATACTTGAATTCATACTCATATCTTAATTGGTATAAATTCTCAAGGGAGTGATCCTTTGATAGTTCTATATTAATTAAGGAATTAAGATATTTGATAGTCTTTGAGTGATCTTGGCTATTGAATAACTTAAGCAATAGCATATTTTTATTCCAAGGCATTATCATTACTTAATCATTCATGTGTTAAGGGAAATAATCCCAAGTGATCATCCTTTAATCATCAAGTTTTAATCCTTCTCTCGTTGTTATTGTCACGGTATTTGTACACTCATTTGATAATCGAAATCTTAATGATAAATCTTACACAATTTCGGCTATCTAAATTTTAATCTGCTTCTTATTGTTTTGCAAATCCAATTATCCCTGAGATCGACAACCCGGACTTACTTAGCTATACTAGTATACGATAGGTAATACTTGCCTATTTGTCCGCTAGTTTTAGTTATTTATTTCCATTTTTATATTTAAAACAAAGGTGTGCTAGCGGCACATCAAGCTTTTTGGCGCCGTTGCCGGGGATAAACGGTGTTTGTCGTATAAGTTGAAGATTAATTGTTAGAGATCCTTTAGGGGATTCATTCCCTAAAGTTATTTTATTGTTCACTTAGTTCATTTATTCAATTTTACTTGTTCGGGTTTACACAAACCTCTCTTTGTTTTTGTTGATCGTGCATGAATAGGGACCCAAATTCGGAATTAGTTGAAGCTTTATCCGATCCGGAGCGCCTTCTTCGAAAAAGAAACAAAAGCAAGAAAGGAAACGTGGAGACAAGTCAAGGAGAACCATCAACACCTGTTGTTCCACCGCCCATTAACGTTGAAAATCTTGAACATTCCGAGCCCAAGACCGAAGAAGTATTTGTGGAAGAGATGGCAAACCAACCACCACCACCGGATAGACGTACTATGAGGGACCGGTCGAGGCCCACGAATGTTGGAACAACTTCACCAATAGTTAGACCGGGAGCTCGAGATGCCAATTGTGAAATAAAGACTCAACATCTTCAATACTTGAGCCAAATGTGTCCTTTTGAGGGATTTGACTCCGACGATCCCAATGAGCATCTTACTCGTTTTCTAGACATATGTGATATCATCAAGAGTAGAGAAACCCCGGTTGAATCTTTGAATCTACGCCTTTTCCCATATACTCTTCGTGGGAGGGCTAGAGATTGGTTTAATTCACTCACTCCTCAATCAATTACTACATGGGAGGAGCTTGTTGATAAATTTCTTATGCGTTATTTCCCACCTTCAAAGAGTGAGCGAATTATAACTGAAATTTTTAATTTTGAACAGGAACTTGGAGAGTCGATGTATGAAGCTTGGGAGAGATACAAGACACTTCTCAGAAAATGCCCACACCATGGCCTTGATGCATACACCCAATTGAAGAGATTTTATGTAGGCCTAACAAATGCTACTCAAGAACTTGTAGATCTCAAGTGTGGAGGAAGTGTAAAAGATATTCCACCCGGAGAAGCAATAGAGAAAATTGAAAAAGCGGCCACAAGTGCACATGAATGGAGTTCTTCGGGAAGACATCGACCACAAAGACATTCAACCCGAAGAGATGACGAAGTTGAATCTTTAAGGGATGAGATTTCAAAGATGGGGAAACAACTTGCAAATCTGCAAAATCCTTCTACCCCAAAGCAAACTTGTCAACTTTGTGATGGCCCACATACGGCTCCAAATTGTCCAAGTCGGATGAAGCTTCTCACAAGACAATCAACCGCAAAAGCTATCCAAGAAGTATGCCAATTATGTGGTGGTCCTCACACGGCCAAGGAATGCAATGATAATTATGTAGATGAACCGGTAGATGAGGAAGTGATGTATTCAAGCGGTGATCAATATGACTTCCCGAGAAGAAAATTAGCCTTCCAACCTCCACCCCAATCTTACTATAATCCAAATGTGGATATCCGGAACCATCCGAACTTTAGGTGGAGGCAATCAAATGATGCACCCGTAACACCACCCGGATTTGAAGGAGCTAGCTCCTCTAATCCAAGAAATGTTCCTTATCAACCACGCCACCCTTACACATCGCAATATCAAACCAAGTCACAACCAACCCAACCTAATCCACCCCCACAAGCAACTAATAAACCCACTCTTGAAGATATTGTGAGAAACCAACAAGCCTCCATCCAAAGCTTAGAAAAACAAATGGGGCAAATTGCACAATTGTTGGTGGAAAGAGAGAAAGGAAAAATGCCTTCTACAACTGAAGAGAATCCAAAAGAGCACGCAAAGGCAATTAGTTTGCGAAGTGGTAAGGTTCTTGATCCTATTTCAATTCCGGTTAGTAATGACAATATTGTTGTTGAAGGTGTGAAAGTTGATAAAGGGAAAGAAAAGGGGGCCATAACGGACGAGGCACAAATTCCAAGCCCACGAAGTATAGTTCAAATCCAACCTCCTATGGCTACCAAGACACCAATTGCTACCTCAAAAATTCCATACCCTCATCGATTGAAGAAGGAGAAAATGGAGGAGCAGTATGGTAAATTCCTTGAGCTAATTAAACAACTTCATATTAATTTGCCTTTTGTTGATGTTCTTACGCAGATGCCCAAGTATGCAAAATTTATGAAAGATTTGCTTACAAACAAAAGGAAGCTTGAAGAGGCATCAATCATATCACTCAAGGAAGGATGTTCGGCAATTATCCAAAGCAAGATACCCGAAAAGAAAAGTGATCCAGGGAGTTTTACTATCCCTTGTTTTATTGGTAACTTGTCTGTAAGTAATGCATTGGCCGATTTAGGTGCTAGTATAAACTTAATGCCAACCTCAATTTTTGAAAAACTAGGCCTAGGTGAGTTGAAACCAACGAATATGAGCATTCAATTAGCCGATAGATCAATTAAATATCCTAGAGGCATTGTAGAAGATTTGTTGGTTCGTGTTGATAAATTTGTATTTCCCGTTGATTTTGTCATTCTTGATATGGATGAGGATAAGAAAGTGCCTCTTATTTTGGGTAGACCTTTCTTAGCCACATCCGGTGCTTTTATTGACATGAAAAATGGCAAACTTAGTCTGAGTATGGGAAATGAGCAAATTGTTTTTGAAGTAAAAAAAGCTATGAAGCATCCTACTTATTGTGATGATTCTTTGTATTTTGTTGATTCTATTGATTTGCATGTTGAAAAATATTTTCAGGAATCAACTGAACAAGAGAAGTGGGATGAACTCATGAAGGAAGATGTGGATGCAAGCACTTGTCATAATGAGGTTGTTGACAAACTTGAGAGTATGCTTAAAGATGAACCATCATTGGAAAATCATGTTTTGGAAGAAGTGGGAACTAATGGAGACGTGAAGTTTAAGGATTCAATTGAAGGACCAACTTCAATTGAGCTTAAAGAACTACCATCTCACTTAGAGTATGCATTCTTAGATAATGAAAAGAAATTTCCTGTTATTATTGCATCTAACCTTTCAGATGAAGAAAAAAGTCAACTTTTGGAGGTTTTGAAGGCACACAAGTCAGCCATAGCCTGGACCATCACGGATATCAAAGGCATAAATCCTTCGTTTTGTATGCACAAGATCTTAATGGAGGAGGAGTACAAGCCGGTGGTGCAACCCCAAAGGAGGCTTAATCCAAATATGAAAGATGTGGTAAATAAGGAAGTGATGAAGCTAATGGATGCAGGTTTGATTTACCCAATTTCAGACAGTCCATGGGTAAGTCCGGTGCAAGTGGTACCAAAGAAGGGAGGAATGACGGTGGTAACAAACGACAAGAATGAGTTAATTCCTACTAGGACTATCACAGGATGGAGAGTGTGTATAGACTATAGGAAGTTGAACGATGCCACACGAAAAGATCATTTTCCTTTACCCTTTATTGATCAAATGTTGGAAAGATTGTCCGGTCACATGTTTTACTATTTTCTTGATGGATTTTCAGGTTATTTCCAGATTCCTATAGCCCCAGAAGATCAAGAAAAGACGACTTTTACATGTCCTTATGGCACATTTGCATATAGAAGAATGCCATTTGGATTGTGTAATGCACCGGCGACCTTTCAAAGATGCATGATGGCAATATTCCATGACATGGTGGAAGGTTCAATGGAGGTTTTTATGGATGATTTCTCAGTTTTCGGTAACTCATTTGAACTTTGTTTGACTAATCTTGATAAGATGCTTGCTAGGTGTGAAGAAACAAACCTTGTTCTTAATTGGGAAAAATGTCACTTTATGGTGAAAGAAGGTATTGTTTTAGGTCATAAAATTTCACAAGTAGGTATGGAGGTTGATAAAGCTAAGGTTGATACAATTTCAAAACTTCCTCCTCCTACTACAGTGAAAGCGGTTAGGAGTTTTTTAGGCCATGCTGGATTTTATTGAAGGTTTATTAAAGATTTTTCGAAAATAGCAAGGCCTATGACACAACTCCTAGAGAAAGATGTTTCTTTTAACTTTTCTGATGATTGTTTAATTGCATTTAATTGCTTGAAAGAAAAGTTAACTAATGCTCCTATTATGGTTGCCCCAGATTGGTCTTTGCCGTTTGAATTAATGTGTGACGCAAGTGATTTTGCAGTTGGAGCAGTATTAGGCCAAATGAAAGAAAGGCATTTTCAGCCAATATACTATGCTAGCAAAACCCTGAATGACGCGCAAGAGAATTATACAACAACTGAGAAAGAGTTGCTAGCAGTAGTATTTGCGTTTGATAAATTCCGTGCATATTTAGTGTTGTCTAAAACTATTGTTTACACGGATCATTCGGCTCTTAAATACCTCTTTGCTAAACAAGATGCAAAACCAAGATTAATAAGATGGATCCTTCTTTTGCAGGAGTTTGATATAGAAATAAGAGACAAAAAGGGAGTGGAGAACCTTGCTGCGGATCACTTGTCTCGGTTGGAAAATCCAGATATGGAAGTGTTGAAGGAATCGGAGATCAACGACAACTTTCCCGATGAACATTTAATGAAAGCACAGGTATTGGAAGAGACTCCTTGGTATGCTGACATTGCTAATTATCTTGCAGGAGGAGTATTGATAAAGGGCTTGACACATCAGCAAAAGAAGAAATTCTTTGCTGACATCAAGTACTATTTTTGGGAAGATCCATACTTATTTAGAGTATGTGCTGATCAAGTGGTGAGAAGATGCGTTTATGGACAAGAAGCGAAGCAAATTCTAGATCATTGCCATAGTGGACCAACTGGAGGACATTATGGAGCTAATCTAACGGCCAAGAAGGTGTTTGATGCTGGATTCTTTTGGCCTACAATCTTTAAGGATGCCAACAGTTTGGTAAGCAAGTGTGATTCATGCCAAAGAACAGGTACGATCTCTTCTCGCAATGAAATGCCCCAAAATGCTATTCAGGTATGTGAAGTCTTTGATATATGGGGAATAGATTTTATGGGGCCATTTCCATCTTCGTACGGTAATAAGTACATTCTAGTGGCTGTAGACTACGTGTCTAAATGGCCCGAAGCCCAAGCATTGACAACCAATGATGCAAGAGTGGTTGTCAAGTTTCTCAAGAAATTGTTTTCGCGGTTCGGTACTCCTAGAGCCTTAATAAGCGATAGGGGTACCCATTTTTGTAATAATCAACTTGAAAAAACTTTGCAAAAATATGGGGTAACCCATAGATTGGCCACATCTTATCATCCACAAACGAGTGGACAAGTTGAAAATACGAACCGTGGCATTAAGCGAATTCTTGAGAAAACTGTTAATGTGAATAGAAAAGATTGGGCTGAAAAACTAGATGATGCGTTGTGGGCCATTCGAACTGCTTTTAAAACTCCAATTGGCACCACACCGTTTCGTTTAGTTTATGGGAAGGCTTGTCATCTCCCTGTGGAGATAGAACACAAAGCATTTTGGGCCATTAAGGCATGTAATCTTGATTTGAATTTGGCTAGTAAACATAGGAAGGTGCAATTGCAAGAATTAGATGAGTTAAGATTAAATGCATATGAAAATTCTTGCTTGTATAAAGAGAAAACAAAGAAATGGCATGATGCACGGTTGAAAGTTCGGTCAAGTATCAATATAGGTGACAAGGTCCTTTTGTACAATTCAAGATTGAAACTTTTTCCGGGCAAGTTGAAGTCCCGTTGGACCGGTCCCTATATCGTGAAAACCATTTTTCCTTATGGCACGCTTGAATTGATTAATCCGAATGACAATAGTACTTTCAAGGTTAATGGTCATAGAGTTAAGAAATATTTAGAGTCCGATCTGTGTGTTGAAGAGGTTGAGGAGATCAACCTTGTTCCATTTTCAACTTAGAGGATTGAAGGGATGAGTCAAGCTAAGGACTCATAAATAAACAAGCCATTGTCTCTGCTATAAGCTTCATGTTTGTGTCTTTGTGTGAATTTTTGTTGGTAATAGATAGCTTAGTTGTGTTTTAAGAAGTTGAGTTGTGGTAACCGTAGTATTCTTTTGTGTGCTTAAATGTGAATGAGTCGGAAACGGTTACAAGTCATGTGAATGGTTGTGTATAGTTGTTAGTGGTAAGTCATAGACTTCTTTGATCTATATTGGTTGCATTTCGTGCATATAATTTTTATGACTAAATCTGTGCCAATATTGAATACCAATTTTGAATGAAGTCGGATTGAATTTTGAAGTGTTTGTGGAAATTCTGGAAAATTTTCTGTTGTTGAATCTGCTGTTCAAAAACGCGCCGCGCACTTCAAAAGCGCGTGGCGGTAATAAATTACAGAAAGTTTTGCAAGATTCTGCTGTTCAAAAACGCGTGGCGTTTTTCGAAAGCGCGCCGCGTAAATATCAACAGAATGGTTTATAAATTTTGCCTTTCAAAAGACGCGCCGCGGTTTCTTATTGCGCACCGCGTAACCCACCATCAGAATCAGGTCTGTTTTCTGTCAACAAAAACGCGTGGCGTTCTGCAAAAACGCGCCGCGTTGACCGGGTCAACTGTACAAGCCTTGAATGCATGACTAGGCTGGCAAAGCGCAAAGCGCGCCGCGCTTTTCTAAAAAACGTGCCGCGTCGACTGCGTATATGTGCAGAAACCCTAGCCGAATTTTATCACTTTGCAGCCCCACTTTCACTTATTTTTCTCTCGTTTTTTTTTTTTTTTTTTCACCGAAAATCAGTCATTATCCACCATTTTTTACCATCTTTCTCACAAAAATTCTTCAAATCTTTCACTTTCAAAGCATACCATACATAAATCTAAGTTTTTGTTGGAAGATTTGAGAAGTTTTTGGCCATTCCAAGGTTCACTTTCACCTACCGCCGGATTTTGTTGATTTTGGCCGGAGATCTCGCCGGCTTTTCATAGATTACCCCATTTTGTTGCTTTCAAACTTCTTGATAGGTATTTTTTCTCTTAATTTCTTTAATTTTTTAGGTTGTTCTATACAATGTGCTTGTAATGTAAGTGGATTCACCCTTGTTTTATTTTTATTTTTAATTATTTCATCCAAATGTAGTTTAATTGGTACTTAATGTTTGTCATTTTTGTTATTAGCTAGTATGCTTTGTTGTTTCTTTTAGGTTTTGTTGGTACATTATCTAGTTTAGAGGTTCTTGTTTCGTTAATTCTAGTTATTTGTTTTTCTAGTATGCTACCATGTATACTTAGTAGTGATATTTCCCTTCTTGTTTATTATCTAATTTGATGATGATCCTTGTTTTGTTCACAAGTTACTTGTGATTTTATTTAGGATCTAGGATTGATGTTTATAAGTATGGTGTATATTTTTGTTGCGTCAATTAAATTTCTTAGAGTTATTTTGTATGTTAATATATCTAGGAATGCTAATACTCAAGTATGGGAAGTTTCATTGTGGGAGCTATGAAGAGGAAGATTATGTGTTTAATGATGGCGAGAGTTTGCTTTTGCTAGACATAGTTAACTTCATAATGTGTTTTTAGAATGTTGTGCTCTAGCTTAGTATTTAGTATATGATGTCTGTTATTTAAGTGTGGGAAAGTACACTTACTTTCTTTGATCATTCTGTATAACTAACATCTTAAGGTTTTCATATATATAATCCTAATTTGTTTTCTTTTGTTTTGTATAGATAATGGCTGGAGGTAGAAAGAGATCAAAAGCCGGAACTTCTTCTTCTCGTCCATCACATGATGACGACGAATGGCTTCCAGAAGTTCAGGAGCCAGAATTACAGCTTCCCCAGCATCATAGGATTCCACTGAACTGGAATCATTCCTACTTTAAATTCCCGCCTGCTATGAAGGATCAATATCAAAAGCGTCTGCATGACCTGGCAGCAAAAACATTTAACAATAGTCGAGTCATCAACTGGGGAATTTTAGATACTGTGCCGACATCTGATGGGAATGATTCAGTGGGGTCAAGACTTAGAAGCCTCTTCACCATTCGGTACAACAATTTTGTGTCACACGCCTGGTTAAACCTAATGAACATCCAAGATGATGTTTATACTGAGCTTAGACTGGAATTCCTTGCCACTTATGAATTCAATAAAGGAACAAAAGACATGAACAAAAAGTCGGCAATTGAATTCAGACTAGGAGGAGTCCAACGAAGGTGTTCAGTGATACAGTTAGCCGAGTGGATGGGGCTATATACTAGAGAAGAAACAACTCACCCCAACTTCATGGCATATCTTGATGTTGGGTTCAAAAAGAAGCCTGGGAACTTTAAAGACCAAGAATTCTGGGCGATGATCGGAAGAGGCCACTTTGTGCCTAGTGATGCCCGGGAATCCGCGTTGATCAATCCACTCCATAGACTTCTTCACAGATGCATTTCCTTATCCCTAACTGCAAGAAAGTCTAGCCCGGAACGTATTACTGCAGAAGACTTGTTCTTCATGTTCACATTGATGACCAATGATATCCATCTTTGTGTGCCTTATTTCGTGGCAACACAGTTTACAAAGGCAGCGGGTAAGGGCCCAACGAGTGCTATCTGTGTTGGAAGGTTCATTTCGCGGATTGCACAGTCTTTAGGGATTCTAACAAGTCAGGCAGTTCGGGGGCTTAGATTAGAATACCCGGTGGAGAACACTGATGAGCACTACTTCATTGCTCATAATTTTTTGGAAAAAACGGAAGGGATTCTCCATCTGGCATCACGAAGACCAGCCCCAGCAGCGAATGATGAAGAAGAAGAAGAAGAAGAAGTAGAAGCACAGCCACAACAACAACAGCAGCAACAACCACCTCAAAGCGGATTCTTCCAATTCGGACCTCCACCATATCCTTGGGATGCATCTTTTAACAATATTTTAACTGCTATGGATTCTTACAGGATTGCCCAGGATAATTATCAAGTGGAGAATCGCCGCCGATTTGATAATTTGGACGCTCATTTCAACACTCTCTCGGTGAACCAACAAGCATACCGAGAGGACGTTAATCAATACCGGCAAGACGTGCAACATTATAGGGAAGACGTCCAGGCATACCGAGAGGAGGTACAAGCTTATGGAAGGCGCGCCGATGGGTATGAGAGAAGTATGAACGCCATTGAGCAGACCCAAAACTCCCTCCAGCAGACGATAGAGAATTTTTTCTCATATCCGCCACCACAAGGATCGTCTGCGGGATCATCATCACAATGGCCAGCTCATCCTTATTATCCCCCGGGTCATCCATATCATCGTCCACCGGCTCCGCAATAGAGTGGTTGTTTCATTCAATGAGTGGTTGCTTTGAATGTGATGTTTTTGAATTTTGTCTCTTGATCTGGCTAATGGCCGATGAACAATTTATTTTTCTGCACTTTTACTTTCCACAGACTAAACTTTGGTATGGTTGTTTACTTTAACGTATTTTGTTTGACATTAATCTATGGTAGGTTTAAGTTTTTTATTTCATAGTTAATATTTTTTGGCACTTTCTGATGATATGCATTTCATGGCACAGAGTTATAGCTGCTCCTTCATTTCCAGCTTCACTCGTACGTGCATAATTGATTGGCACTGCACAAAAGCTGATGATCTACCTTCATTGCCAATCGCATCATTCAGGGAGTCTCTTTCCACGCCCTTTTGCTTAGTGCTTCATGTTATATGCTTTATTGCAAATGGTTGTGAATTTTGTTTCATTGAGGACAATGAAATCCTCAAGTGTGGGAAGGAGGGTTACATAACCCTTATTACATATTTTTGTCCCACCATCTTTATATTGTCAAGTTAAGCATAAAATACATGTTTAGTTTGAGACAAATTTTGGAGAAAATTTTTTCAAAATAAACTTTCAAGTAATCTCAAATATCATCTTGCATCATTATCTCTTTTGGATTGTATGTTTTGGAAATAAATCAAACAAGTGATGTAAGTTGATGAATGGGGATATCTTTGGGTTTCATATTTCATGTTTAATTGATTAATAATCAAAGCTTGCACAACATAACCCATGTTCCTTCCATTTCTTAAGATTTGAGCCTTTAAGAGCATTCATGATATATTAGTTGCTCAAAAATTCATTTGGTTATGTGTGTGCCGATTGTCACTATTCATAGTAGAACTTGCCGGTTTTGATGCTTTTCAAGGACACATTTCTTGTTGTTATTGCGTTCGTGTGATAGAGGCATTTAGGTCTAACACCCTTCTTTTTAGCCTTTTATTCCTTTTCCTTTTTGCCTAAACATTCCCTAGAAGCCAAGTTGAGCCTTTACCCTCTTTGTTGTGTTAAAACCTATTAGCTTTTAGCCTTTCTATCCTTTTAACTTGAGTCACCCTTAGCCCAACTTCTATGTTGTCAAAATTAGGAGTTAGCTATCCTAGAAGAATAGACACTTGAAGTATATACATGTTTATAGTGGTCCTTTCAAAGTGATTGTACACATGCTTTGAAAGTTTTATGAAAAAAAAAAATGAAAAAAAAAAATGAAAATGCAGAAAAGAAAAGAAAAAGAAAAAGAAAGAGCATCAAAGATGCATAGTAATGTAAATATAGAGAATTTTCAATTGAGTTGTTATAGCTAGAAGAATGGAAGGTTATAAATTGCCAAATCAAAAGTAGTGGAGTCCATTCTTTGTTTAGTT